>VXBX01007770.1:0-251168 GCA_013400415.1 Scytalopus superciliaris | reverse complement strand
GCCCCTTCCGCCCCGTGCCGGAGTGACAGCGCCCTCAGCCAATGGCATCGCGCCGCTCCGGGGGGGGGCGGGACCGGGCGGGGCCGCCGCGGCTCCCTCAAGGCGGGCTGGGGGGACGCGGGGCCGGGACCGGGGTCGGTACCGGGATAGCCATGGAGGACTCCGAGCCAAGCGAGCGCAGCCCCTTGCTGAGCAGCGGGGAGCGCGGCCGGGCGGCGGCGGCCAGCGCGTTCCAGGGGCGGCGGCTGGCCTGCGCTGCCGTGCTGCTGGCCGAGCTGCTGGAACGGGTGGCCTTCTACGGCGTCACCTCCAACCTGGTGCTGTTCCTCAACGGGCCGCCCTACGGCTGGGAGGGCGCCCAGGCCAGCCAGGCACTGCTGCTCTTCATGGGCATCACCTACCTGGTGTCGCCGTTCGGGGGCTGGCTGGCGGACGCGCTGCTGGGCAAGTTCGGCACCATCCTGCTGAGCATGGCGCTGTACCTGCTGGGCATGCTGGCCTTCCCCGTCATCGCCGCGCCGCACACCCGCCAGGGCCTCTGCGGGGACATCCCCCTGTTCCCCGTGGAGAACTGCTCCTCGCCGGCGGCCAACGCCACGCTGGCTCCCTGCTCCCAGGTGGGAGCCACCCGCTACTGCGCCACCGCCACCTTCGTGGGACTGGTCCTCGTGGGGCTGGGCGTCGGGTCGGTCAAGGCCAACATCACCCCGTTCGGGGCCGACCAGGTCGAGTATTGTCTGGCAGCTGCTGAGCCGCTTGTGGGTGCCGGTGTGGACCAGGGGTGGCTGCCAGTGGTGCAGAGGGGCTTTGCCTGCCTTGGTGGGGTGGGCAGTGCGCCTGCTGGTTCACCTCTCTGTAGGCGTTTGGCCTTGGAGGGGAGCAAATCATCCAGCTCCGTTCCCTGTGTAATGCAAGTTGTGGAGTTGTGCCCTCTTTGATATAGTTTTGGTGTCTGTGTGGTGTCTGATCCCCAGTGACCTTCGGTTTCACGGTAACCCTGCCTTACCTGTGGTACCTGAATTGGCAAAGCCATCACCATCTTCAGGAGTTGGGTTGAATACTTAATGGCCATTAAGTGGATAGTTAATTATCCTCCATTGTGGAGCTTGTGCCCAGTTAATTTGACCTCAGAGCTCATCAGGTGAAGTACAGGATACACATTTTAGCTTTGACAAGGATGTCATGGGCCTTCTGGGGCCTTTATCATCCTGTGATACGTGAAGGCCAGAGAACAAACAGTTCTTTATGCTTTAGGTGTTCTCTGTTCACTGCATTGCCCTTGAGCAATATTTTCTTGCAGGCTAATGCTGCGCCACATGATGGGTGGAAAGGTGCTCCCACTGTGGTAAACATCACCTGGGCTGTTCTCATAAGGACATGTCCTGTCAAATGACCTTACCCGGATCTGCTTCAGTGATGTCATCCATTGGATCATCACTGCAGAACGAGTGGCTTTACAGAAAACATTTGAGAGGCAGCTTGTAGTTCAGTATCAACTGGAATGCTCTGTGGCATGTACTTATTTTACAGCTTTATGCTAAGGTAGTATGCTGACTGTGGATGTTGAAGTATAATTGCTGCTTTAGAAATTGAGAATTTCAGATGCTGAGCAGCTTTTCTACCAAACTGTCCTTGATGGCAAAGTGAAAAAAACTCAGTTGCACATCTGTTTACTGGCCCATTGAGTCTGGTTAGAGCAGGTATCAGAAATGCCATGAAATTCTTTGTAAGAGAGAGGATCTACTACAGCATCATTGCCAAACACACCTCTGTTCTCTGTTGTTCAGTTTGCATTTGTCATTCTTTGGCATTTCATGTATTCCAAATTCTGGAGTTCTGGGTGAAAGGCAGTATATAAATGTAAAACATTATTATAGCCTAGGATTGTGTGTCCCCAGTGCATTGGTTCTGTTTAAGCCAGGCTGAGCCCATCAAGTGAAATAGCTTTAATATGACTTTATCTTGTAAGGTGTTTTTCAAAACTGACTGCTTATCCCCAGAACACTTTATGAACGTTAAATATAAGAGATAAATAATGGCAGGAACAGAGCAAAAGAAGAGCCATTGCCAGTGGAAAAGTGTAGCTGTTGTAGCTGGTTTTTGTAAAGGCTTTTCCCCCAGGATTTCAAGGAAAGCAGTTTTTGGCTAGGTTTGCTGCTAATTCACAGTGATTTATGTAGGGTGGAGAAAAAGAAATACTCCTTTCTGGTCCATAATAATCAGTAGAGCTCTGCCAAGGACTGAATTTTTCTTCTTCTTTCTTTTTCTGGCTTATCTATTGTTAAATAAATTACAGCACACCACTTACCTTGTGCAGTTTGGGGCCCCTTGGGTGCCTTCTCCCTGCACAGGAATGTAGCAAACTGCTGGGGAGATGCATATATATTGCTGAGAATAAAGCCTGTTTCCCAGAGCCACGTTCTTGGGAGGCCAGAATACAATCCAAACATGTTTTGGCTGGATGTGTGCTGATAAGATTTGTCCTCTTCCCCTTAAATACCAAAGAAAGGAGAGCATGAATTGTATATCATGTACTTTAAATGACACAACCACCTTTCCGACACTGTTAATTACATTTCATTGCAGATCTCTTAAAAATTATCATGTGAATTTTTCAGCTTTAGTGTATGTATAGAATTTGGGTAGAGGGTTCTAATACAGTTTTGTGGAACATTGAAAGCTGAATTCCAATGCTTACTTTTCTCTAAAGTTGAAAGATGTAGTTTTGTAATTTCTGTTGAATGGATGCTTTTAGAAGTGCTGTTAAAGTGACTGAGTTGGTATCGAGTAACTTCTGCCAGTCAGCTTAGGAAAAAAGAGTTACTGCAAAGTAGATACAGACCAGTTTTGCTTAACTGTAAAAAAGTTGCAAACTGATCCATCAGACTGGTCTAAATCTGAACTGATGGTTCTCAGAATAGTGTTTCTAATCATGTGATACGTACAACCTGGCACTTTCCAGTTCCCCTTTTAAGTGTTTTGCTGTCACTTCCTGTTCTGCGTAGCAGTTTGTAACTTTATGTAGTTAGGAAACAATATAACTGTTTTGCCATTATTGTGAAAGCTGGTTTAGCTTCAGCATTGAAGCCAGAATTAGTAGCAGACTACTGATCTAGTATCAGCCATAATCATTGTTCTAATTATAGATGAATCTCTGGGTTATGGCAATTAGAGACATCAGTTTTAACCCACAGTGTAGTTTCCTTCGAATTGCCCTCACAGTCAAGAAATTTATCAGTCCATAACTGCCAGAAACCTCTGCTAAAGTTGTTGTAGTTACTATTGGAAATTGCTGGTGTGAGGATGGCTTAAGAGTAATATTTAATTATTTATTTGTAGGGTTTAGGTTTTCCAGCCTCTGCATAAGGATGAAGAGCCATGTATAAAGATTTGAAAGTCACTAACTGCAAACTATTTTTGCTTTTGTTGCTGTTGTTGAATTTCTTAGGAGCCTGTGGACATCTAAGGCTCTGCAGTTTGAAAACAAATTGTGGCATTCACAAGGCCAGTAATAATTTGTTTCTGTTTCTGCCAGAAACAGAATAGATGGGAGAGGAAGCAGACTTTAGATGTGGACTTGCCAAATTTTAGTATGAAAATTTGAGATTATGTATCAGCTGAGTAATACTGTGTAGCACAGTTGCTGAGTTTTCTCCAGAGATCCTCAAAGAATAACTGGTGTCTGTAGAGATGGGGGTCAGGATTCTGTAAATTTGACTGCACACAACTGTTGTCATTGTGCTTTCTTTTGTAGACTAAGGACAAGGACAAGCTGCTGTGTTTTCATCCTTGCTCTATTGTGTGGTTGCTCAGAGTTGACTAGGATGAGTTTGGGGGTTTTTGTTACATCTGTCACTTGTGACTGTCAGTTGATTGCAGGAACAAATGAAAACTGCTACTGTCAGTAACATTTGACTGATCTTGTTCCTTTCATATGAGTCAAATGGGAGCTTATAGCTTTGGATCTGTCATGATGTGGAGAGGAAGAGACACATACTGGAACTCTGAAATGTTGGGGTTTAGGAAACACTTGAGATCATTAGCAGATGATGACAGAAATCAGGTGTCCTAGAGGCGTGGTAGGCACCAGATAGACACAGAGCTGCAGGGGCCAAAATCTGTGAAATGTACCTGTTTTGACTCTCAGTGCAGGGATGTGCAACCCTTAGCCCAGAGGTCTGATTCTATCCAGGATCCACAGCATGTTTGTGCCATTTATTTCCATCACTTTCCTGCTGCAGTTGCTGGTAGGATGTTAGGAATCTAATGAAGCTGGTGGTGCTGGTATCACAAGGAGAGTGAGGAGAGTGCGGCTATGCATGAGCACAGATGAAATTGAGCAGAGGGAGTGATAGATTTTTCTTTCTGCTTGGGTGATTGAAAATAATGCAGTCATAAGGGGGAAAGGAGAAAATACTTGTGCTTGATAAAAGCAAAATAATAAAATTCTGACATGGTTTTCTTCTTATTAGTCCCGTATTAAAATGTATTGTGAAGATGTTTTGTGCTGTCACACAGCTGAGGTGTAACAGCCAGCAGGGGAAATTCTGAGTGATCCACTGTAAGTGTAATATTGCTGATATTTTGGGCAGCCAGTGAGGTGTTTGAAAAGAACTACAGAGTTGCCTTTTAACTCTCCCATGTTTTCTGGTTTTGGCAAGACATCTTTATAGCTCTTCATCTTTGAGGCATTTCAGATGTAGCTGTGATGGGATTTTTAGTGCATATATTTCCTTTCTTAAGGAAGGAGAAAATGGATTCTTAGCATTGTAAGTCTGCGGTGTGTCTCTTGTTTGAGCACTGCCTTCCTTTTGGGTCACTGTTTCAAAAAAGATACTGGAGATGGAGAAGGCAGTTTCAGGGAAGGGCCACAGACATGGTCAGTAGTTTCCAAGCAAGGAATTATGAATCAGTCTAAAACTTCCTACCTTTGAAAAAGTAGCAAGAAGGAATATGTGTCAATGGTTTGTGGAAATAATGATTGGGGGGAGAGAGGCAGAAATGGACCAGGAATGGGACAAAGCTCAGCTTTCTTCTGTTGTTTCCTGGAACTAGGTAAAACTAGTGAGGCCAGGACAGAGCAGGTTCAAACTAGGCAAGGGGAGGTGGTTCTTCCCACTGTGTAATTAGCTGGGGAACTCTGCCACAGGATATTATGGATTCTAAAAGCTGACCTCAGTTCAGAGGCAGGCTAGACAAGTTCATGGAGAGGAGAGCTGCTGCATTTATTAAGTAGCTAGATAGAAGCCATCCTTGGTTCAGGAAGTTTCTCAGGAGCTAATGGTTGGAGGCTGGGGTAATGCTTGCTAGAAGCATCATGCTGTGCTTGCCCTGTTCTTACCTGGATCAAAGTTTCTCTCTTCTCCCAGCTTTCCTTTGTATAGATGTCAGCAAGGTCATATGTAAGAGGGAGGATGAGAAGTCATCTTCCTTGCAGAAATAAGAGAACTGAGAGTTTATGATGAAGAAATGGAAACTTGATAAAATAGATTGTAACACTTTACACAAGTTGGAGCAGTGTGTTTGATGTAATTGTTTGCTAATACCCTGCTGCCATTTGGGGTTTAGAAGGAATTCCTAGATTAATGCACTACTGCAGGTGGTGACTGTTAGAATTAGGAAATGAGTACCAAGTTGAAACTAGAGAGGGAGAATTTATTGTGTTTATCTCCAGGATTGTATTTGACATGCTAACAGATGTGCCAGAAAGCCTAACAATGCTATTAACTATGCATAGGAAAAGATGTCTTAATATTTCTTTTGTTGGGCTTGGCTAAATGATACAGATGGGTTTGTGCAGCACTGAGAAACCTGAAACTGTAAATCAGAACTGGTAATGTTAAAAACTTATTTCAAGACGCAGTTTGCATTTCATATTGCCAACTAAACATGGATATTTGGAAGATCTGGCAAATGAGGAGGGGATATTTGCAGTTGCAAATGAAAAATAACTGACTCAACAAGACTGGTGCACGGCACTGACTTGCTAGTCAGTTAATGGCCTTTCAGTCATAAACCACTGACAAATACAGTATTATGAATTCTTCTACAGACTAGTTGATCTTTTTAATGTATTTCAAATTTTAACTGGCATATTTTCTCTTGTATCACCTCTTATGAGTGATGCTGAGTTCCTATGACTTAATTAGAAAACATGTGGTGACTTAGGGTAGGCAATAATAAAGAGTGATGGTGAAAACTGTACAGGATAATTCTATGAACGAGGGATGTCTTTACTTTCACTGGAGAGACATTGAGAGCTTCAAGCAGAAAAACAACACTATGAACAGTGCAGGCTTAGAGGGGTGTACTGGGGCCTTCTGACACTCAGGCAACACAAATTTAGTTTTGGTTTGTTTTTTTTTTTTAAAGGTCAGATTGACAAGTCCTCAATTTATGTTCTGATGAGAGTCATTAGGACTGGGTTAAAACTGAAATTTGTTGTTTAATTACCAGGTGTTCATTTGAGGTTTAGAAAATGGAATGCAGTTAACTGTTCTGTGTATACAGTTAGAAGAAGCACTTGTTGCAATACATGAGTTTTTAGGCAACTTAATATTTTGTTTACTAAAAAATAGTTACTTCAACATCTGTGGACTGTGGGGTGTTAATCAGAGTGAACTTCCTGTAGAGAAATGGTCAAATGAGAGTCAGTGCATCAGAAATAATAATGGTCTCTCTGGAGAAGCTACCATTCAGTAATACATGGCTTTTTTATCCCTGTGCTGGTCTTCTAAAAGGTTACTCATTTAATGGTGTAGCTCAGTGAGGTGTCATTTCATCAAATACCATGTGAAGCCCAAAACACTTAAATCGTTCCAGTGTTTCCTAAATGAAACCTGAACTCTTCAGTGCATTGAACTTGATTAAATTCTAATAAACAGGCTTCATTTTCTTCAGAAACTGAATTTCTTACTTTTAATCTTTCCCAGGTCAAAGATCGGGGTCCAGAAGCCACAAGAAGATTTTTTAATTGGTTTTATTGGAGCATTAATTTGGGAGCTATTCTCTCTCTGGGAGGCATTGCATACATTCAGCAGAATGTGAGCTTTGTTATTGGATACAGTATCCCAGCAGTTTGCATTGGGATTTCCTTCATGGTTTTCCTGTGTGGCCAGAGTTTTTTCATCACCAAACCCCCCGACGGTAGTGCCTTCACAGACATGTTCAAAATCCTCACATATTCCTGTTGTTCCAAGAAGACACACGTGGAACATTCAACGAACAGGTTTGTGCTGAGCTCTTCAGTATTACCTGAATTCAGCAAATCAGCCCAGGACCTGGAACTAGTTAGTTCAAAACCAGACTGTGCAGGTTTCCTTTGAGAACTGGAAAACTGGAGTCCTGGAGATATTTTCTGGGACAAGAGAGGCAATTTTGAGATCCCTGGATCTCCGTGCTGCAAGATCAAGTCTGCTGTTTTCAGCTGAGCGCGGTGTCCTGCCAGGTCAGGGTTTTGGAAACTGTAACGTAACCTGACTATGCTGCTTCTAAGCATTAGTTAGTTTTCTTCTCTGTTAGATATGTTTGTGGGTGCCTTCTGGTTTGAAAAGTACTGTCATCTGCATTTAATGTAAGTGGCTTGATGGGCAGCCAAAATTTTTCCACTCTTAAGAGATGCCCATGGAATACTAGTGGTTGAATCACTGATAAGAGAAAAGGTTTCATGTATTCAGATTGAAAAACAATTCAATTAACAATTCAATTGCCATCATTAATTCAAATAACAAACAGTATTAAAAAATAGAGGTTATTCTAAGTTCTGTATATTGCACTGCCAGTTATTTAGGGCTGGGGCCAGAGGAGGATGGGAAATAAGGAAACCTTCATAACAGGAGGTTTCATCTTATGTTTTCACCTGCTGATCCATTCTGGCCTAGTTGTGTTGCTGTTACTTCCATGAGTTGCTTACTTTGGAAATGTATAAGCTTTTTATAATGAAATGTCACAAGATTGCCAGTTACATCAGTTTTTGTTGTTTAACTAAACATTTCAAATTCTTTTCAAAAGTGAAGGCCAGGGAGTACTTCATCAGCCTCGCAAGCAGAGCCTCTTTGAGATGGCCAAGCTGTCTCGGGGGGGCCCATTCAGAGAAGATAAAGTAGAAGATGTAAAAGCTCTTGTCAAGATTATTCCTGTCTTCCTGGCTTTAATACCTTACTGGACAGTGTATTTTCAAGTGAGTAGTTCCAAATGGTTACAGTTCTATTTTACATGTATAAAAGAACATCATTTCTAATCTAATATTTTTCTGGGGGTTCTCTCATAAGTATAAAATTTATCTTGAAGTTGATAAATGAAAAATGGCTTCTAAGAATACTCTCAAATAATATTTTGATCTAATAATAAAATAAATAAAATCATTAAAACTGTAGTTAAGACTCACAGTTTTACCAACTGACATACCTTAAATATTGCACTGTGTTTTGTCTTGCAGTTATTTCAGATAGGTTAGGGTAAGTGGTCTAGACTTAATTTAATTTCTGTCTTACTGAAGTGATTTAGGATATCAAATACATTTTGGGGAAATCGTTTTTAAAGTTATGTGAATGATTCATTGTGCTTTTAGTAAAAATAAATATAAGGTTTAAAAAATTTTGTAACATCCTAGCAATAATTTGCTTTGGTTTGCTATGTTAGCGCTCTGCCTATGGTATAATCATTGTTAATTATTAAAAGTTTAAAAACACCTTGCTCTCAGCACTCCTTGTCCAAGTAATCTCAACTCTTCTTTTCTACTGCTAGATGCAGACCACGTATGTATTGCAGAGTCTCCATCTGAAAATTCCTGAAATACCAAATGACACCAACTCCATTCATACGGTAAGCAGAGCAAAACAGGTAAAAAGTATGTTTTCTTTAGTTGAAATGTAAAGGAGGAAAGTATTGTACAAAAATTCCAGGAAGTGCCTGAGGGGAATTGGTGGTCACAGCCATTGGGCATTTAGAACCAGGATGCACATTACAGAGATTTGGTTATACCAACAAGGATGTGGAGTTCACACCATCCTGTTCTGAATGTGTTCAGATAACACTCAGTGCTTTAATTAGGAGTGTCTTATCTTTCAGTGGACGAAGTCTGACGCTTGAAGAAAGCTTATAAATCTATATGCCCTGAGTTTTCAAACCAGGACAGAAGCATTCCTGCAAGCTCAGGAGAAATACCCATGCTTAACTGATACATTAGTATTTGAAATCTGAGATACATTTGGTACTGTATACTGCTTAATCAATAATCACTTTACTTTGAATCCAAAGAAGTTCAGTTAATATTTTCTAAGAAAGGCTGGCATCATGTGATTGCAGAAATTGTACAGAGAAGTAAAACCAAAAAATATTAATATAAGTTGTTAACAGGCATTTTGTGTTATGAACCACATGATATCTTGTTATAACATTGTCAGCTGCACTGGAGACGTGGATTATTTTCTAACAAAGTGCACACAGGAGTTCACAGTGCCATTGTAAGACTGAATATTAAAAATTAAATACTGTCAGTCTGAATATTTATTGTGTAGAAATGAACATGGAGCTTTGGTTGTCAAACTGAGCTTTCCTCACTGCCTTTTTGGGCATTAGAATTGTTTTCAAATTGTAAGTAGAGCATTATGTTTAATTAAATTAGTTCAAAGAATAATGGTTTTCACTGCTTCTACTGAAAAGACCTTAAAATAACCACTCATGTTGTGCAGCCACTTTTTCTAACATGAGTATCGATTTAAAAATTGCCTGTTTGTAGTGTTTACTTAAACTTTGCAGAATTTGAGGCAAGGATGATGGAACAGTGTCTTGATACCTCTAAAGACTGATTTTCTATCTTGCTTAAGTGTGACTGGCTCCTTTCTCTGCAGCGCCTCAGTTGTGTTGTTTTATTTTGACATACTTTGTTGTGATCTGACAGCGTTAAAACAAATAAGTTAATTTGGTTTTGCTACCTTCCCTGTGGCCTACCTGAAATCTGAAATTGCTGACCTGCAATCTCCTTTATGTAGTGATTTGAGGTAATTAAGAAAAGGAGCAGTAGTATAACATTTTACATTGTACCTTGTCAAGTTTTCCTTAAGCTCTTGCAGGCACCTCTGCCCAATACCAGGAAAGACATATTTCTTCTTGATATGAAGAGTGAAATATGTGTATGCCCTTTAATCTGCAGGCTCCTGATAGAGTAGAAAATGGAAAGCATACATCTTAAACAAAAAAACCCAAACCCAAGTGATTGATTGTATGAAATACAGCAGTGCCAGAGGCATTTGGTATTTCTCTTCCTTCTTTCAAGATTCAGCAATGACAAAAAATTCCTACATCCTTGACTCTAATTACACAAATCAGTCTCTGTACAAACTATGACACAGGTTACTGCTGGTGTGGTATTTGAAGCAAAGGAAAAGGTGAATGGGAGAGGGAGAAAAATTGACAGTTATAATTTTGCAAAATTTCAAAATAAGCAAGAATTTGACTAGCTCAGCAGAGTTCACTGTGCGTTTCTCAAAGTGTGTGATGTTTGCTAAGTAATGTACACAACCTTATGTATCCAACTGCTGAATATTTTTGTATAGCCAAAGTAGATTATTATTCCATTTTTAAATTAGTGAAGTAGAATTCATGTCTGCAGTGAGAGCTGTGTGCCCACAGTGTGTCAGGCTTGGGTCTTTGAGGTGTTTGCAGTAGCTGAGGTTTGTAGCCTTTAGGGAATCTGGTTGTCTTCCTCTGTTACTGCAGCTGCAGGTTTAGATTGTCACAGGCCCCTTGGTTACCCTGGACAGTCTTAGAATTGTGGAATGGTTTGGGTTGGAAGGGACCTTAAAGATCATCTCACTCCAACCTCCTCCCATGGGCGGGGACACTTTCCACTGGAACAGGTTGATCAGGGCCCCATCCAACATGGTCTTCCAGGGAGGGGGAGTCAAAAATTAGAACTCTCTAGAAAATATTCATCTATTCTACTTTGGAGTTGCCACACACTTTAGTACCAAAAACTGAATCTGAATCAGAAACAGGTAAAGCAGTGCTATATTTTGGGTCAAAAAGTCAGTGTGGTCATAGTGCAGTATCCCAGTGTTTTAAAGGCAATTCTAAAAAATCCTCCCAAACCAGAACATTTTTATAAACCTACCTGTACTGTCTTGGTTTGTTAGCTCAGAACAGATGTTAAATATTATTAAGCTTGATAGAAATGGTCTTATTCATACCAATGTGAATCTTACTGTCAATTACTGAATCTTGTAAACGAGACAGGATATGTGTCTTGCACCATCCTCTTTGTTCATTTGACAAGTGTAATTTGATTTTAATTGAATTTTGCATTACATTAGTAAAACTCTGTTTCTGCTGCTCTGTGGCATATTTCTGATAGTTCTAAGCCTAATAATAGAACATATACAGAATCTGGCTATTACGTATTTGTCATGACTGAAATGGGAAAAAAGTTTAGTTCTGTTAGAGTAGAGTATATCGCTGGAAGCCAAAAAGCAGGGACTATTTAATTGCATTAAATCACTTGTGTGCCATTAATACTGACTTTGAATGCTTTTAAAAATGGGTGTATTCATTTAAATAATCTGCACAATTTTTGCTAGATTTGAGTTACACAATCAATCATTCCTCAGACAGGTGCTCTATGATTAAGAAAATCTTAATGGCAGAAAAGCTCCCAAAGGAGAGTGATTTTTTTTTTTTTCCATAAAATATACTTCAGGATGTATAGAGTTGTGATAATGCTAATGGCCATCTCATCCCTCAAAAGGAAGTCATACAGACTGAGTTAGATAGTTAACTTTTATTTTAACAAAAATTAATTCAGAGTAAGCATTTAAAATATGAGCCCTCTAAAACTTTGAGATCTTATAAAAAATCATTTGCAAAACATCTCTGAGTTCTGTGTTTTGTTTTCTGAGGTTGCTCTCCTCATCTGCCCAGTAATCTTATTCCTCATGTTCCTTGGAACTATGTGCACTATTATTTATTGTTGTGAGAATAACCTTTTTGCTCTGAACATTTGATGTCCAGGGCATCCTCCCCCCCCCCCCCCAAACAAAAACAACCCCCAAAAAACAACAGCAAAACTTAAGGCCCACCTCAGCACAGCTGGAGGTGCATCTTGAGAGTGAGAATATGCAATAGTGGTGGAATTGCTGTGGTGAGGAGTCACTTGTGCTTCTGAGCTAACAGATTTATGAACAGCAGACTAAATGAAAACCTGAATAGCTGAGTTTTCCTCACCTTTTACATGCTCTTCTTTTTCTTTTCACAATGTCTGTCAGTGCACAGTGGTTTCTTTTGGATCTAAGTGTGCAATCACATTTTTATTTTTTTTTTTGTAAAATAATAGTAAAAATCAACTCTTTAAATATGGAATTGCTAACTTGAGTTATCTGCCCTTTAAGTTTCCAGCAGCCTGGTTGACCATGTTTGATGCAGTGCTTATTCTGATCCTAATTCCCTTAAAAGATAAATTGGTGGACCCCATTTTAAAGAGGAATGGCCTTCTCCCATCCTCGCTGAAGAGGATTGCAGTTGGAATGTTCTTTGTAATGTGTTCTGCCTTTGCTGCAGGTAAGGAAACAACTTTGACATCTGCTTACACAGTGACTTATTCAGCCACTTGCAACAGCATTTTTAAAAAGCTTTGTGAATCTTTAATTCAACGTTATTCAGATCTCAGTTTCATGGGATGGCTGGAATGCAGCTGCATGGATGCATTTCCCACAATGAAAGAGATTGTATCCAAAAACTTACTGAGCTGTTCGGAACGTTGGCAAGGAAATTGGACCATTTTTCCTACCTGAAGTAGACTTTGCATATACCTTTTAAAACCAGCTTGTTAGCCAAGGTTTTTTACATACAATGTTACTTTCTAGTGCACTCGGTAGAGGAGAGCTACTTGTTTTCTGATCATGTTTTCTGACCAAATGCCTTAACTTCAGGCTCAGTGTTTAAGTTGCCTGAACAGAGTGTCCAGCATTTGGATACAAGGCTGTTAGTCCTCTCAAAGTAAACTGAAGGTATTGTGGAAGCCCAGGTTGTCTTATTTATTAACATTTGATCTTGAAGTTGAGAATTTTTTTTATCCTGAAAAACAAATTAGTTCAGAAATAAGTATGTTTCTTCCATGTGACTTCCAAATCTTAGAAAGGTGAAATTTTACCTTTCCCTTTATCTGAAATAGTAAAGTTAGGTTATGGCTGAACAAGAGTTTCCTCCCACTTTGGTTTTTTTCTCTCCTACCTTAATGTGCTCTAATGTTTGGGAATTAGTGTAGTGTAAAATAGCTTAGCTATAGCATGAAAGGGAAAAGATGGCAACTCTGCTGAAACCATAAATCAGCTGCTTTTGAGATGATTTAAGGTTGTTAAGCGCTGCTGGTGTGGAACTGAACATCTCTGAGCAATGCTTCATAGAATCTATAGCCTCCACTAGCATCACTGAAATGAACATATTGATAAAACATTATAGCATTAAATAAATTAATTTCAGCACTTGTGATGCCCTATATTTTAGGGAGAGGGACACTTTATATGGCTATTAAGATTTCTTTCAATGAGGGAGATAATTACCTTATTAGGCCAAGGTCACTTTGTATGTGTGCAAGGAAAGTTCTCAAAGCAAAGTCATTTAAACTTAAAATAGGAGTGTTTCTTTTATTCCATGTTTCTTAGAACACTGCTACTGCAAAAGAGGATGATGTAAAACAGTTAAATGTCAGCTCTTTAAATAGAACTCAGGCTCACATATAAGGGAATTCAAAACCAGCAATATCTGTCTTTATTAGCAGTGGAGGAAAAAGCACATCGAGCTGTGATAGCTGAGTTGGGGAATGGGTTCATACAGCAGAATTCTTAAAAATTTTAAATGCCACTTTTTCTAGTCACCTAAAAATGTAACAAGTGATTTTGTTGGTTTGAGCTTCCACAGTAGAAGCTGAAAAGGTGAATTCTCTGGGTGGTTATCTGCAATCTGTTTGAAAAGTTTAACCTTTTGGAGTAACTTAAATTCCTGTTATCATGAAGATATATTAAGAGCTTCAGTTGTGACAAATTTGGGGTGTAGAAAACTTTATTTCTAGCAGGGTGGAAAGCTTCTGTTGGTTTATGTTTCATACGATTTTTATTTTCTCATTACATTATATTTCTAGCTGCTATATTTTAATATTCTTAAAATACAGTATTACTTCCAACCACTTCTGCCTTAGAGATGCTGATTAAAATCTTAAACATATGAAGATGTTAAGAACTTGCAATCATGGAAATAGCCTAGTGATTTGTTTGTGCCGTATTTCTGTTTTAACTTACTTATCTAACAGGCATTAGTTGTGGACACTACTCAGGCTGCCTATTAGATTGTTTAGATTATTTGAAATATTTCATAAACTGTGTAAAAATGCAACTGATTACATTTAATGAACATCTGCTATGCTTCGTTCATTTTATCATAAATTCTGAGCCAGCAATATTTAAGGTTATTCAACTGGAAAATCTACTTCATTTATAGAGTTTAAACCATTATAGCAAGACCATAAGATTATTTTAACTACTAAAACTGTAAGATTAAACATGAAGCTAGTCTGTCAAAGTCTAAGGAAGAATCAATAGATTCTAGATTCTGAAGTACTTTGAACATAAATTTATGGCAAAGTTTATATTGTAGTTATGTTCCTATGTGGCTAAATGCCTCCTAAATCTGCTTATGTTGTGAGGAATATAAACACATTAAGGATCATTAGATGTTTTGAGGTGCAATAATTTTCTGTTGAAAGTACATGAATGAAATTATGTCTAAACTCTTAGATGACTGCAGTGCTTTTTTACATTGTAATTAAGTTCCATTCTAGAACGTTTGGCAGCTGTATAAAAACAAAACCATCAAGAAATCCAGCTTTATTTTAATTACATCAGCTCTTTATAGTTCAGAGGGCACTGAGGTAGAGAAAGAGGCGAAGGAAGATGCACTTCTTTAGCTCTGGCCTCACCTACAGACTGTATCTAAGAAACTGCATGTCATGGTGTGAGGTGGTTTTGGCAAACATTAGTTATTCCCTTGGGCATTGTCACTTTGCACAGAGATGGTGATCTGGCTGGTCCCCTCGAGGTTTCTGTGTCACAGATTTGTGAAGAAATGGGAGAACACACATTATACTGTGCATTAGAAATTTTTGTGCCTGTTTATATGAAAAGTGCTGTCAATAGGGCTCAAAGTGGTTCAACATATTAAATGTTAAATGCCCATGTCATCCTTTGACTGCCTCTAAAAAACAAAAAGGTAGAAGTGAGGAAGCAGATGTAATCACTTGTACATGGTATGGTATCCATGAAGCATCATATCTAAGCCCTGTACAATTATTTTTTTGTAATCGGGGTGGTATTTTGTGCCCCAAAATTAGGTCAGATCTTGGCTCAGTTAGCAGAGAGGGACCAAAACTGACAGGCACTAAAATGGGAGGATGTGTGGGTAACACACACTATAGGAAGCACTGTCATTGACTCAGTCTTGCTTCTCTGAATTGGTGGTGAATAAGTTTACCTTATTTCCAAGGATATTGAGAGTTCATTTATAGAGGTCCTTTCTGGGTGAAGCAGGAAGTTTTATTAACTATTAGCTATTCTGTGCATTTTATGTAACAGTGAGTCCAATAGCTTAGTCTGGGCAACTTCAACAAAACCCTGCAGTGTTATTTGATACTCACTTTCTACTCTAAACTGTTGCATTGAGCAAGCTAAAAATGCTTATATTTTACACTATCATGTCTATTTTTCATTCTATATGAAGTACTTTCTATGCAACATCTTGCTTGTAAATCAAGCTCTAATGAGCTTTTGGATCTCGTTGGATGAAATGTGTCATATAAATGTCATAATCATATTCATAGAGGGTTTTCATCGTTCTGCAGGACTAGTGTAGCCATTTTGATAAGCAAAATGGTTTCTCATTTATTAATACTATGGTGACAAGTGAAGTGGTTCAACACTGCAAAGCAGTAGTTTGTGAAAATGAGATTGTCTTTAAAAATAGCTCAATACAGTGTGTATGAAAAAGGTCTTGACTGATCCATCCACAAAAGGGTTAAGTATATATATAATTATTGCTACTAAGAATATAATCACTAATTCTACAGAACAACTGTATGTCTTGAAATAACAAAGGCAAAAGTAGTCTGAAATGCTTCATGTTAGGAAATAAATACATATGTATTCCTGTTGCATAATGTGTAATTGCAGTTCAAGGCTGAATCCTAATTTAAGTTTTAATATGATGAAACAATGTTTACATCTTAGGTCAATCTTTTTTCCCTCTGCATAGGAATTCTGGAAAGCAACAGATTGAAAATTGTCAAGGTTAAAACAATTAATCAAACAATTGGAAATGTTACATACCATGCTGCAGATTTGCCAATATGGTGGCAGATTCCTCAATATGTGCTGATTGGATTCAGTGAAATATTTGCAAGTATAGCAGGTAAGAGTTTTTGTGTGCTTTAAATCTGCTTTTATATCTGTCATAAATGATGGAATCTTAGAAAATCAATACTTCTCAAATCATTATAAGTAAGCTCTAATGTTCCCAAATACATTATTATGCAGTGTAGCATAACAGAAGTGGCAAAGAACACAGGTCTTGCACATTTGAAAACTGGCTATATAAGACTTTCCAAAATTGAATTTCAAGCAGAGCAACACTGAAAATATTTGTGGGGCATACAGTTAGTGTTTTTCCTTAATGGAAAACAACGTACTCTTTCAATACTGTATTTTAATGCAGTATTCTGTCCTCTGAACCTTCATCTGTGTTGCAAATACAATTTGTGCTTTGTAATTTTTTTTGGCTTAAAAACTGTGCTACAGTTTAGAAAGTTGGTAAGTGGAAACACCTTTCTGAGGGAAAAGGGTAGAAATAAGCCATCTTTAGAAAGACTTACCACCAGTTTAAGTTCGTGTTACTTGAGTTTTTACACCTCTGAAATAAGACACGCTTTTGTGAATATTAATAACGAAGTAGCTATTTTGATACTGGCTTGTCTACTTTATTTCTAGATCAGTTTTCCTGTAGTTGTTTGAGGTACTAGGCAAACTGAAGTACTGTTCACATTTTGCCTGTCCTGAACAAATGCAAGACATCTTAAATTTCTTGGTTCTATTCTGTGTTATGTACACAGAACAGCTGCATGATCATACTGCTTGTTAGGCTGAAAGTGAAGTGGGAGGAGAGGGTGAATAGGACTATAAAATCTGATTTTCTGGCCTGTTTCATATCCATGCAGGGCTCATTAGCAGGAGGAGAGCACAGGCAGCTTACCTGTTGCCACTGTAGCATGTCTAACATTGGTGTACTGTGATTAAACAAGTGAAATGCTACTGGGAATCTCTTAGCACGGTGTTTACACATCTAATGTTTGGGAGCAATGCTTGGTTACCAATAACAGAAACCTTTCATCAGAGTAGAAGTAGCTATTTGATACTACTAACAATCAGGTAGCTCAGCAATTCTATTTGATATATTAGAACTCCTCCAGTGACTTGATGTAATCATTTAGTTTTTGCTTAACTATAGTTACTTATTAATGTGGTGAAATACTGCTTGCAAATACTGAACTTTGAAGATCATCCATTCAAACTGGCATTACATGCAGCTCTTTTTCTTCGATTCCTTGTGACAGAATCTCCTGGTTTCATTTCCCCTGTGGGAGGTTACTTTCATTCCTGGGCAAGCACAGTGGGTTAAAATGAGATTCTCTAATTCTGTGAGATCTTGCTGGCTGTAGCCCCAGCTGTCACATGGTCCATTTGTTCCCCTCTTAGTGGAACAGAGAACTTCTGCTCCATCAGGTTTCTGGTTACATGTATTCTGCTGTCATCACAGTTGTTAGGCAATAAAACAGGCTGGTTAGATTGCTTGACAAGTAGAAAAAAAAAAAAGTGGGGTTTGGGTTTTTTTTTTCCTCCCTATCTGCTTGTTTGCTCTGAGATTTTATTCAAAGTGTCTGGCCTAGGACCTCCTGTGACTGGAAGAATTAGATATGTACTAAACTCTACCTTAGATACTTACTGTGTTGGAGGAATTCTTTTTATATATGGCTTTCTCCTGTGTGTATTTGTAGTTTCATGGTATGCATTCAAGTGCACCACTACTGTGGTCTTTCTGCCTGGTGGGGATAAGCTGAGCCTCACACCAGATTGGTGAGAGCATTCCATTTGCCATGTGAATGAAGGATCCTCCAGCAGTTGGCTCTGAGCATGTACCTGGAAACCAGGACAAGCTCTTGTGACAGTAAACACAAGATTTGGACATAAGGTCCTACAAGAGTGCACGAGTTGAAATCCCACTTCTTCACTCCCTGTCCTGCAGCATTCAGTAGCTGAACCTGAAAGTGTTCAATGACTGAGGGGGTGTGTCCCTTCCCCCAGTGATGTATAGGAAAATCCTTGAATTAATTTGCTTCAATAAACAATTAGTAAGATGAGGAGAGAGTTTGTTATCTTTAAAGACCAAAGATACTAAATGATTTAGGTTCTTGAATGGAAAGTTGGCTTTAGCAGTGCAGTTACTACATGTCATTTGCATTCATTTTGTGTGAACAGTACCTGTCACAAATCCTAACCTGTAAAAATCTGAAAATGAGGCCTTGCTTAATTTAGTTACTTATTAAAACTAAGTCTGTATTTAGCATTTTTAGCAAAAGAGTAAAATTAGTTACTGACTTTTAGTTATGACTTAAGCAATTGTGCCAATTAAATCTGAACTCAGATAAACAGATGACTAATCAGCAATACAATTGTTCAGGCAAAATTAAATCAATCTATTCCCTCTTACAGAGTCTTGTTTCTCTTCAGATACTATTACTAGTTTCTGGGAGTTTGGAAGGAAAAACCAACCTTTATCTGCAGGTTCTGGAAAGGTCAAGGACTTGAAGAATTTACTGTTGAACTTGAAATTAAGGGTTTGTTTTTTCAAATGCTTTAGTGGACTTCATGAGAAGTCAAGTCTTTAAGGCTTACACAATTCTTATGTGAATACTCTGCTGTTCTGCACTGCTGGGCCTGTACCAACAGCTTTATAAAATCAAAAACTCTTTGTAGGAAAAATATACCCGTAATTCTGTGTAGCACTTAATTGCTTTGTGTACTGCACTTTCATTTGATTTTTTTACAAAGGTTTTGTTTCCTGCCTGCTGCTTGCTATCTAAACATAATTCTTAATATTTTTAAGAAGGCCTCTCAAGATTCAGAGTATACTTTATCAATTCGATATTAAAGCTGATAAAGGCATCTATTGTGTTATGAAAGTCAGCTTTAAAATAAGCAAAGTGTTAATGGTTACAAAACTATAGTGATGTGGAAATGTGAACAAAAAGGGACTAAATATCACAAGAGCTGCAACATAAGTTTATTTTTTTGTTTACTGTAAAACTAAGCATATTCTTATTAAGCCACATTAGTTACACTTGAGGTACCTTAAAAAAGATGACACACATTGCATTAATCTTTTTTATTATTCTGTCAATCCTCTTAACACACCCTTGTTTAACTGGGAATTGTAATCTCACATGACAACACCACCGAGAGGGTTTAATTTCAAAAATGCTTGTTTGAGGTAGCATGAAATCATTATCAATGGCTGCCAGCAGGGCAAAGTAGCTCTGAAGGCAAAGAAAAGATTTTATATTCTTTCCGCCAGATTAAATATTAGCATTGCTGGAAAAATTATTCAAGTTTATAAATGTGCCTTATTTTGTTGCAAAAAGTGTACCCATTTTGGTTTTTGTTTTGAGTCTTATCTTCTTCCATCAGTAACATTCACATCCAGTATATCTGTAAAAGGAAAAAGAGAAAAAGTGGTCCAGATCCTTTCATGTGTTATATGTGAGCTTAACTTTTATAAAATACACAGAAGCCTGGTGACCAAAACGTGAGACTGGTGGCAGCTCTGATACCTTAACAGGAGATTAAAAACAAACTCCTGCATCCTGACAATAATCTGCTTTTTTTTTTTTCTTAAAGTGAGACTGGCCACATAAATACTCCTTGAAATATCTAAATTGTTATATTGGTGGCAAAGCCTAGGGGGGGAAAAAAGGCATTTTTAATTCTTAAATAGAATTTTTCCCCCCACTCTCCCTCCCCCTTTGCAGATGTTTCTCCATCTCTGTAGTGATTCTCTCGTTACAGTTTGAATTTACAGGAACCCACACAGCTGAGCTGGGTGAAGAATGTTTCAGTTCCCTCCTGCCCTCCCAGGCAGGTTGTTGTTGCCCATTCTAAGGTGTTTTGCACAGGAAAAGAGAAGCAGTTGTTGGTTATCAGCGATGTCTCAGGTGGCAGTGCAGGATGCTGTTGGATCAGTGAGAACACACAGTTCTGGTTCTTTTACACAAACAAAGTTCCTCCCTCACAAGAGGCAAATTGGCCCCTGTCTGGCTTGAAGTGTTAATCTTTTTCTTGAAAAGAAATGCCAAGGCATTTCTAATAAACTCTGTCTGGAGTAGCGAAAGTCAAATACCAGTAATGGTGGAGGTAAAGCATACCTTTATTATGCAAGACATAAGATCTATGCAATTTTCAGTCTATAATGCAAGATTTATGCAATGTTCAGGTCTATAATGCTCTCTTTGCCAAGAAAAATGCTAGATGAGGTAGCATTAATTTTCAGTATGAAGCAGACTGTTTTGAAACAAGCATTTCACCTGTCAGAAAAAGCTCTGCATAGAATGTATTTGACTGTCTCTTGTGAATAATCCCATTTGATTTTTGACAGGAGTATTATTCTAAAAAGGAGTTAATCATGAGCATTAGTCTTTGCATGGCAGAGCCTAACCCAGTCTTCTGTTGGTACTCAATTGCAGTAGCACAGATTTTCAGATTGATGGTCACTGGTATGTTTTTCTTGTGTTTATTGGTTGAAATTTGAGTAAAAAGCAGTTAAAAGCTGAAACCCCCTATCTACAAGTCTTAAAAAGAATAGGTTAGCTCAGAGAATTCTATATCAGAATTAAGTTAAAACTAATTACTGCCTTTCCAGTTACAATTAATTTATCTGTCTGCACATTCAGAGATAGAGACACTGAGTCTGTGAGAAATAAATATTCTTGGTCAATGAAGGATTGACCTTCAGTTCTTGAGTACTTTGTTCTCAGCAGGGAATGCCACATGCTTTGTAAATACTGCACAACAGAGAGGGAATATAGAAACAGGGGAGATGGGAAACATGGAATTTGCCAGGCTACAGTTAGTTTAATACATTTCTTTGATGATAATTTTAGACAGAAAATTAATGTGTTGGCTCAGAAGATTTCTTAATTTTACACAAGTAATAGTAAGAAGATCAAAGTGTGTGTCTCAAATGTTGTCTGTTTGATGGGTCACTACATTGATGACCTTTAACAGGGTTCATAAAGCAATTAGAGGGATCTGGAAACTGATAGGGCTTCACTACACATCTGTAACTTTATCAACACTAAAATAGAACAATGTACTCTTGTTTCTTACATCTTCCAATAGCATTTTTTAAAATCTTTTAATACAGGTCTAGAATTTGCATATTCAGCTGCTCCCAAATCCATGCAGAGTGCTATTATGGGGCTGTTTTTTTTCTTTTCGGGGATTGGCTCATTTGTTGGCTCTGGATTGTTGGCACTGGTGTCTATTAAAGAAATTGGCTGGATGAGCAATCACACCGATTTTGGTAAGTGTATTTTTCAGTGTATTCATACTTGATAAAGTAGAAGCGTTAAGGACATGGAACTGTTGAGTCTTAACACAGTTATTATCTTAAAAATATTAATTTTTCTCCTACTGTGGTAAAGACAAAGCTTCATTTTGCACCTAAGTATGAAATAATGTGATTATGCAAAATGATGCATTGCCCTCATGAAAGCGTGGGAAACACGTTTAATATTTTGCCCCTGTAAAGCCTGACAGTTACCTGCTCAGCTGTTACTGCACTTTATCACTAGAAATTGCTTAGAAATATTTGCATTTTAGTAAAAAAATATTTAAATTAGGTGTAGAAGAAGAATATATTTGGTATCAAGTACTGAAATTACTTTCTGTGGTTATGGGAAGTAAAATGTACCCATCTCTTAGTGATTATTCAGCTTCCTCATTTCAAGTGACTTCATTGAAATTACCCTGACTTAATTTTGCATTTCTATCTGCTAGCTATTTATACTCTTAAAAGTCCAACAAATCATCTGCTTTGTATTTCCAGTGGAAGTTAAAAATAATTACTGGCACCAGTAGGTGGCACCTTGGGAATTTCAGAAAATCCTACCATCCTCAATGGGCTAATTAGTTCCAACAGAAGGAGTGTGAAAAGTTCTTAAAACATATGCTAGACCTACCCATGTGTACATGGCTTAAAAGTGCAGCCTAAACTTACTTTAAATTTGGTGCAAGAGAATTTGCTATTTAAACTTGGTTTGCATCTACCAAAAAGTAACGTTGTAGATCAGTACATATGCCACAAGTTGTCATCTGTGGTTTATAAGTTGTTCTTCTAAAAATTGCAGAAGATGACAAGTAGCCTTAACTTTATGTAAGTGCCCTCACCAAATGAAAATATCATCCCATTGAGACTTCTTTTTCACCCAGTCAATTTCAAAATTAGAAGAGCATCTTTTTCTTCAACTCCATACAGAGCTAATTCAGCTGATAAAGGCTCAATAGGAGGATAATAATTTCATACAAATTAATGATGGTGCTTTTTTAGTCTCTTGCTTTTTTTTCTTTTTCCCTGAAGCAGCCTACAAGAAGACAGTGCCTAATGGTCTCTCTGTGAAATGTTTAGGTTGTGCTAAATATATCCAGAATTGGTTAGAACTGGAAGATGTTACCTCTCATGAATCACTGGTCCTCAGTTTGGAATGAGCTGCTCAGCCTAGTAGATTGTCCTTTGGACACCTGTCAGAACTGGCTATTTCTACCTTTCTTAGTCCAGTTGAGCTTTCTCATCAGCTGCTCACCTGGCCCAAGGGCGAAATGCTCCCTGGCTGGTTTGGATCTGGAGCACCACAGTACCTACTGCTTTAGCTGTCTGCATCAGTAACTATTTTTTACTCAATTTTCATTTGGTGTAACATTACTGAAAGTTAACAAATCCACATCTGAAATTCCCTTAGGTCTTCCAGGGTGGAACTTGTATGGAGAAGTCTTTATAAACAAATGACTTTGGGGTTTTTCCTTAGGTGCTGTACAGGAACTATAAGCACATGCACCTGCTATTTTTGCCCACTCGTAGTATCACTGGGGGGGAACTGAGTGCCTCCAAAATCTGCTCAGAAAGTTCACCCTGCTGGCACTTCAGTGTTGGTTACTGCCATTGAAATGACTTGTTTCTGTGACAAGAACTAAGATTTCATGGCTTTAATATCCCATCTCATAAAGGATAATTACTACTCTTTAAACACGTCTGCTCCTGAAATGGAGATTCACATGTATATTGTATTTTAAATGTCAGGGAAAGCCTCTGTTCAATTTTATTGGGTTTTATTATAAGTTCATTTAATTGTATCTTAAGTTTCAGTGATTAAAGTAATTTAATCTGAACATTTATAGGCCTGCAGCATGAACAGCTTGTTAGGATCAATGTGTATGTCACTGTTTTACTCTCTGCAACTTCTTTGATAATCATAATGGCCCAATTGGCTGTGGCTGATGGGACATGATGGAAATGGGCCACAATATATTGTTTTTGAAAGTACAGCAATAGTTAGTGCACGTTCCTTTTTATTTGTATAATCCTTATTAATGTTTGGGGTTTTTTTTCTCCCCAATTCTTTCTAGGTAATATTAATGGCTGCCAATTAAACTATTATTTTTTTTTGCTGGCTGCTATCCAAGGAGCAACACTCTTGCTTTTCCTTATTGTTTCTGTGAAATATGACCATCAGAAGTCAAAGATGAATGAAGTGGCTGCCAATGGCAGGATCTGACCCCTGTTCCAGAGCAGACTTTGTTACAGCAGCACCCAGGGAAGGGGCAGCACTCCCTGAGTCCATGAGATCCTGTTTTCTCCAGTGGGACTCTCACCAGACTTGCATGTTACAGGAGTTCTGTCCCCTGCCCCCCTCATGTAACGTAGGTAAGTGCCTTATGTTGGTGGGGCTGTTTCTTGCACTACGTCCTGGCAGAGGACAAACAAATCTTGGAAGTGTATTAACTCTAGGCATTCGAGTTGCTCTTTGCTCATTGTGAGATGTTTACTTAACTCTTAAAAGCTGGGACACTCACACGTGGAAGTGGAGTATAAGGAGTGACATGGACTGTGGAGAACAGTGGATCTACAGAAACACTCAACAGTCCCAGGTCTATGTTGAGGACACAGGAAAGAAAACACTTTACAGAAACCCCAACTAGTGGTTACAAGAATAAACTTTAAATACTGAGCGTCATTTTGGGGGGAGAAACAGGGGCAAATTAAATTACAAATTAGATCAGGTTAAAAACAAATACAGTTTTATAATTGACATTTTACTGGCAGTGTGTCAAGGAATTAAGTCCAAACTTGCAGTCAAGAGTATCCAATACTGAAAACTGAATTATACAGCACAGTAGCTTGATATACAGCTGCTGTAGATTTTGGTGCACAGTTAACACGTGTTGGGACTGCAATTGTTTTACTTCAGGAATGTTTTTATTTTTGAATCTGTATTAGGGCAACACACATCTCTGGACAAAGCACTGTTCAATCTAATGCTGTTACTCCCTTAAGGAATATTCTAAATATTTGCAGAAAGCAAAGTGAGATGGAATTCTCAGCAGATCAGTGCGCAATAACCATTTAGCAGCCTCAGCCAGTTCCTTCAGTCCTGCCTCTTACTTGTAGCTAACAGGGTTTGTACCTTTCAGCAACACATTCCTACAGCAGAGCCAATGGTTTTATGTTCAGCCTCTTGAATTGTAATGATTCTAACAATTGTACTTCAGCTTGTGTGCAGACTGGTATGGAAGGTGCAAGGAATTATGCAGAAAGAAAATAAAACCTTTGTATTAATGTGCTGAATTTTTATAGTTTTCCTTTGTCTGCAATTATGTTGTTAAAATGTCCTTATTTTGTACATGGACATATTTTTAATGAGTTTACAAAATAAAATGAACTTCGATGCTGTGACTTTTGACCCTTTGTTTCTAGGTGAATAAAACTAGACTACAAATATTTTGTTCTTTAGCATTTATTTCCTAAGGATAGAGTGGAATTGTATTAGATTTCTAAATGTTCTCTGCCCTCCTATTAGCTTTGTCAGATAATACAGCAGTGTGCAAGCTGACCTGTCTTTTCCCAGATAAACCAGTGTAGATGCTTCAGCTATTACTTTACTTAATATGATTTAAAATTGCAATAACTAAAGAAGTAAGCAATGTCTCATATGAGGAAACACTAATTTCCTTTTCCAACTTTGTTTTAAAAGCTCCATATGCTGCGTTTCTGGAATATCCCATTTATAACCAGCTACAAAAGCCTAATATTAAGCTGGTGGAAGCTGCATAAGGAATGTAACAGGGACCAAATAATTTTTCCCTCAGTGCCTGCTGTTCCAGTCCTCTGATCTGGGGGTGAACCTGTCGTGTTTCATGTCTATGTCACTGATTTCCAAAGCACGTACAAGCACAGGAGAGAATAGGGTTGTGCCTGGTAAGTGGAATTCTATGAGATTGATGAAGACTTAGCCTTTAGAAGTGTTCCTTCCTCTGAAGGACTGGCACTATTCTCAGAACCTCTAAGAAGAGCACTGCTTGTCACATTACAGGTCATGAGCTTCGGTGTCTGTGTACTTACCCCTGTTCTGATAAATGAACTTAATTAATTGCACTACTTTCCCCCCAAGTTCTAAAGCATTTGTAAACTTCCCCTCTGCGAAGGAATAGTTAAAACTGAGTTTAATGAAGAAGGGAGAGGAATCTGCAGGTGACCAAGGCACTTAGGTGTCTGGCAGTAAGCGGACAGGCTCTACAGACAAGCTTTAGTAAAACTATTATTTAATGGAAAAGATAATCAATAACTACTAGGTTATCCTACTCAATATTTAGGCAAAAGTCTGTTACCCTGTTACAAGCATACAACAAATGTCAGCATGTTTCTGTAGGGCCGTGGTGGCTCTACCACTTTGGAGATGAGGCTGAACATGCCATCAGTTGTATAATTTAATTTTTATTTGGAATGACTTGGCTGAGCTCCAGGCACAAGTAATTAGGACCATTTATGAAGATTAATCTGACACTTCTCATCAAAGGGATAAGGCCTTGTAGTGACTCAGATGCTTAGTTGATTCTTCCTCCCCATCTCATCTTTTAGTGTTTCCACTCCCATCACAGAAATAAGACTAATCAATTAACATTATGACTGAACACTGCACATCATTAATGACATACCTTGAAGTGTTTGAATTTAGTTACATTCACATCTTGGATTGTTCCAGTGCAAGAGAAGGATCCAACAGGAGTCACCCCAAGGGATGTTTCTAAGCTTCTGACGTTCCAGGTGTCCTAAATTCAAAGCACAAGATAAAAAAGCATTTGTTCAACATGAGACCAGGTATCTGGTTAAAGTTTGTTACTCCTATTGAATTTTAAAAAGAATAAGCATGTACTTTACAGTGCCTACACAAGCTATAATCACATACGAAGGATGGGTACCTGTGACCTTGTGTTTCATTTGAGATTATAAGGTGGGTACATTACTCTTATAATTGTAGATCTTTCAAGAATACACCACGATGTGTTTTTTTCCTGCCTTTGTGTCTATACCAAATATCCCTCCTTAGAAAAGGGGAGTCTTTTTCATTTATTCTGCTTATGTCAACCTCCAGTGTGTTTAGTTACCATAGTTGAGACATCCATCACTATTTCCCTCAAAAGTCTGTAGTCAACTCTGAGTTGGTTTTGTTTTATTTGTGTGGTTTTGGTGATCACTGAAGTTGATCGCTGAAGTCTCATGTGAGACAAGGTTTCAGCTTAACAATAAACCTGTGTTAAAAGCTGCACAAAGTTCTTAATTTTCAAAACGCAATTTCAAACAAAAAAATCGTTACTGTAGTGATTTTGTTTATATGCAGGGCAAGTTATGCCACTGCAGCAAAGCCCTCTGTGGAAGCACGTTACAATGCTTTCCATTTGAACAGTCAGTGTTTTGAGATGCAAATTCGTTTCTGAGTAAGCAGAGAGTTTGTAAATCAACACTTCAGCTGCTGGTGGAATAATGCACATACCTGAGAGCATGGTACCTGCTGGCCCCAGCACAAGGATACAGCTGCAGGAGAAGAAAAGAGATGAGAACTAAGGTCAGAAGCCATTAAACAGTAAATATGTAAACAGACACTTTGCTCCAGACCAGCAATGAACAGGACTCACAGTCAGGAGTGCCCAGTGAGACAGCCTAACCTGGCTGGTGGCTGTTTTATCATGTCGTGTACACAGCATGGTTTACTAGTCCTTTCCATCTTGCAATTAATCTTTCCATTGCAGTGTTCACAGCACAGACTTTGTTCAGTAAGGCAGTGGAAAGAACAGTTGTCAAAACCTAGTTATAGAGTAATTGGATCCACCTCTGGTGGTTTTCAAATGAGCCTTACTATGTGACTGATAATCTCTGCCCTACAGACTGCTGGACTTAAAAGATCATAAGGAAGGATTGGCAACATTACACTTATACAAGCACAGAATTGGGAATTAATTACAATCCTTCCCACTAACTTCAGTCTGCCAGTGGCTGTAGCACTGCTTGGAAAAGGAGGTAACATAACCCCAAGGAATGATCAGACCAGAAGGAACGGGGAAGTTTACGCAGCTCCTTCATACCCTGGAGGATGAAACCTTACTTTTCTTTCCCTTCTTTGATTAATTCTCTACTCCCTTATATGTATTTTTCATTATCTTTCTTAAACACGCTTCCTTTATCAGGACATTTTCCTCCAGCATTCAAAATACGTACGGAACATTAAGAAATGTCCTTTAGAGGAAGGAATGTCTGTGCCCAGCTGAGCTGTGCCTGGAGTTTGTGTGGACAGTCTGGAGCCAGACAGCTGCAGCTGGAAGAACTACAGCCTAGGCTGGGACAGATGATCCTTGGCTGGCCCTGCTGCCTCAGAGCCAGGGACAGCTCACGTCTTCAGCATCCACCCAGCAGCCTACACGGACTGCAGCACCCTGAGACTGCAGTGCAGACACACTCCAGCACTGGATCCCTCCTTGGACACACAGCTACTGTACAGTATTGCACTGATAAGACTTCTTATCCCCCCATGCTAGGAAGTGTTAGTCACTAAGGAGATTTAGTGATATGAGTCCATAAATCACTTTTGACAGGGAATAGAACACTTTCATGAATGAGGGAGAACAAGGTAAATACTGCTTAGGCTTTTGAAGAGGGAACTTCAAACAGATAAGGTGCTTTCTAAAGCTGAAATACAAGTGACTGCCTTGACTTGAGTGACAGCCCTGGAACAGGCTGCCCAGAACTGGGGAGCCTCCTTTTCTGGAGGCATTCAGAACCCACCTGGACATGATTCTCTGCAACCTGCTCTGGGCAAATCTTCAGCTCTAGAGGCCCCTTCCATCCCCATGCAGTCTGAGTCCTGCTGAGGGCTGCTGTATTTCCTCTAAGACCTAGGCAGCTTGTTAAGCAGACACTGAAATAATTAAAATGTGGGAAAGGGTTCCCATTAATTGATTTCACATTTTAGACCTTTGTCTGGCAAATTAATATCCTGCACAGGAAGATCTGGATCAAGTTCCTAGAGAAAAATAATTAAGGTGACATGTTGGCAGACTTTGAAGGGAGTTTTTCCCTCCATTTGTATCCAGGTGGAGGATAACACAACTGCACTAATTCTGGAGCCAAGAAGCAAGGGTCATGGTCAGAGGGAAAATGGGAAGCAGTCAGTCCAAGGATGGTGGAAAGCAACTTCATGTGACATTGCAAGAGAACTGATGCTTCTATTTCCAGCTTTGGGGAGCTGCTTTTGTCTGCCCCGTTAGAATTGTCTGAAGCCTTGGCCACCTCATTTAAGGCTTAAAAGGTAAAGCTGTGCTAATAAAGCATTTCTAATAGTGAAGTTACCTATTTTTCTCCTTGATTCTTTATTCCATGGAGCATATTGTCAGTGAAGTGCTCCTTCAGAGTGATGGCTCTGTATGATTTCACAATAAAAATTATACCCCAACACTAAGTTCTTGGCTGGAGAACTGTGAGTGCCCTCACTGCCTTTAGCAAATTTAAGTATTGCTCTTATACTAAACATCACAAATGTTTCTGTTTGTTTCTCAAGACATTACTGATTGTTAACCTCTATATCATCTAAATACCCACCACCTCATCACAAATAAAGAGAAATGTAGGTTTTGATAGATGTCCCAAAATTTCCCAGCATTTTAATGCAGAATTTAGCATTATATTAAGTATCACTGATGGAAGGAATTCAAGTAACTGTTGCCTTACAAAAATCAGTGGTGATTTCTGTTGTTTGTGCTGCCTCTGCCCCCCAGCTGGCAGAGAAGGCCTTCGCAGCAGTGCAGTGTTATGGCAGGAGATTTATGACTTGAGGTGACAGTCTGGATTTGAGACTGGACTTCCTGGGATAAGAGAGGGAATGTGCTCTTCACTTTCCCTTCCAAGTAATTAAAGAAATGGACAAGCACTCCTCTGTGGAGGCTCTGCTTGTAGGTTTAAGTGGAACAAGACCTGAGGGATAGGACCATGCCATTTGTGCTCACTGCAGACTAACGCTTTTAAGTTGTATGGCCTCTCGTGCAAATATGCCTCGAGATGTCTGTCTTGAAGCATAAAAAAAGATGTTTCAAAAGGCTGAGTTTCTGAAGGGTTGAAACCCTGCAGAGTAGCCTGGATGGAATAAGCTGGTTATGCATTTCATCTTTTCTGAATAGACAAGAAACTTCTGGATGCTGCAACCTGCAGTTTAAGAGTTGATAAATTTAATCTGGATTCTTCTATAAATGAATTCAGAACAACCCAAATGTTTCTACTTAAAAGCCTGAAGGACTAAATGGAGGCAGATGATTAGTCTCAAATAGCAGGCATTTCCCCTCAAAGGCATAACTCAAACATGAACCAGGTGTTCCTCTGCTTGTAAATACAGCAGAAAGACTAAGAGGTAAATTACTTAAAATGGCAGGGAAAAAAGTTGAATAAAAGCATCAGAAGCAGCCACCTCTGCTGTAATCCAAGCTTTTCCAATGTCATGTGGAATTAAAAGGTGAGTAGCTTTAAAATGAATGAATTATTACAGCATCTTTTAAGTTCTTCCCTATTTGTTGATACATGAAAATTCAATATAGATAGTTCCACAGGGATGCATCACAGAGGATACACTAATCACTGGCCACGCTTGGGTTTAGTTTGACATTAGTGCTAACAAATAATACAGATAATGTTTGGGATTTGGTTTGTTTTTTCTTCCCTTACAGTTTCACTGAGATATAACCCTGTAATGGTCTTGATACATGATTAGTTATGCCTGCCTTCTCTCGCCCCTGTAGATTACACCCCCCTTCTTATAGTAATTATTAATGTACACCCTGGGCTACACAGATTATAAAAAGAGCTTTTATTCAAATACTGAACCTTGGCTATGCGAGTTACAAAGTGATGGGAACCAGGGGCCATCAGACTACACCTCTGCTCCATCTCATCCTTCAAAGGTGAACTTCTGACAAATATTATTCAGAAGGTGGTTTGGGCATGACTTAGCCATACATTTGAACACGGTGCTCAAATGTAAAATTGAGAACTGAAGAATTACTTGAACAATTACTCTAGCTCAGGCTAGAGGAAAGAAGTGGAGGGAGTAGTAAAGGACTAAATAGTAGTTTGTGTTGGGGATTGTTCATAATGGCAGATGTCTAAGAAGACTAGTCTGTCAACAGCTGTTCTTTGTTAACTCCTCATATTGAGACTTATTCTGTATGAACTACTAGTTTTACCCTGGATTAATTTAAATGAGAAGAGCAGCCATAGGAGAAGGAGTGCTTAGAACACGTTTGAGTTACCTCTGACAACCCAGTGACTACCAGCTGAGCCCTGCTAGTTGCACATTTTATCTCCCAGCGTAACAGTCACAAACGTGTGCCTTGTGCTGCACATCTTTTCACTGTATTTGCTCAGGAGGGAGCAGGCTGGGAGCCCTCCTCTTATTACTGACAAGAGCTCAATGCACATAAGAGAACTTAAATGCTGCAATCCAAGCTTGTCTCTGAACCGAGTCCGTCAACAGTGCAAGTCAGCATAAACAAATGATTACACCACAAAATAAGCAAAACTGTAAATTTTAAAGCATATCTGCAGTACAGAGAAGCCAAACACTAAAAGTCTAGAGATGCACTTAAGTCCTGTTTCAACAGATCTGAATCTTGCTAGTTTAACTTTTACAATTTCCCCCTCTTTACTGTCCTACAGTAGCCCACACTTCACTTGTGTAGTGGCCTAATATCAGGTAAAACTACTAACTCAGGCCTGGAACTGGCTGTGTAAAGCCTGTCAGGGATAATACTGCAGGTTTTCAAAAGTTTAAGAATTTCCAAAGTTACATTGTGCATGTCCACAATCCTCACAACTTCTAAATTCCAACTCAAATTGATGATCCTTAACATTATGAAGCTGTTCGGTGTGATACAAAACTGTTCAAATTCAAGTCCTTATAAAAGCATGAAATGCTACAATAATTTAAAGTAGCTGTGTGCTTTGCAAAGCACTCTCATGTTGCTGGAACACTTGCCATATTTATATAAGGATGTCAAACTGGAATACGGTCAAATAGCCTTTTGAAGTAAAAGCAGTAGACATCAAAACATACTCAACAGACTGAGAAAAACACTTGGAGTGCCTTGAAAAATAATAGTTTCAGCTCATCTCCAGCTTACAGCTTTCAGAAGCAAAACTCTATGTTGATGCAGTTAAAGCAAGAGATTAGTGCCCTATGGATGTAAGAGCAGGAGTTCAGGTCCTGATCCTGTAAGCAAGTGTGTCCTTAATTTTTTTATAGTAGGGATGCTGGTGACCCCAAATCCCAGCACGTTTAGGGGCTTCCTAGAGGCTGCCACTTAAACCAGTTCTTTCACCAAGCCTTGCACAGCTGATGTTGGTGGGAGCTCATCTCACAGTCAGACTTCTCTGTCCAACACAGTAAACCCAACCAAGCAGGGAAAAGATGTTCTCAGGAAACTAAACAACAGAGTCCATTAACTCCTTCTGCTGTAGTGAAAGAAAATATGATAAAATCTCCAGATTCTTCTCCTAATTCCTAGAAATTTCCATGCTCAAGACAGCAGCTGGCTCTCAGGGAAGGGTTATGTACTCGGCTCTCTGTGTTCTGAGCCTTGGATGTCCATACACGTGGTGTGCCTGCCTGCGTGTGCATCAGAGGAGTTCTAAGAAACCCCACATGATTTCTCAGTAGTTAATACATGCTGAATCCAGCAGCCAGATTTTCATGTTTCTTGGAAAAGACGGATAATTTAGGGTACAAATTAATTTTGTTTAGTTTTGCACATATGAGTAAGACCTGACAGGAGCTGCCTCTGATTAAATTTGTGCTACTGCATCACTCAGTCCTACAGACTAGGTAGTAGGAAAATATGCCATGATAACATCCTCCTTCCATTTCCTCTTTAATTTTTGGTACAATAGATGTATTTTCTCCTGCCTTCTGAAGAAGGTACTAATGCATCCCTGAAGTTAATAAAATGATACAGGGTCATTTTTATTGAAAGAAAGTTAAACATCTGCTGTGTCTATTGTAGTATATTAAACAATATTTTATTATTCTCACTTCCCTGACGTGATTTGTGTCCCTGGCAGGCACAGAACACTATTGTTTGCTTTTCATATACATGTAGCAATTTAAAATGTGCCTGTGAAATAAAATCAAAGATAAAGCACAGCTGCAGATACAAAGCAGTCAAGGACAGTGGTATTAATGGTCCATACCTGTCTTGTGTATTCCCACCCAGACTTCCCTACTTTCTCTCTGTGAAAGGGCACATGGACGCTGTGCCTTGCAGAGGAAGAGGAGTCCTTCCAGTGCAGAGGATGCTGTGGAGATTGCTTTCCCTTAAGCTTTGTTGAAATTACAGCAGTTTTGGTAATCCTTCATATCCACTGTGGGGAAGCACGTGGAAAAGGAAGGCAGCTGAATATTTTGAGTCATTTTTCATCCAGTTCTGATGAAGGCTGGGAGCTCAGGGACAGGCATGAAAGAAAACCACTTCACTTCATATTAACATTTCCTTACACCCACTTAAGAGCCCTGTATGTGCCAGCAAAACCACCAAAGCAGAGCATCCGTGGGAAGAGAGCACAGCAGTGATGTCAGTGGAGCTGGAACTGTGCTCGAGTGCAGCTCACAGAGAGGAGGAAAAGACTGGCCGAGGCATTTGCCCAGCTCCAGATATTTCATAGAGATGTTTGCCCCTAGTTGCCAGGTTTATTTATAGTGAGCATAGTGTGAAGTGACTATCTGCTGGGAGGCTGACAGTTACAATTGAGCCACACTTACAACTGAATATTACACATTACATACACCCAGAACAATCAGTTGTGTATCAGATGCATCTCTGGCATGAGAATATCAACCTTAAGCTGCAAGAGGCAAGACTGAGTTGCTCGTACTTGAGTATTGTGCAGGTTAGTAGATAAAAATAGGGACAAGGCCATGGTGTGGCAATGCATGTGACTTTTTAGTATGTCTACATCAAACAGTCAAGGTCAGACATGTGCTCTGAATAACACTGTTTCTGCCAGGGAATTCAATCCAAATCCCTCCATGCAGCCTGTGTGTCAATGGTCCTTAAGCAGGTTTGGTAGTGGGGGGAAAAGCTTCCCCTTTGGGAGTGAGCCTAAGGAAAAGTCTGGTGTGGTATTACCTTCTCCTGACACTCCATTTACTTCCCCCCTTGTCAACTGCATATTGATGTTTCCTTTCTGGTGCCCCTCTGTGTGATGCTCTGTGTTTGTGCCCTTCCTCCCAGTCCAACACTGAGCTTGTTGCCACAAACCCATTCTGAGTAGCCAAGCATCAGGGACAGACTGGCTGCCATCCTGCTCACCTATAACACCACCCTCCTGGCACTTTTGCTGCCATTGGAGCATGAATCCAGCTCGAACTGGGTTAGGTGAGCCCACCCTCTCCTCCTGGCAGCAATGGTGATGCCTGGGTGATAAGGAGGGGATCCAGCTTTCCCTCATGGTCATAGTTAAATTACAAACCTGCACCAATTACACTGTCCTACCTATTCCATTTGTTATCCCATTCCCAGGGCCAAAACATTGCCTCCTGCACGGCAGCACCACTCAACAAGCAAAGGCAGCTTCTGCTCCCAAGAGGGATCTTTCCACACTTCATGAAATTCAAGAAAAAACTGAGCAAGAGTCACTGCTACCAGTCCACTGTCTGTATATTAGGAAGCATCTGAAGGAAATAAATTCTCCCTCCCCCCAAGTTGTTTTCACCTAAACCCTTCACTAACATCAGAGTGAAATTTTCCAGCTGGGAAATCAAACCTCATTTTCCCCCAGGGCAGCTCAGGTGATAACTGCTTAGCCACTAGCAAATTTTATTATACCGAGAGTTATTCTCCTTTTGTTTTCCATCAAACTGATTTTCCAGCTCTGCTCAGTATCAGTCAATGCATTTGCTTCTCTATTTCTTGCTTGTCAGCCACGCTACGCTGTGATTCGTGCAAAAGTGGGAGAACTGTGAAGCAAAGCTGAGTGCTGCTGTCACCTGAAGGGACACAGACAAGGCAAAAACACATGGAACCAAGACATGAAAATGCATGTCTTGAAATATTAAAAATCATTTGGGCTTTGGGTGTGCTTTCAGAGTTTACGGTCATCTACAGGCAATGATGCATTAAATTGGAAAGATATTTTTATTGAATAATATTGGAAAGGTTGTTTGCAAAAAAAATAAAGCTTGGGGACTATTGAGCTCCACCAGTGGCAGAAGTACAGTTCAGACAACACTTTAACTCCCAGTATCCTGGGATTTTTATCTGAATCAACACGTATAATAAGTAAAGAGAGGTGAATGTTCAACCAGTTAAAACAAAGCCAAGACTTCACCCACGCCTGCCCCACTTACATCATTCATAGCCACAATATTGCACTCCCAGATATCACATCACAGGTAAACCAAAGAAAAGCTGCCTCATCAGGGCTGCTGGTGTAAATCTGCCAGTCACAGCATCCCATTTTCCTCCCTCACAGAAACCTGGAGTGGGCACATTCCTGTCTCTGTCAATTATCCCCCAGGGAACATAGACTGACCTTGTGAAGTAGAGGCCTAAGCTGCTCTTTTTTGGGAAGGAATTAATTTAAACATTCCAAAGGATCAGCCCATGCTCCTGCTAACATGGAATCAGATCCTCTCTGCATTTCACCCCACCCATCACTGCTTTCCCTGCACAGAGGGTTAAGGCTGAAAGAGGGACAGGGCACTGGCTGCTCTGCCAGCTTTTTGTTTTTATTCCAGAGTAGCTGAAAGCCTCCCAGGGCTGGGAATTTTCAAGACACTTCATTTTCATAGTGATTGCCTTTACAAAGGTAAAAGCCTCACCGGGAGCATCCCAGAGGACAAGCAGTGGGCTTTCTCTGCCTGCTCTGTGTAAGCACGGCTCAGGCTGCTGGGCTTTTCTTGGTACTGCCCAAATATTGACCGTGCTCAAGTGCTACTAAAATAACATTTGGTGCTTGTGTAATCACTTCAGGCTGGGGTAGCTCTCAGAGAATAAATATTTTGATGGAGTGCTGCTTTAAAAAAACAAAACAAAAACCCACTTCGACAGAGTGTTATTGTCCAACAGCCAGTTTTAGATGCTGCTTCTGCACCTTTCAGAATACTTTTGTTAAGTAAAAGATAAGTTTTAAAGAAAACTTTAAGGCAAAGCATGAAATTCTGCTGCTTCTGAGGCTCTCTAAGACTTGAGTCCTTCCCTCTGATGTAATGAGCACTAGGGGAGGTGAAAGGACATGGATAATGAAGAACAGGAAGATAAATAATAAGGAACGGGAGAGTGAATGAGGGAAATAACTCTTCCATTGTTAGAACGGTGCTAGTGACAGCTTTATAGCAACTTATCATTTCTATTTAAAGCCTGGTTTGGGGGCTATAATCTCTCAGCTGTTTTCTGTACCATCTGGTTGAAATTTAGCATAAAATTTGTTATCTCAGAGGTAAATTAATTTTTCCCCTTTATCAAAATTGCAGTATTTTGGGAAAAAAAAATATCAAGATATAGAGACTCACATTCAGGAGAGTTTTTATCAGCTAAAAGTAATCTTTGCTTCAAAAATAGCTTGTTGAGATAATCTGGTTATGGGAACAACATCCAGTTCTTTCATAGTATTTTTACCATTGTCTGTATATGCTCTAAAGTCCCCCAAGTGAAACCTCAAAGCTGAAAGGACCTCCAGGACACTGCCAGGGCAGTGCTGCAGCCACAAGGACATGCTCCTGTTTTCCCTGAGCCACTTAGCAGGGCTCACAAGCAGAAGCTCGATGGCCATTGGGAAAACCAGCAGGGCTTGGGGAGGGTCTGGAAAGAAGGGTGCCATGGGCACCTCTGGGCAGATCCAGCACCTCAAAGCTGCTGAAGCCACGCACAGTGTTGCACGTGTTGCCCATTCCCACCTTCCCCACTGTGGCTTTGCCCCAACTTTACTGAACATCCCAGTCACTCCACTGCACTCATTGCAGTGACTTTGGTCAGACCCTCAGAGATGCCCGAGAGGGAGCTTTGCTCCACTGCCACGTGCTGCTCTGCTTGCCAAGGATGGGCAACACACTCTGACATCGCTCCCGGCTCCATTTCCAGGCCACCACGCTTGGGAGACCGTGCACACCCCGGAGGGAGCACAGGCTGGTTACCAGTAGCCCTGGGACACAACCCTCAGAAGTCAGTGGCTTCTCACACGCTCCTTGCCCATCTGTTAACCTGAATAAAGGCTTCTTCCAGTCCTGGCCAGCCAACAGGGACAGCAGCGACCACCTCTCTGTTTGCCCCACCAAGAGCATGAGCTCCTACTCCACAAGCTGGGGAAGCTATAGCTGCACTTCCACACTTCACAGCTAAACATTCCTTTTTCTGCTAAACCTCAGACAGCTACTTTCTAATTCATTTTACATTAACCTCATTATTTCAATGCTCTGTGCTGCTTTGCTCCACTATCATCTGCAGCCATCCTTTGAGTTAAAGGTGTAGAGCTTTATCTGCTGAAAGAAGTCTCTATTTTCCAGTCTGGACTTCAATTATGCAGCAAATAACACAGCTCAGTGGAGGAAGGTTGCTGGAATAATTTGTATCTTTTTATACAAACTGATAATAAAAATTTAGCTTCTTGATGTATTTTTCTTCCTTAAATTGTAGTTATGTTTCCTTCAATAGATAAATGCAAGATAAATTCAATTACAGCATAATTTCTCCCAGGGTGAATAACCTTTAAATCAGCTCTGATCTCAAAACACATTATGAGATAACACACTGTCCATTACATTGTTGAAATTGGGGCTACGGCAGTGCCTAGAGTTGTCAGTATGAATATCAAATTATTTATGTTCCTCTTTGCATCCTTGAATACCAAATAAGCTCAGGAACGCTGGCAGCAAGAAGCCCTATTTAAACCCTGATTTTTAGCAGAGGCGAGAGGTGCTCGCTCGACAGCTCCTCAAATTGCAGCGCTCTATTAATCACGGAGATGTGCCGGCGCACCACGAGCTCCCGCTCCGCTGTCACCCTGCCCGGAGATTCCCGTCCTGCCGGGGAGCAGCTCCACAGTGAGGGCTCAGCTGAGCCTTCCACTCCACTGGCTGCATCGCTGGTGCTGAAACAGCAGGGGAGCCACGGCAGCCTTTGGAGGGGGGGATTTGGGATTCGAGCTGTTAATCAGGAGCCCAGAAGCACATGCCTTTCCCATCACAAGATTTACGAGTTCTCTTTATGCCCTCCTCCATTTTACAAGCCTGAACCTTTAACACAGCCAGTGTCTGCTTTTGGGGGATGCTTCTGGAAAACATTACCCACTCCAAAAGCCACTTGCCTTAATGTAATCCCTGCCCAAGGTTAGCGGTGTCACAGGCTGGAGCTCGAGCAGAGCCTCAATGACCCTGTGAGCCATCTAAACACACTGTGCTCTGTGCCATGGAAATTCCTTCCTGGAAATAAAGTTAACCCTGTGCTAAATGCAGCAAAGCTTCAGATGGTCCAACTTGCTGAGACCAAACAATCCAATGCAATTAAGTGCAGACTTGGGAGAGGGACGGAATTTTTATTTTTCCTTTTTGAGCAGAAGAAAGTCAGGATGCACTTGGAAAACAAATGGAGAAGGGTCTTGCTCAAGCTACAAACCAGCCAAGTCACATTCTGCAAAGCAACAATTGCACAGGCAGTTTGAGACCTCTTCTGAAAAGCCACCATCCAACAAGTACCATTCAAAACCAATCTAAAGCCAATGAGTGAGAGTCTGGGGGATCAAAATTATAACAAAAAAATAGCCGTGCTTATGAATGCTTGTAGTTTAGACAAGCAAGTTTAATAATTAATTTCACTTCAGGAAAGGTAAACCACACAGTGAACCTGCAGTGGACTTACTTTAGTGGGATGGATGAGGGAGGATGAAGTAGCTTTTGACTGACCTCAGAAAAAAAATCCCCTTGTCCAACAACCTAACTGTTCAGTCTGGTCAGTGAGTGAAAACTAAAACTGAATTACTAACAAAACCTACCCACCAGCTGTAGGACATGCTGGAGCTTTAGCAAGCAGCAGTTTAACTCTCTAGCAGTCATTTTCTTCACTAATTTTTAAGGCCATCAGCATGTCAAGCAGAAAATCCAGCTGCAGAGAGCTGTAATTACCAAGACTGTTTACAAGACGCTTCGATGGCAACAAGCCTCCTATGCTGAAACAGTTTGAGAGTAAAAGTCTCCAAGTCCAGTGCCTGGACGGTTCATTCCTGCCTAATGAAACGATGGGGGCAGAGCACAGGGTGCTGTTAGAGCTTCTTGGGGCAAATAAGCATGAAAGAGAGAAGCCCTGAGCAAGGAGCACGGATCACCAGCTCCTCCAGACCTCACAGGAGCCTGAGGCACTGGCAGCGAGCTGAGCACCCAGGTCTGTGCTTCCCAGTGCTGGCAGAATTCCCTGAACACTGAGCAGGCAGCCAGCCCCTTGAGCTCTCTCAAGATCAGAAACCAGAAGATGCTCTGAGCTTGTCAGCAGCTGACTTCAGTAAGGACTCTGGTACATGGAGAGGAAAAAACACTCACTGGGCAAAGTAAGTGGTGGTGGATACAGGAGCAGCTGAAAAGGAATGGGAAGGGAAGGACTCTGCAGGGAGAAAATGGAGGTTTGTTTAATGCCCAGACAACAGATTAAATGATTGTTTGACAAGAGTGTCTGGAAGCTCTTATTCTTGGTTTTGTTGTAACTTGAATTTTGTTTACACCAGAAATGACCTCCTGGGAATTCAGTACAACTTAGGGCCAGGCAGCCTATTATATAAATGAGGTTATATCTTGCATTCAGTAGTCCTGGATACTAACTAGGTATTTTTTTAGAGACATAACATTGCATTTGAATTCAAGTCTAACACACCACTGAGCCAAGGGAACTGTGGAACTGCCATGCCCAAGGAGGCTGGGCTGTCCATGGACTCTGAGAGCACTGAGCAGCAGCTCCTTTCTCCTCGTCCTCCTGAGAACACCAGACAGGGACCAAACAAGGCTTTGGTTCACTCAGTCCCAGGTAACTTCCTGCCAGCCCCTTGTGAGGTGCCTTCTATCTCCTACAAGGCAGATCCACCTCCAAAATCAAAGCCCTGGTACTTAATTCAATGAACGCACCTGATGCTGCTTAGAGGGGAAATACAGGATGCTCTCCTAGGAGGACAAGCTGCTTCCTCCAAAGCAGGAGCTGAGCATGACAGTACATAAAGCTCCTGTTGGTCACAAACCAGCAAAGAGCCCACGTTTATTGTGGCCCCATCTGACAAGCCTGTGCTGAGCAACTCCACAAATCACATCATGTTTATCTGCCTTTGTTTTCCTCCAGCCAAGGCAAGTCACTGGTAAAAACAACAGCTGTTAGTCACAGCCTCCCATCCCAGGGAGTCAGAGTAACTTATGGAATCAGCCTGCTGGGTGTGATTTACCAAAGAGGGAAAACCATTTAAATTTACTTGACATAACCAACAATAATAATTCTGTCTGTCTGCATTTTATTAATAACTGTGCATTGCTGGTGATGATGTATGAAGGAGACAGGAGATGATGCTTTGAAGCTGGGAGAAGAGGCTGGCCCTGCAGGGCTGAGTAAGTATCTCTGTCAGAGCAACACACTCATACAAGAGAAGGTGTCATTTTTATGGTGCAGTGAAGCCTCTGTGACAGAATTATCGTGGCAGTAATCTTCCTGAAGAGACTCTTAGGTGGGGAGGAGAAGGGAGAGGTCTTCTGATTAGATGGAGTTGTTCAGCAGCTGAAGCTGGGAGTATTTCTCAGTGAAAATATGTTCAGTAGGTACTGCCTGCCCATTTTGTCAAGTTATTTTGCTCTAGGTCAGCCACAGGAACCCAAACACGGTTTTACAGCAAGAGGCAGCATTGCTCAAGGCATGCTGAGAGGGCACAGGTGTGAGGCAAAACCCTGTATCCTGGGGCAGCTCTGGACTGTCTGCTGCTGAGGAAAGTAATTCTGTACCTGACCCCTCAGGTTCCCTTAATTTTAAAAAGGGCAAACAGTATATTGCTGTGCTATTTATTGACCTTCTTCAGTGTTTGAAAGCACCAAAGCTTGAGTTTAGCAGAAACTGAAACTCAGACTACGCTGACCATAACACGGGGCTACAACCTCAAAGACAAAGAAGCCCTGAGTAAAGACTTCCACTCACATCTGCCAACTTGTTAAAGACCTTCACATCCTGCAGAGGAGGGAAAACATGATCAAAAGCCCTCTCTACTCCTCTGTGCTTTGTTTTAATATTAGAAGCAGCAGGGAGCTGCCTGCATCCCCTCAAGCCTCCTTAAATTTGCAACCACCTCCCTCCCTGGGAAAAGCTTTCCTCTCGTGCTCACCCCTCACCATCCACCAACATCCTTCCCAAGGAGATGGCCCCTGGGTACAGCATTCATGCTAGACTAGAACAGCACGAGCCAGAGCTGCCCAAGGACTCTGCAAGTGCATCCACTGCCTGAACCATAGAGATCCCTAAAGACTAAACAATAATAATACTAATAACATAGAGCAATAAAATCACAATCTACCCTAAAGCATTCACCTGCTGCGTAGAATCTCTCCAGAAACTTGCTCTGTCCTTTCTGACCACTTGCTGCACATTAAAAGAGTTTCAAAACCTCCCATTTTAAAATAAACAGAACTTTCCTAAGCATCTTTTGTTTTATTAAAAATTTTGGTTTGAGGCAGGCATTTTTCATTCATGTAGATTCTGGCTTGGCTTCTGTTTACTTACTGAGGAAGCTTCATCAAGGAGAATTAAACCTTTAGACAAACCATCACTTTACTTCTATTACCTAATGCACCACAATGATTTAAGAAAGACAATGTGGAACTTCCAGTACAGGAATTAATCTACTTTATGACAGCAGATTGCTCTAGGATTCTTTTTGGAAAGCCCTTGCACAATAATTAAGCTAATACCCACATGATCAACAACACATCCTCTACTTTATCCACAAAGTTTTCTCCTTTAACTGCCAATATTTTCCACTTTTACTTTCCAACCATTTATAAAACAAAATGAAACAAACCCCAGTGTAATATTCATGTATGGACACACACAGAGTTATGGTAACAAACTACAGAACAAAGCTTTCAGCAGCAGACTTACCTTGGGGATTGAGGGACTAAGCATTCAACTGTTCTCTTTCTGTCTTGTTTACTATATGCAACAAAATCCTTCTCCAAAAGTCACCCTCCCTCCACACCTAGAGCCTGCTGATAATGTTTTGCCAAGTTTTCTGCTTTTATGAGTGAGGAAAGAGGGAACCCCACTATGCTGCTGTATATTCAGACTTTCCTTTGATAGCTTGAGCAGAGGGATGATAACAGTCTGGATTTTATGGTATATTATGATAAAAAAACCATTGCCCAATTAAATAAGTGATAGCACGCATGCAAAAAGGTCACATACAAAACCAAGAGAAAACTGCAGGTTCACCAAAACACCACATTAATGGCACAAGGCAGCTTTGTAGTTGCAATCCACAGGTTGGAAACCAAGGCTTCTCATATTTCCAAGTAAAATCTGGAGGTGATGGTTGATTTAGGGACTCTGATTTCTGCTTGAAAGACTGAATGAAACCATATTCTAATAATACTTTGTACACAATAATAAGGACAGAGCAAGATCTCTGAATAATTCCTGAGAAAACTAGAGAACTTTAAAATATTTCTAAAAAGGGTCAAGTTTTTTTATTGCCTCACCTCTTACACCAGGCATGGCTTTCCCCTGGAATTAACAGCACTTGTTGCATATGCAGGGCAGATGCACTTTGAGCTCAGCTGAGTTTTACACACACGTGTAAAGGCAGAGGAAGCAGAGCCTGACACAGCAGCAGAGGCAACTGAACAGAACCTGGTGGGAGCAGAGGGAAGGAACCAGGTAAATGTACCCCTGCTCAGACCCCAGCCCTCATGTTCCATTATCCACAATAATAATTCTGCCTTTTAAACATCCCAAGAGATGCCACGGACAAGATCCAACCAAGGGCAGAGTGTGGGGACAGAGCAGCATAATGAGCTCTGGGTGGTGACCGAGTGTCACAAGAACTGTCCCCAGGGTTGGGACTCAGAGGCAGGTTTCATGGGGGATCAGAGGGGCTGCACCACTGGTGGGACTTCTACCCAAATGACATCCGGGGTCTGAATTTTTTGGCCAATAGGAACATTCAAAAACCAAATCCCAAAAGTTTGTAATGGAAAAGAGAGAATAAAAATGTAAAACCATTCAGAGCAGAGTCAGGAAAAAGGAGAAAAGATACCTCAGCAGCTGAGGCAGAGATGGGATGATGGACATACATAAAGTCACAAAGAGGAAACACAGTTGAGGAGTATCAGAAATGGCAATCAAACTGTAGAAGCCTGATCACAATTCAGTCTTCCTGAAAAGGTCATGATATTTCTTCCACTGTTTTTTTTTTTCTTTTCCTAATTTGCCTTTTCCTCCTCCCCCCACCCTGATCTTCCCTTCCTTTCTCTCTTCCACAGTATCTCACTTAGCAGTTTCCAGTGTTTGTTTTCTATGGACCATAAGGACTTGAATGCTGCTAGAGTATCCAAAATAAAAACCCACCCAGATACTTGGATTATTTGTAGAAAAATCATTGCACAAAATTCAGAAGACAGATTCACATATGCTCTTATAAAACAAAAAGTAAATCCATCCCTTAGCCCTAAGGGAAGAAGGACTAAGTAGCTGTGAACCTGCAGGGAAATCACGGCTCATCAGTGGCACAGTGAGAGCTCCAGGTGTAAGAGTGGAGCCCTCTGCCTTCAATATCTTCTGTTCTCCTACCGAGCTGAAAACTGGTAGAAGTTCACTCTTCTGTAGCCTAGAGCTGATAAACCCTTGATAACCCAGGGGGGTGTTTCACCATTGCTTCAGTCTGTAAGCTGTGCTTTAGTCTGCTCAAAACTAATTGAGGAAGGAACTGTTTCTCCCTTACCCCTCTGGCTCAGGAACAACCAGACATTAAATTGTCATCAACAAGAGTTTCATGGAGCCTGAGGACAGCTTCTTGTCCTCAGGAACCACAGAAGAGCTCCCTACATCCAAACCTTCAAGAGGCAGAAGAACTAACCCAGATCCCCCCCAAAACACCGTAAGAAAAGCCAACACCAGGGACTCCAACAAGGAGGCACATTGAAGCTTGAGGACTGTGCCATCCATTAAAGAGCTTAATAAGTTATGGGAAGTGCCTGAGCACAGAGGGAACCCTGAGGTGCACAATCAGAGGCAGGCTCCCTGATGAATTAAGAGAGAATGAGATCTACATTTCAGCTGTCATCCTGATACAGCAGCTTGGAGAGCAGCCAGAGATTCCCGGGATTCAGACACGTCAGGATCTGACAATTAGCAACTGTGTTCTCACAAGCTTGGGAGGGCTGTCAGGACTCTGTGCTGCCTCTTAGCACTCCTGAGAAGGCAGAGGATGAGTCTGTATTGAGGCATGTGTTTGTATGTACGTGTTTAGGCTGTTTATAGCACAACCCAAGAGGAGAATTCTATGCCCCTAAGAAGAAAACCTTTGCAGCATGAGACGTGAGCCTTAGTCCACCAGCTTGAACACAAGATTGCTTTATCCTTGCTATAATCCAGGGCAGAAATTTGGACTCTGGCAGCATTTATAAGCATTGGTAAGGAAAACAAAAAAAAAGTTCACAGATCCAGATTAGCTTTGCAATAGGCTGAATTGGTTGCCTGTATGGATTACCCCTCTTGGGATTTCTCTGGTGAGTCTGGAGAGCATCCCCACAATCTCTATGGGAATTTCATGCTTTTCTGGCTTAAGACAACCTTCTTTGTCCTTCACAGGTCCAGCCTCACCAGCTATTCCTTTAAATGAGCCACTTGACATGCCTTTATTCTACAACCAAGTGCAGCACATGGTAATTGGAATGAACCAAGGCTGCTCACCAGCCTTCTGCAATTCCACTTAGCTCAGTTACGTGATCCACAGAATCAGTATTAGCAATGCTGAGTCTGAAGCCACTAGCTGTTGATTTATTCTCTTAAATTCAGCCTCAGAAGAGTAGTTTCCACAAAGGAAACTTAAAACATGTATAGCAGGACCCCCCTGGCCACCAGTAACTCACCAAGGACGTCACCTGGTGTTCAGCCCCAGCCCTATTGCTCTCCTTGTTCATGACTCATGTTCTCAGTCAGGCATGAGAGCCCAGAGCCTGAAAACTGCTGCTTTCATAAAACTATTTGCACTCTGCAGAGATCATGAGCAACCAACACGAGTTTTTCTGATGTTCTTTACATCAAACAGTGATACAGAAAGAAGACAAAACAGTTCCATAGGTTTTCCCCTCCCTGTCCTCTCCTTAAAAATAGTTTTACTAATGACAAGACACATTGGGAATGTTTTCTTGCTGCAAAGAGCTGCAGCTCCACCTTAGGTATGACGCATCTCCCTGATAATTACACTTTTCATCTTCATTTTAAAAATTGTTATTAATTCAGAAAAAAAAAACCACTCTCTTTCTTCTCCCACACACTCAGTTATTCCAGAATGTCCCAAAGCCAACATGCCTATTATTTCTGAGGTGCAGCTGTAATGACTGACAGCTCTGTGTCTGCATTTGCAGGCAGAGGAATTCCTCTGCAGTGGAACTGTGTCATCCAAGGGCAGATCCCTCTCCCCAGGAGATACAGAGTATACTAGGTTTGTGAAACAGACCCTGGAGTCTCTCACCAGCTTCCAAATTCCCAAGGTAAATCTTTCAGCAGCAACCGCTTGCTTGGAGAAAAAAAAATAAAAAATTAAGACCCCCCCAAACCATATTTTCCTGGATCACAGACCCCTTTCAGGCACGAAGGGGTTACAGACCCTTAGGCTGCATTGCTTACACTGAACTCTCAGCTCTAGGTCTGCATGAGCATAAACTATTCCCCGAGAGCTGAGGAGGGAGCAGAGGGGACCTGGAACACGCCGCATGCCATACTTGGAGTGCCATCTTCTGGCAAACAGCGCTGCCTGCTCCCTGTGCACGGAGCCAGCCCTGGCACTGGTTAAGGAACTGATCGCCTCCTGCAACCATGGACAAGATTCCTAACTCGTTTTTTTCCCTTTGCTGTATCAGGTTAGCACCTATGTCCCTGAGAAATTCCTTCTTGTCTCTTAAGGGATACACCAGCTGATTTTACCCACTATCAGCCTGGTTTTAATTAACCTTGAAATCTCAGGACTTTTTTGTGTAATAGATGCATTAGAATTTTTCTTCATAAACATGATGAAACCTCTGGACAGAAGCCCAGGACAGAGAGTGCCCAGGACAGAGAGTGCCCAGCCCTAAAAGGTACCCCACAGTGCCAAACAAGCCCCACTGTCTCGCCTTGAGGATTTTTTGCCAGGTAATGGCCAATGTTTCTGCCAGAGCTCAAAGAGACAGGCTCAAGGATCATGATTTTCTGGAGCTGAATTTTACTGACTCAGAACCGGGTGCTCGGCATCCTTGAATCCAGGAACACCAACTTCCCATTTAAACCAAAGGATTTAGGTGCTTGTAAGGGAAAGATTTCACATCTGAAATAGCCCTTGCTCTTCTGTTGTGAGCAGGCAAATTTGCAGCCCTCTTTAGAGCCCAAATTGCATCGTCTTGTTCAACCCTTTTTGTTTAACCACAGCTGTCTGCCACTGCCCTGTGACTGCTTTTCCCTGGGGCAATTCCTGCCCTGCCTGTGAGTGAATTCCTCCTTTCCAATAACACTGTTTTGAAATTAATTATTATTCTGGTGTCTTACTTCGACCTTCCTACTAGAGAGCCATAGATTTGTTCCTGAATCTGGGATTCACTACACCAGCTTAATGCTGTGAAATTCCCTAGTCCATACAGACCCTAAATGGACAAATTCACAGACAGAATTTGAAATTAATTTATGCTAAGGAACAAGACAACCTTCTCTAATGCCTTCAAAACACAAGTTATGACATTACATGTGTTAGTTCCCTAATTTAAGGCAAGAACCGTCGTTAGAAAGATGCTCGATGAGAGCAGAGACAAATGGACTAATTAGGTTAATACTTTTCCTTAAAGTGACTTCTCAGCATATGGAGATTTTTATGTCCATTACCTCAGCTCGAAGGCTGACATCAAGCTTCCTGGCTGGCCTCCCCCGCTCTGCGCTCATGCTGCTATCAGAGTATTTCTGAAAGAACATATGCTTAGTGCTAAGCGAGCAGGTTTTGTGAATTAAAAAGGTCATTTATTAGTGCCTTTGCTGGGCCACGGATGGATCACGCTGGTGATGCAGGATCCTGCTTCCCACAGACACCTGCCTGGAAGGATTACCTCAAGACCCCCCAGCTCAGGATGGTCTCTGGCTCTCCTCCCTCCCTCAGACAACCCCCTTTTCGCTATGAATGGCTCTGGCACTCAGATGTTTGGTAGCAGTATCCTAGAAGAGACTAAGGGGCTGCAAAATTCTCCTCTTTCTTAGCCCCCAGGAGATCGGAAGAGAAACTGAATTACCTGCAACTCCATCACTACCTCCAGAACAAGTTTGCTGAGAGGGGTACTGGAGGTAACAGAGCAGGACTGGGAAAAAAAGAACAAGTCCCAGAGAGGCCATACATTTGCTGTAGGTGCTGATAATTTCATGCAAGATAAAACCACAAACCAATTTTCTGCACTTATCTGCACCGAGGGAAGGGTTTAATTTAACCTCCCATTGGCACTTCTTCCCCTGTGCTTGTGTCCTCCACGAGCTGAACTGTCCTGGCCAAAGCACTGCTTTGTGTCATCAGCTGAAGGGACTTGGCTTCTCCATAAGGCTTTTCAATGAGACCAACTCAGAGCAATTCCTCTTAGCATCAACACCATCACTGAATTTGATTATCTGCTAATTTAATTTGATGAATGGTTAATTTGAATCCACTGATTTATGGATCCAGTTTTGGTAGCAGCCTTTTGATAGCTGCATTATTCCTTTTGCTAGTTCAGTGAAGTTCTACTGGATTTGCTTAGTAATATGCCTGTTCTGTTTTATATTTATTTGCCCACATTTTTAATAAAACCTAAAAGTACATAGTACTGGTTATTTTACCAAAGCACAACCAGGCTCATCAGTCTAAAACTAAGGGTCACTTAAACTATGGTTTTAAAAATACTAAACTAGAATAAGACCTGTTCATTTCCCTCTTCCCCCAACATGATCTTGCATTTTATTTTTTAAATAGTAGGCTTTAACATAAGACACAGTGCCCTACAAAGCAGAGAAGATATTCATGGAGTGCTTTTAAAAAGCGTGTTAAACTCATGCCATGCTGACGGATGGGGTATGACGAACCTAGAGGCACGATGGAAAAAGTAATGGCAGATCCCAAAATGCAGGGGTGGAGTGGAAGAATGGGAAATGGTGCCTTGATTTGCCAAAGTGTTTCTGTTAAAGAATATTAATCTCTTCAGACAATCCATGGAAAGACCCTGTAGCAATATCATATTAAATTAATAGAGTCCCATCATTATGGTAACCTCAGCTCAGTTTTGTAAGATGTATAGTGTCATCATACCAAAGGAGTCCCTGGATAATTCTGCTCCTACAGCAGTTGCTGCTAAATGACATTGACATGACAATCCTTAGCATTTTGGGTGCCTGCCTGTCTCAGTGGGGTTTTCCTCTGGCACTGCAGGTGTCCAACAGCAGCCTCACAAGCCGTACAGTTCAGTCTGGGCATCAAAGTCTTCCCCACCACCAGAAAACACAAATTTACAACCTGCCCCTAGAACAAATCTCTATCACATACAGGCAGATCATCAATTATATGAACATCCCCACCCAACAGCACTGTCCATCTCACAGCTCCTTGTTGGCACAGGAGGTCAGAGGCTCTGGTACCTTCATAACAAGAGCCAGGCAACTCAGCCATCCGAAGCCTCAGGGGGGCTGTGTAGATCTTACCCCTAAACCAGGAAAATTATCACTCCAAACCAGGAAAGATCTCAAGAGTCAGGGAAATTATACAGAGATTACAGACAGCAAACTAAGAAAACAATCCTAGCCCCTTCCTACAACTGAAATCTTCCTCTGTTCCCTCATTCTTCACTTATTCAACTGTCTCTTTTCACCTCCCCTCTGACCACAATCCACAGAAGATCTGAGTAACATGAACTTGTACCAGTGGCTTTTCATTAATGAAGTTGAAAGTTAAACCAGCAATCTCAGGAAGCTGGATGGCAACTTAAAATACCCAACAGAGAAAGAAACAAGCAGTGAATGAGCAGAGTTGGACACAGCAGAAGTGGCACTCCTCAGTCAGGTGCCTCTTCCACCAGTCCATGTGTGAGACAGTGGCAAAACTACCAAAAGCCTTCTGCAAGATTTCCCTCCTACCCTGTTTTTGGAGCCAGACAGAAGTTCCCAGATAATTATGGTGCTGCAATCTGTTTATGAAGGATTCCAACCTAGACTGTGGCTTCCAGGAATACAGTTGCTACCCACATTATTTGAATTCAGGGGATTAATTCTGACCCTCACAGCTCAGGCAGGCTGGGAAGCTGCTCCAGCAGCCAGAGGTACCTCAGTGACTCCTGCACCCACCACCCTAAATGACCATAGAGCTTGCTGGAAAGTAGCTTCTCAAAAACCTTCAGATACAGGCTCGAGGGGGAAGTAAAGAGGGGAAAAAAGTTACCAGCTATCTCTAGACGTGCCACTGTGCCTCTAGAAATCTGCATGATTGGCTGCAACTCGCCTGAGAGTGCACAGAACAGCCCCTGCAGCAGCCCAGGGGATGGACAGATGATTACTAATTGCAGACACCCTGTACTACAGGGTGTCTTTGCAACCTGCCATGGCTCAGCTGAACATCAGACAGACCGTCTCCACGATGCTCGGGGCTGGCTTTGACTGTTGCTTCACACAAAGAGCTTTAATGCCTCCCTAACATAAGCATAAAAAGAATGGGTCTGAGTTTGTCCAAAATGAGTAATCAAGAGGGAGAGTTATTTGGTAATTTGCATCATTACCTCTGTCTGCTGCTGCATCTTTGCTGACAGCTTGTTTTTAAGCACTGGAATCTAGCTTAGGAGTCTTTCAAAACAGAGCAGCCCTCTTGCTGCCATAGCTACTTATCTTGGGAGCTTGGCAAGGAAAGAAGAAATATATGTGCAAGCATTGGGGGGTCACTGTCCTATTTCCAGCCCAGCAAGCTGGGTGTAGCACCATGAATTAACTGCCTCCCTGCTTTCCAAAAGGGAGAGCCTTTTTCAGGTCACCTCTCAAATTTAATCAACATCAAAGTATTTCTAGAAGCTGAGGGCAAGCCAGCATGCTCACTGGCTCAAGGAATAGGGACTCCCCAGCAGTTAAGCCGTATCAGAAGGATTCAAGATCCAGCATCTGATGCAGGATGTACCATGTTGGTTTTGCACTGTCAGGTGTTCCTATGCACGTGTCCCAGGCAAACTGCATTCCCTTAGCAGTGGCTTCCCATTTCACAGTCAACACACAGTTTCTCCTGCTCAATTCCAGACTTAGGACACTTAAACAAACAATAGGACTTCCCCTTCCCTCCGAATGGAACCCAGTAAAAAAAAAAAAAAAAACCAAAACATAAGCAGAACTCACTTTTTCACCAAGGTCCATTCTGCACCAGGAACCCGAGGCCTCACAGGAATGGGAGAACTTCACTCCTCTCACCTTCAGCTGCTCTGTCTTCCCACAGCTGCCTCCTATCACACACAGCATGGCTTTCACCAATCCTTGACCTTCTTCTGCCACACCCCAAATATACTCCCTTCCTAATTTGCCTGAGCTCCTCCTTACTGACTGCTCCAGGTGATTTCACTAATTACCCCACTCCAGCAAACGGGTCCAGCTCTGCTGGTAGCCAGGAGAAGGGAACATGTTCACCCAGCACGGTCACCTTTGAGGAAACAGGGCCACTTCAGCCTGCTCACATTTTTTTATCCTTTACAATTGTAAGTCACTGAGCTTCTCAGATGAAAAGCTCTCCTCTAAGTGCAAATTATTATTAATGAATTTTCATCTTGGCTTCCTGACAGAAGAATGTACCTTGCAGCGTGTTATCTTTGCAGCCACGCACCCCTGGCACCCGCAGATTCCCTCGCCTGGCAAGTGCAGCACAGTGGCAGGGGGGATGCTCAGGCAGCTCTCTGTGCCCCATCCCAGTGCCTTTGTAACTGCAAAGTTTCAGAAATTTAAATCCTGGCATTTGACCCATTGTGAATTTCTCAAATAAATGATATTTCACAGCCTGGTGGTTTCCTCCCTGCTGAGATGATCATTTAGGGTGGCTCACTCAGAATTGGGCTTTGACAGAATTTTTTGGTCAGTGGAAGACAAAGAAAAATTTCAGTCTCTGCCTCTGAAGCACCATGTTCTGCAGCTTCAGAAAAATTAAATGCGAAGGCAGGGCTGAGATTTTCCCTTTTTTTACCTCCCTCTGTTGTCTCTTCAAATACAGCCTGTCCTCCTCTGCAAAGACCAAGCAATTTTGATGCCACGCTCCTGTCCAGCCACCAGCACTGGGTTACTGAGGATCCCATACTGAGGGTATGTGCTGTACCAGGGCTGTGCAGCACATGAACAGCCTTACTAAAAATGCACTTTGAACAACCACATTCTGTGCTACCACAGTGTATTATTTTTGCTTCAGTGCTGTATTTCTTGCTCCTTTGCTGTTGTATTTTGCAGCTCCGTGCTGTAAATGCCTTTTTCACCTCAGAGACACCTGTGTTTTCCCAGGAAGATATACTGGTCCCTGAGGTGTGGCTGATGCATCGCTGTGCTTAGCTTGTGAAGTAGCTGGGGGTCCTTTGGGATCCAGGGTGCTTTGTACATGTCAGTTGTGATTCAGTGAAACCTGCTTCCATCTGAACCCACCGTATCAATCAGAGAAGCCACATAATTAATTATGACTGGGCTGCACGAATGTTGCACACATCAGAAACGAGAGTCCTGGAGTTGCTCGTGCTGATGGGAGGCACGAGGGTGATCAAGATGAATAGTGACACTGCCCTGAACTGTGCCTGACTGCTGTCTTCTCCTGCCATCCATCATCATCACCACCACATGTTGGGTGGGAAGGGGAAGCGGTTCACAAAGGAAGGGTCAGAGCAGTGAAAAACTTTCATACATCTCTATTCCCTCCTCAGAAAGCAGCTGAAACTGTGTTTCAGCTGTTGGGCTTTGGATGCAGTGCTTCAACACAGAAATGACAGCAGGAGCCCCCTCCCCTCAGAAAAGAGAGGTTAATTTGTCAAGCCATGTAAAGCATTTTAATTACAATTCGTGTAACATGTATAAATAAATATTACATTCTTTCAGTCTACAATGCATACTAGGCATATCTTGTTAAAATGTCCATCTATGTTACTGGGTGGCAGGATTGATTTTGTCCAAGTAAAAAAAAACCAAACTACTGAGTTTAGTAATTAAAAAAACCCCAAAACAACGAAATGCATGGTAAAGACAGGACAATGCAAGTGCTTCTGGCTAACAGTCAGGACATAATACTGCTTTCCAAAGGCTGGATAGACCATAATCCTTTTAGTTACGAGAGCTTTTGGATGACAGTGCTTTCCTCATTGGATAAATTTTGGTCTGTGTCCTCCATTAATGTGAACTGGCACTGAGTCAACACAGTTCTGCCAGCTGACACCACCAATTAAAACTCTTATTTTGTATTTGCTTCTGATTTATTACTGGGTTGGTATTTTTTTATTCAAAACATCAGCTTTACAGTTTAGTCTAAAACTTTCAGTCTTAGCTGGTCCAATGGCAAAAAAAAAAATAAAAAAATCTGTAAAACAGCTCCAGATAGTTCTTGATCTTGCTTCAGCAATATTCCCCTCCCTCCCAACAGTCTGTCCAGAGGCCAGCTCTCCCAGTACAAAGAAATAAAAGTTTGGGGGCAATCAATGTCTTTCTGTCCATTCTTCTTCTTGCTTCCAGAGCTTGATGAGAGCTGGTGACTTTAGAATAAACAGAAAATTACAGCACAAAATTATGAATTCATGAACTTGGCAAAAAACCAAAATGCAGGCTGTACATATTTGGCCTGTGATGGTCTCAGTTCCAGGTACATTTGAAATGCACCAGTGGGGCACTCCCATCGCTTGGTACTTCTAAAAGCTAACATAAAACAGCACCTTCTTCCCTTGGTGAAATGTAGGAGCTTTGGTTGTGGAAATTTAAAACAAACAGCTAAATAAAAATCCAAACCTGAAAGGAAAGTGAATGCTTGTTCCAAAGAGAACATCTATCTAGGGTGAAGTGAAGGCTTAGACTTTCAGAAGAGACACCATGTGGAAATTATTAGTCAATACTTATCCCTTGAATTCTTTAAATGACAGGAGACTGTTTATAGCTAACTTAGATGTTCTTGGCCAACTGTGAACTTAATCAATTTTAAATATTCCTGTTTTCAAGATATTTCAATGAAAAATACAAGAGGGAAAAATATCATGTTTCAATTTACAAGACAAATGGAAAAGTAAAAATAAAAATACCAGGTAATTTCTTCCTCCTTCATATGTAATGCCAAAGACACATCTTCACTTCAAATGAAGGAATAAAAAGAAATGGCTTGAGTAACAATCTAAAAAGTCTCCTTGTGGGTCATATGCCCATAATTGTGATGTTTTACTGGATATAGAACAAGTTATTGTCTCTTGCTAATTCTTTTTATGCTCTTATTCTCTCATTTCTTTTTACAGATATTTTTTGGTACTTTGAAACATTACTATCATTATTATTTGTATGACCCATAAAATGAATTTTCACAACCTCATCTTGCCCAGTTCATCATATTGGTCACACCATTTCCTTGTTCCTTTCTGCTATTTATATCCCATTTCCTAAATCCACGAGTAGCAGAAAACCACTGGAAAAAAACAAAACAAAGCAAAGTGAAAAACAAAAACAAACCATGGACAGTTTGGCAAATTTCTTTCCCTGATTATAAAAACTGCTTCATCATTTCTCCTGATGATTCCTTCCCCTCCCCCTCTTCTGTCCCAATATATACTGTAGAACTGAAGGCATCAAGGTGTGGTTAAACCCAAAAAAAACCAGCAAGGAGCTACACTTTGTCTTTGAACTTCTCCATGTAGTTTCGTATCTCTTTGGAGTCCCCCAGGTCCATATCCTGGCACACCCACTTAATGTCATCGTCATTGCCACCCAGGATTGAGTTGACAGTGGGACAGCCGTCGTCGGGCGGGATGGTTGTGAATGTGGTGAATTTTACCCGCTTCCGTTTGGACGTCGGCGAATGTAAACCCTCCGATTTCTGTTCCTTGCCCAGCTTGCCCCCCGAGTCTGCACACCTGTGAAGCTGGCTCTGGATGTTCTTCTGAGCACTGCCGTTGAGCAGCTGGTTGCTCTCCTCGCTGCCCGAGCCTCGGTCAATAATAGTTGTGTGCTCATCCTGCTGGGGTGACGCATCTGCTGTGTTCTCCAGCAGTTCTGCTTCATTTCCCAGCCAGACCCAGTCATGGGAATGGGTCATGGTGGTCTGTCCTTCCACCAGAACCTGCTTGTGACGGTACTTCAGTGCAAATGTTGCACAGTTTATTAGGAAGACTAGAATTGCCAGGCAGAAGACCCCTAGCAGTGCATACATCCCGATCTCCAGATCACTAAGGCCCCTGGGTGTCTGCACCAGGTCACCATCCTCCATGCCCGCACTGCCTTTCGGGAGGTCCACTTGAGCAGGGAAGTTGGTGAAGTCTATAGGGATGTTCTGCAGCTGGCTATCGTCCGAGAGTTTGCCACCATCCAGCCTGTTGTTTTTAATGACTTTGTTTTTTAGGATGGATTTTGCTGTGGTGCTGGCTTTCCTGATGGCTCCCTCCTCTCTCTCTGCTGAGGAGCTGCCGTAGTATCGCCCGTCCTGGCCGTACCGCTCCTGATCCGATGCTTTGTGCCGCCGGTCGCTCGCATGGTTTTCGATCTCGTCAGCGTCGTAATCTCCACCTGCATCAGAGTCTGCGTCGTTCTGGCCAAACTTGACTTTGATGTTGCCGCTCCCCACAGCCAGGACGCTTTTCCTCTTGGATTTTTGGCAGGCTTCAGAGATCATCATGTCCACCTTGATTAACGTGCCCTGGCCTTCGCCTTCTGCTGCCACAACTGGCCACTTTAAGGCAGCGTTGTGGTGGATGGAGACAACACTTTCATCCAGTGACACAGCAGAAAGGGAGAAGTCCTTAGGGTCATAAATATCCAGTGGAGTAACAGAGCTGTCACTGAACTGGATCCAGGTGCTTACAACAGCTTCCTGAAAAGAAAGGGACATGGTTAAAGACAGGGTCTTAAATAAAACAGCTCAACCCACTGCAGCTCATCAGTCTCTCAGCTCTGAATGGCAGCTGGAGGAAATGGAAGGGAGTGGCCCTGCACTGTTTAAAGCAAACCAAGCCTCAACTGATGGGGCAGAAAATTGGTCATATTTTTCACTTAAGGTTCCACTGTTATCCTTCCTGCAAATGTTTTGCCAAAGAACATATAAAATAATTGATATGAGATGTCCGTAATACCAAAGTACCCATTAACAAGCTATGATTTTACATGATTTATAAAGAAAGTCATTCTTGTCATACAGGAGCTGGAAGAGGCAAATCAGAAAATGACTGGAGGCACTTGACAGAACACTCATTTTCCTCATGTCCCCCATGCACAGGTGTCATGGGGAGCTGTCAAATTAAGGACGGCATAAATATCTTAGCAGGAATAAGGAGCTACCAGAGCATCTTGGAAATGGTTGGAGCAGAAGGTTCACCTGAAAGAAAAAACTCAGAGAACAACTGCTATTTTGCTGAAAAAAGGTTTGGTTTAAGTAAAACATGCTTCATCTGTGAGATAATTAAAAAGTCCACTGCATTTTTGTGTCAAGAAGAGGAGGATGGGGATTCTGGCATGATCGTTACAATAAAAACACAAATGGCCTGGATTTAATTGAACTGTCTTTGTTCTCTGCAGGTAGCACTGTTAGAAGTCATCATTAGAAGCAAACACAAAGCCAGAGGTCATCTCTTTGCCATTTGAAATCCCATCCAAATGATACACATATTTACTTCTCCACATCTCAGTAGCTTTCTTTGCAGGAAATGTCTTTAATTTTTCATTTGTTCTATGTCTTGCCTGCTCAGCCAGCAGTCGGGCAGGCAGACTGCCCGAGTGCAACTTCCAACCAAAGTGAAGTTCTTTTCTTCCCACACTTAAACCACAAATGGACTTAATAACTTTACACTTGGGTACATCAGAAGAACTGGGCTGAAAATCGCCACTGGGGAAAAATATTGCCACCCTATTAACGTCCAGTCATAATACAAATTTACAACTTAATATGGATTTCAATTGGCTACAATTTGTTACACTATGGTTATAAACAAAGGGAATTGCTACACTTCTAGTTAAATTTAAAGCTTTTCAGGGAAAACAGCAAGGGGCATTTAGCTGTGCAGAAGGTTGGACCATACTGAATATTTGATTTCCAAAGTGCTATCAGCAGGTTCTTGAAGGAATGAAAGAAGAAAAATAAGTTGTGGCACAACAGGAAAGAAGGCAAAGTTCTTGGTGATTCAAATGTATTTCAAACAGCTGAAACAGAGCCAGGGTAACTCAGAAACTGGAAAAGCTGAACTGAGTAAGGAAATTAAACCAGCTGATCTTTCATTAGACAAACAACCCTGAAATGGCTGATCAGACAGAAACACAAAGCTGCAGGGCACAGTTCAAATTTGTATCACAGAAATCTATAGTAGAGCAAGTGCGGTCATAGGAAAGTAAAGGAGGTTGTTTTTTTTTTTTAATGGGTATGTGTATAGAGGAAAAGATTCATCTCCTTGGGCAATTCAACACCCTGTTGCGTTCCTTCTCCCTAAAACAAGAGGTCAGCCTTGCATACCACTGGGGAGGTGTGGATGATACACTTACTTTTCACCAACCTCTGGAAGATAAAAACACCAGCATCATTTCAAGCATATTATCACAACAGAGCAACATTGCCTGCCAGTGGTGCTCTCGTTTGGAGAGCACAATGAGAAAATAAGTGCCAAATTTTGTATAGTTAAGGCTGGAAATTATGAGACCTGTGTGTGCCTCCTCCCAGCTCTGCTGGGGACATCCACAGTTCCACATCTCTACAAAAGGATTTCCATCCTTTGTGCATTCCCCAGCAGCCAAACACAGCACACCTGGCACTGCAGAGCCCCAACTTATGGCCCTTACTATGCAAGTAGGTTTCCTTGGTGGTACAACAGCACTTTTGAGGGATCTAGTGTCTGACCAGACACTGGAGAGGAACACATATGAGAAGCCATATATTCTCTTTTTGTGACTCTTCATCCCTGTTTGTTTTTCTTCTCTTGATGCCTTTCTGCTTTATCAGGTACCTTTGAGGTTAAGAGGTAGCCAGCATGGAAAAATTCAGCCCACATGACTAAAATTTAACAAAGGTGCAGCAACTTCGTAACAACTTTTATTGTCTACACTATTTCTCTACTATTCTGCATTCCTGGTTTTATGAAGCAGAGACAGAGAAAAATGAAATGGCAGTCAGCTGAAATTTGCAGGCACACATGTGATTTACTGTAGATAACAGAGGTGTGCAATGGCTTAGCCACTATTTTCAACCAGCACTGACATTTTTTATTTCCAAGAGAGCCTTTCTTCATAGGAAGAACCAATTTTTTTTTCACAACACAACACTGTCATCCTCATGCTATGGGCAACATTAATTAAAAGGGAAAGAAAACAAATGAGAGAAAGAGGGAGAGAATTTCAAACCCTACCAAAATATATTGTATCAGCCCAAATATTCTATTTGGTGAGAGATCTCCTCATTCACATCGTTAAAAGAAAGCCAAAGGCAGGGGAAGGAAGTGAATTTCCCAACTGATTATAAATTCTGAAAAACTAAAAAGAAAAAAAAAAGAAATGATTTAGTGCCATGTCCTTCAAGGAGCTGTTTCTGCAAATCCTATGTACTGCATCAATAAATCCCCTCCAAATCTCTGACAAGGTCCTCCAGTTACTATCAGCAGATGAAGATGGATTGGAGCCTTCTTACCTGCAAAGTTGCTGCCCTTAGTCTGGTGTCCTCAACACTGAGGTGACAAATTGCTTGTGTTCTTTAATTATCAAGCATAAACAAAGAGTTTGAGGGATTCTCTTGCTCTCTGGTCTTTCTTTCCTCTACTTTTCCACTTCACATATGCACACACACACACATGTGCTCAGCTGCACTCCCAGAACAAATGAACCACAAGGACACATCAGTGCCACTGCTTCTTAGAGAACAGGACGATCTGTATGGTGACTGTGATGATGTGAAGTGAGTCAGATAATGTGCATTAGATCATGGTAACAACAGCAAAATCCAGTCCAAAAGAGATGAAGAAACTGCTTCCCACAACCACTGTTGATTATCATCAGCCTTTCATTAAGTACATAAAAAACCTTCCTTTATCAAGACATATTTTTGTCTGCATTTTCCCTTGTGTCTTTACTGTTCTCCTTCCCCACTCCAGGTGTAACTTCAGCAAGCTGGCCAGCTCTTAATCTGTGCCAGTCCCATCACCTTTTCTGGTCTTGAATTACATTGTAGCTTATCAGTCCAAAGATGCCACTTGACAAATCTTCTTGGATAAACTCACATTTTGCTTTTTGCTCATAGTTTTATCTCCCTTATTATCCACTTATAATGTTTAGGTGGGCAAAACAAAGGGGGAAATTACCAGGGTATGAAAGTAACATGGTGCTAACGGAAACCAACATTGCCAGAGGAACTCTGTATTTCCTGACCTGGAATGCTCCAGACCCTGCCATGAATCACCATGAAACGCTGCTGTTTGCTGGTTGTGTCTGTTCCACCTAGATAAAACAGGGAAGTTCACACACCAAAAGGCAACCTGAATGCAGGAAGCAGAGCTGGTTCAGAAGCTCAGTAGAAAGCCCATCAAACAGAGACCTAATGAGTCCCTCCATGCTGGGACTCGCACGAGTTGCCTCTGAAAATCTGGGAGCCACAGTGATGATTATTTTTCACAGAGCATTTGAAAGTCTGCTTATCTCAGGATGTTTCACTGAGCCCATCTGCAGCATCACAGTCAGTGATTACAGAGTGTCCTTCAACACCTCCATATACCAGGGCATGCTGTCTTGTGCTCCAAGCAAAGATAGGGGAATAAAGTTTGTAGGACTGGTTGCATTTTAAAGAATTTGCCTCTTAGAAACACAGACGTGAAGAGTGATGAGTGTATTTGATTTTATTCCATGCTCAGAATAAAGAGGCCTTTTAATGGTCTTCATTCACTACAGCACAAATACAAGTATTTGTGGATAAGCCCTCAATTGCTGGGGTCAACTGCAATAGTCCTTGGAGTGAGGCAGGACACCAAAGGAAAGACATGGATGGCTCTGCAAAAAACAAATACATCCCTCCCTCAAATAAAGGCAAGGGAATACTGTTCTCAGCAGCTTGTATTAGACCAGCTCTCATTGTTCTGTCTGGGGACTTGAATGCTGAAATGGATTTCCCTAGCAATTTGATCACATGAAATATCAAAGTATTACATGTGCATTTATTTTTAAGCCTGTGGTTTGTGCAGTAAAAATTGGGCTCGATCATTATGATGCGGAAATGAAAGGCAGCCAAGACTCAGATCTTAATTCAAACCATGCCTTCCCCCACTGTGTATTTCTTTCTCTCCTTTTTGTCCAATCTGCTAATGTGACATTCCTTTCCAGTGGGAATTTGCTTGTATTTGCAAGGGAAGAACTGATATTCTTATCTAACAATACATCCTTTCTCCCTTTCCCATGCTGCTTAATTCCTTTGTCATTCTTGTGTGCCATTACATTGCTCTGTCAGTTTAAAGAAGATATAAATACAATTTAAGTGTAACTTATACTGCCAGGATGGGGTAATGAATCCACATCATAAAAATACACCTAATATCTGTTACTTAACTGTGAGGTGTCAGTGAATTCTCAGAACTGGTTTGCATGAAGGACAGAAGCTAAAACAGACAATCCAAAAGGCAGGGACATGGGAGTAACTCCAGCTGGGAATAACCCAGGTGGTGCTGAGCACTCTCATGTGCCATCAGAGTGAGAACAGGCATCCATAACCTCACTGATGTCAACAGGCACTGCACATGTGAAACAGAAGAACTTGGCCTCTAGAAAGCACTAACATTGTTCTTTTTCCCTCAGAAAATATCTTCAGTTTTTCAGTAGCACTGAGAGATACATTAATACACAGCTGATTATTAAAGGGTTTTTTTCCCTTTCTTCACTGACCCATTTCAGTTCATCAGACCCCATTCAATGCCCTACAGTGATGAAAAAAACTGGGTATGATTGTGAGTTTCTCTGCAGAGCCAGCTGAGATTGGAGAGTTCTCAAAGCTCACTTATATCAGAAAACACTAAAACATTGTAGGTTTTCTTTTATTTACATTTTGGAGTAGCTTTTAATGTGACAGTGTTGATTTGAACAACCATCAGCAAGCCAAATGGAACAGCTTTCCTACCTGAGCAGATGGCCACTAAAAATAGATTACTCACAGCTAGTTTCCAAATTTTCTGAAGATACTTCATCTTTGATATTTAAAAGTTGGTCAACCTGTGTCTATTTTTAGGCAACTAAATCAGTGATGGACTTCTCAGTGCCAATGAGCTCCCCATTGATTAAAAAAGAAAAGTATTGGCTCAGACTCTTTCAAGGTCACCTTGTCACAGCAGGTAATTAGTTGCCCAGCTATAGATAAAGATATCTAATTTAAGGCATCCAAGATAAAAAAAATGAGCTTATCTTCTTTAGATTGCTAAGTATTTGGAGAAACTGCCAACTTTTCAGGACTTGTGTTTTGGCTGCTTTGTGCTGCTTAAACAGACATGTTATGGTCATTATAATCAAGGAACTAATCTAGTCATTACAGTCACTGAAAAAAAAGTCACAGCAAAAATTCTAAATTCATTCTGATGATATGGAAAGACCTGTAATAGCACAGTCTGTAGAATGCTTTATGCCACTCACTCCACAGACGCGGTGCTGAGCCTGCTGGGGACAGTGCTGAGCCTGCCACAGCACCACTCACCCAATTACCATGTGCTAGTCTGTGTTGGAGGCTATTGGAGGTACCAAAGAGGAGCCAAGGAAAAGAGTTGACTAAGAACACACTGAGTGTTTTTTCCATATGACAATGCTGAGACACACACAGTCATTCCTGAGAAAAAGAAAGCCTTCAGCAGTCTTAACTATTATTTTGGTTTTTTCATTGCATCAATAAAGTTTGCATGAGTTATTTGGGCCTTTTTATAAGCTTGTTTGAGAGGAAAAGACACACTCAACTAATGAAGTCCTCACAACATTCAAGTATATGCTTAGTTCTGGGCTGTCTCTTTGGAAAAAACCCTTTCAAAAGGGCTTGATTTTCACCAAACACTCAGCATTTGCCTTCAGAATTCCAGCTCGGAAAGGATCTCAGCTGATACACTCCAAATCATGAGTCACTTCTTGCAAAAGTGAGCCACAAGCATTCCTACATTTGCATTAATTTTTCTAAGGGAAAGTGACTTAAATGTTATGTCCTTCATTCAAACTGCAAAGGAAAGGAAAAGATGTCTGTGACTCTCCAGGCCACTCCAATGCTATTTCCTTTAATGTTTGTCCTAGTGTGAAATCTATTCCTGTCTTATTTTTTGGGTGATGCAGATGCAAAGCCCTGAAAGTCTTTTCAACAGCCCTTCCTTAGGCAAGCCCTCTATACAGGCTGTGTGATTTAGGCTTGAGAATAAATGAGTTGTTTCCACTAAGATAGAAAGTGAATTGTACAGTGGAATTGGTTCAGGCCTCCAGGCACAGCCAAAGTGCCCCAGAAACCAGGGACTGTGCTCAGGGCCCACAGTGACCCAGCACGACCAGGGCCAGACCTTCAGCTGGGACTCACCCTCACAAATTCCCAAAGTGAGGAATGATGCTCCCAGCAAAGCCTTTCATAGGGCAGCAGGCAGGGCACTTCCTCTACATTAAGAGGAGGTGTGGGAAGAGAGGCAGAGGGAATGGGGGTGGGCAGGCTCCAGACTGGAGGAGCTGGGAGGAGAGGCAGAGACTGAAGTGGCAATCCACAAGAACATGCTGTTTATGTGTGCAGGGAACTGTTAGAGAAGGCACTGAGCACAGGAGTGGGAAAACCTGACTGATGTGGGACTGCTACTAACAACCAGATTCCCTTGAGCATTCCAGATCCTGGTGTAGAGAAGTCTTTCCTCTGCCTTCTAACACAGTCTAGGTCCTGCGTTCTGGTGAGGACTTTTTTCCAGATGGATTCTTGGGAAGAAACAAGATTTTTAACCTCTTTAAGTGAGAAAAAGGTGTTTGGCTGCCTCTTGCCTCCTGTTTTAGAGTTGTTATCTTCAGTGAGCATGATGCCATAGTGTGATCTGTAAGCCCAGGACAAGGTCAGCAGGACAGCAGCACCTCACACTGCCCAACAGCCCTGCCCAGTCCTGAGGATTGCTCAGAACCAGGGCCTGACATGCCCAGAAATGTGCCACTGAGGATCCTGAAATTATCTTGCAGAGGAACATGAGCTTAAGCAAAATATTTCACAACAATCTTTCATAATGCAGGCACTGAGAAAAATAATTTCAAACCAAACCACGTTTACACATTTTTACTCCTTTGTATTCCTTCATAACTTGCCAATTGTAGTGATATATAATGACATGTCACATCATATTGCCATGCCATGAACAACAGGAGAAGTCACAATGTGCATTACTGAAATGCCTGGCATAATATGCCATAACCTGATCTTGATAAATATCTTTGCATACTCAGGACAGATCATCTATAAATATGAGAAGCTGACAAAATACCTGGGCAGCTTTTCCAGATTCACAAGCTTTTATCTGCAATCAAAGCCATGATTCTTCCAGTGCTGCTTCAGGACTAATGGTGCTCTGTCCCATGGAACAGAACTGGGTTAAGAATGCTTCAGTTTTTGTTTTTACAGTCTTTGTCTGAAGATGGTATGTCAGATGTGGTTTCTAAGCACTGAAGAAGGGTATAAATGGGTTAATTACGTAAGCTTCTTATGTTTACAGGATGCAGTAAATGGAACAGATGGGCACCATGTCCTTCTAGTTTGGACGTTTTTCTGTCACTAAATTATAAAACAAACTAAATTATTTTTATGTTCCAGAAAATTAGGTAGCAATTATCATGAAAATGGGCCATAAAACTTGAGATCCCTCCCTACCTATGTGAGACGAAAAAGAGTTTCTACAAGAGGAGTAGCTGTGGACAGACTTAATTGCATGGTCCCCAGTCTCAGTCTTCAAATCAACTGACTGAAAGGGCTTGTTCCACTGCTACTGACCCTTGGATTTAATCTGTGCCAGAGCAATTGTTTGACTTGATCTGGTGGTGCTCTCCAATATTGTTTTCCATGGGGACTGTGACCTGAAACATGCTGTTTGAAGGACCCCCTCTACAGAGATGGGAATTTGCTGGCTTAAATTAAGATCAGCACATGAATTGGATGATGAAGCCCCCAAAATCCATATGAAAAATGAAAGAAGGGGGCCTGGCAGTCTGTTATGACTCCAGCAGGGAAAAGAAATGTATTTGGCCATCTTCTGCCTCTGTTTTGCAGCTCTTCAAAATATTATATTGAGACACACAGAGCGAAAACAAGGGCATGGTTGTACAGCAGGATCACTGTGCAGCAAAAATAACAGATGTTCATTATTTAAAGAAAGCGTATTAAAAATGTAAGTAATATAAACAATAGAAACTTCAGTATAGTTAGAACTTTTACTGCAGATGAAGTCCACATTTGAAGGGAAGAAATAAGAAGACAATTCCAGAGTACCTCCAGAGGAAAACAATTAACATGGACAGGGACTACACCTACACTTCAAAGCCTAATTTCTAAACTTGTTATGAATTACATGTATTTTATTTGCACTGATAAAAAACACTGCCCCATCCCAAAAGGCAACAACAGTAAATACAGAGTGTACACTACCTGCTTAGGAGTGTGAAGCAGCTCTTGGGCAACAGCTGTAGCCACGATAGCCCGACTGCTGGCTGCACTCGGCTGGAGGAAGAGCGAAAGCCCAGACACCAGCTGCACTCCCAGGTCTGTTATGGTCACTTTGTCATCCAGCACAGTCACTGTCTTCTCTGCCAGGATGGAGTCAGACAGAGGAGACAAAACCTTTGGAGGAACACAAAAGAATCAACTTAGGAAAAGGCCGATCAATTAAAATAACCTTTCTTAAGGTTATTTTAGAGTCATCATCCCTTCTTGTCTCCAAAGCTTTATGCACAGTAATGAATGGCAGAGCACACTGAAAAGGCAGCCTGATTTCATTAGCAGGGTTGGAAAAACATCAGTGGGGAAGTTATGTTTGAGAACATTGCATCCAATACTGACAGCTATCCTATCCCACTCATGTTATTTGCATCACTTCACCAGGAGAGCTGATTTAAAACTTTCTTGCCCTGTTATTCTGTGTCCCCACATGGATGAGCTCATTGGACTTCCCAACTACTTCAAAGGGAGGTTAGCAACACCTTGGATTTGTCCTTTATTTCTCAGCTTGGAAATTCCTGTTTGTCTGTTTTTCTGTTTCTGATTGAACGTTAACATAGGATATCCTTCCCCTTAATGAAGGGCCATGCTGCTATCCTTAGGGCATTAGACATAGCTAGTTCATGCATATACTGACTTCTCCAGCTTCCTCATCTCCTATCTACAGCCTAGATTAGTTGTATTCACTCTTAATGCATTGGCTTTAGTAAGGATTCAGCTGGGGCAGAACTGGGATATGGTGTTGGTCACTTTTGCCTTTTAGGGTCATTAACCAGGCTGAATTATTTTTTTTCCCCCTGAATTAATGTTTAAATAAATACAAATAAACTTGGTACAACCTAAAGACGTCTGTCTCAAAAAGTCAAAATAATGCCCATCAGTTGGCTGGTGGTAACCTGGGGCAAGAGCTCTCTGACTTCTCACTGAGCCTGGAAATGCTGCCTCTCCTAAACATCTCTGAAGGCTCCATGGCTTCCAGCTCCTGGCCATGCTGCATGCCTTGGACCTCTGCTAGCTTGGATCATTGTTGCTGGGACAACGCTGTGCGTGACACTCTAGGAGGTCATGGGAATGTAATGGGAAATTACCCTGTTCCAAGAGAGCAGAACACTGTGTTAGATACACCACAGGGGGGTTCTCTGTGGGAATGGCAGAATGTGGCAGTCACAGAAATCATCACAGAATCACTGTCCAGAGCACAGTACCTGCATCGTTGTCATTCCTACTTCCCGGCCAATCAAGATCCTGCCTTCCTGCAGCTTGGCAATGTGAGGATCCTCCAGTTTCATAAAATCCACCACAAGGTCTGTGATGTCAAACTGCCAGTCTGAGCCCAGCAGGTAGTTCAGCTGGCCCCAGGGACTGGAATCCTCAGCCACAAACTGCGTGAGGACTCGCACCATGGCGTGCTGGTACTGCAGGGTGCATCCTCTTCCCTTCCGCTCGTCTTCATCCTCGTCATCGCTGTCTCTGGTGGGCCTTGGGTCATAAGAAAATGAACCATAAAGAAGTGTTTTCAAGAACATTAGTGAAAACTAACATTAGAGTGCTAATGGAGAGAGTACCCCCTTGAATAACAGCCCTCTCTTCTGGGGTTTTGGATCACTGATGATTCTTTGCTACCTCACATGATGAAGGACCATACAAATGGACTATGCCACTGTTTCATCTAAGCTGGCATGTCCAAACAACGACTCTGTAAGTGGACTTTACCAGAGTTCCACACTTGACTCTGTTGCCCAAGACAGACACATGCACAGAATCAGAACTCCCACACATTATAAGCGCTTTAATATACCTGCAGATGTCCAATGCAAAGCTGAGGATTCCAGGACTGCTGCTCCTCAGGGAAAAGATGCTGCATTTTGGGTGCAGGTGCTGCATTCATTTTACAAACCACCGAAGAAAATTAGCAACTCAAACCCACCTTTTGTTGGAAACAACTGGGACTCTCCAGCCTTTGATTTGGCTCAGTTCTGTGTCTGAAATGTCAATCTGAAGGGGCAGGCGTGGAACCCACACTGTGATTTGCAGAGGAGCACTCAGATACTGGTACGTGAAGTTCACAAGTGCATTCACCTTGCCTTTCATTTCTTTGCCATTGACAAAAACATAATCACATCTGTCAGAAACCTAAGGGGAGGAAGAGAGGCAGGAAGAAGAAAAGGTAATCACTGCAACAAAACAAGCTCAAAGTGTAACCCCGGCAGCAAAAAACCAAAAACAAACAGAAAAGGTTCCCTTCTCTTTATGCATGTTAATGATGGCCTTTTACAATGGGAGCAGCTAACCACAGAATCCTTCAGTGGCTCAGGAGGCATAATTATGCTGGAGATGCCTAAAGACTGGATACTATTTATGAAGCTGGCGGTTGATTTTCCGTTTGTGATGCAGCAAGCCACGAGCCCATTGCGGTGCTGGTCAATTTGTAATGAGTAAGGCTCCTTCACAGCTTGGTCAAGAGGAACCCAATAAACCCAAAGAAGTCTCCACAGAGGTGGTGAATCAAAGCTCTACCCTGATGATGACCTACATCGTGGGGTGATGCTGCTTTCAGTCCTCAAGACAAACTGGCTCTGCAGTAGCCTTTATCCACTGAAGAGTAACAGAAGTCTACTGATTTCCTCTGCAATAAACATTATCTGTTTATAAATGTTTACATTTTGATTAAAGCTGTAAAGTATTTCTAAACACTACAGTAGATTTATCATTAATATGTAAATGCTGTCCTGAAATATAAGCAAGCATTATCATAGTCATGTAAGAGTTATACCAGTAATCGCTTCTTTAATCAATGTTGTAATTTACAGACCATTGAGTTTTCTCATTTATTACATTACTGAGTACTAGTGATAAAATCACTCCTGAATATATAAATCATTAAGAGGGATGCAGATAGTATGAAGTGACTCCATGTGATAAAGTCATTGTCATTTCTATTCCTAAAGGTGTCATAAATGTCTGGGGAAATCCTGTGGCACATTAATCATACATTAAGTGGCGAGCAATGGGAGCTGTTACATTACTAAATGAGTTGGTATGTCTGCAGAAATTAACAGTAAAGCCAGCAGATCTCTACTCCTGCTCTTGCCTCCATCCTGTCAGAATTCTCTTTCATCACCCATAATGAGTATTGTTAATGGTGGCAATGCATCTCCGCTCCTGAACATATATTTATATTATCATCTGCTCCCTTTTATGCCCACTCCCATTCCCAATACCATTTTATTCAAATGAAGATTATCAGCTGGAAGTGCCTGTGTCCCCAGGCTAATCAAACAGATGGATGTCCCCTGTGACCACAGATGCAAGAGCTAAACTGTTCCCAGTTTGACATACACATCCCATTTGCATCCTCTGTTGGGTTTAGGCACTGCTCATATTCTGGTAAAATATTTGATGGAGAGATTGCAAAAACAAACTTCAGAGAACATAATACAAGCATTTCTATGACTCATTCCCTAAGAGGGTTATGCTGTAACTGGGCTCTGTTGACTGGAACACAGCTACGTGCTACAATATCTGACCCATCTGTCTCTTCAGGCTTCTCCCTCAGACCATCAAAGGCAGGTTTAAAAGCCTGAAGGTGGCAGAAATGTCTTCATTTTAGCCCAGTGAATGGCACGTCCTATTTTTACATCTATTAACTTGAATGGCAATACAGAAACAGGTTAAGTTCACACCAGGCTGTTTCACAAGGACTATTTGATCTAATCTAAAAGTACTATGCAGCAGAGGTCAAGAGAAAATAATATAGCATAATACCCTATATAATGCCATGCAGTAATTCAAAACTCTTTCCTAGATGAGCTGCTTGCTCTTTCTAGGGTGCCACAGCATCAGCTTCACCCTGAGAGAGGAAACATCACGAAAATGTTTCTCACAAAACAAACTCCAAATGCACAGACAATCAAGGGCTGCATGGCAGGATTCCCAGCCCTGAGCTCCTGATCAGGGAGGTGTTTCTGCCCAGAGCAGTGCACAGCCCCTGGGATGTACCAGGGGCACTCAGGCCCTGTGTTTCAGCTGCTGATGTCTAGCACAAGCCCTTTGTCTCACTGCTGTCTCAGTTGTGTGGAAACAGTGGGTGACTTTCCTCTCGATGCCTGGCAGAGTTACTGTCCCTCTCAGTGAAGCTGCCCGTGTCTCTCCACCAGAGATGAAGACCCTACAAAGTCTCTTAGACCAGATACCTAATCCCTAAATGGCTGAAGTTAAAAGGAATCACATAGAAATACTATGTCACAGCTGAATGTCACCTATAGCAGAACATCCTCAACGAAGTCCAAGGTACAAGGAAGCCCTGGCTGATACAGACTCGAATTTCTGTCTTCCTGTGTAACCTCAGGAAACTCAATTCTTTCTGTTCACTTTCCCCGCCCCAGTGTGAACATCACAACCCAGGGAGCCATGGTCAGCCACAGTCAGAGAACTGCACTGCACCTGGAGCAGCACAGAACAACTTCTAGAGCCCAATGGGAAGGGCTGAGCGTGCCTCGGGGAGAGTGGATGTCTGGAACATTCCACAAAGCAGCTTCAGATAAAGCTCTTGGTTGTTCAGCCTTATCTTCCTTTGAGCAGAAGTTTTTGGGAGGACTGTCAGTAAGATCTAGTTGAATTCTGGCTGGAGCAGAAGCCACTGCTGTCCTGAAACTGGTTCCATCCCACTAATTTCTATGGAATTCAACCCAAAGCCAAAATGAATGAACTTTCTGTGTTGTACAAGTCGCCTATTTATGCACATTGTAAACCACTTGCACGTGCTGATAAAAGATTTCTGACAACATACTCGGCTTCAGACTGATCAGGTCTGGTCCAGATGTATGATTTTATATTGTCTAAAGCTCAGTGTTGTCAGTAACTGAACAAATCTGTCAGGGAAAAAAACCCACAACAACAATAGTAGCAAAACTACAATTCCTAAATGGTTCTGGGCTGAGATCCAATCTCCATCTGTATTTGTAAAGCTGCTATATGCCTTCACAAACACATGGCTAAACAAATACATACAGCATCCTAAGGAGCTGCTGCTGCAGCTACCACATAGCCCTCAGAATTGCTACAGGTTAATATGTATTACTGCACATGCATCAGCGATAGTGGCAGGTCTTTAGGAGCTGCATCGAGAAAAACATTACTCTTTTCACCAAGAACAAGCATTGCTAATGTCCTTACATATGCTCTTCCTTCTGTTCCTGTACTTCTGATAAAGAAGTAGCACACAGAGAGTAAAGAAGGAGCAAAGCTCACCATGTATTGTGTTGCTGTGTTACTGTACACATTTTAAGTATTTTCAGGCATCCACTTTGGAAGAAACATCGATTGCTTTTGACAAAGAGAGGCAACATTTCCCAACTAGTGCTATACAGGGGGTGCAAGGGAGAAAGTATTCCAGCATCTATTTCACAAGGTGTGTGTGTCCTCTGTGGATTAAGGATGCCCATTCTCATAAAACATTCAAGTAAAACTATTCCACAGTCTACAGCTTCTGTAAGCAACACACCCAGCTAAGCTTAGCTACAAAACGAAAAAATGAGAGCAAGTGGGTTTGCTTGCCCTTGTCTCACACAGTGTCTTTTAAAAACTAAATAAACAGGATTTCTCAGCCTCAGAGAACAAATCTGCATGTACTTATTCTGCTACGATTTACAACATCAGCAAGATAAGGTCTGATTTGCTAAGCAGACACCCCTCACAAAGAAAGGGGCAGGGGTTGTGTGGTGCAACAACAGACCCCCTTAGCTCAGAGATTAACTCAGATGGAAATACATTACAACCAACTTGGTTCTGGAGTTATTCAGTGCAGACTTACGGGTTAAACGAGATGGAAACACAGGACTGGTAGGGACAACCTAAAACAATGTTGCATGGAATCACTGAGGAAGGATAGAAAGGAGATTTAAAAAAAAAAATTAAAAATGGATCACATTAGAACTCAAAATCTTTTTAATTAAAAATATACATTTAAACAAGAATTTTGATAAGTAAAAGCATCTTTCTGTTTTCCTTCAGGCTTCTGGCAATGATTCTGGGAGGTCATGGACCAGCTCTCATCTCTGGGTCCTGCCCACTCTAGTCCAAGGAAGTTTCTAATAAAAGCTGTGACTCTGGGAACAGTGATCTGTCTCTCATCTCCTGTAGCATTTATGCTTTTACTATCAAAACATCTTCCCTCTGAAAGTGCTTTTTATCTCTGGCATCAGAAGAAGTGAGCGATGATGAAGGGAAAGCCTGCTTAGCCACCACCTTTAAGTGACTGGGTTTTTTCTTTTCTGTGTAGCAGATCAGCACGAAGTTTTGCATTTTAAAGAGTTCTCTGATGCTATTTCAGCAGTTTCTTTCATTATTAAGCTGCATTCAGCTACGTGCCCCTTTTTTTCTATTTTTCTAACTTCTTTCTCCAGATTAAAACTAAAATAAAGAAGCAGACAGCAAAAGACAGGGGTAAGCACAAGTCCCAAGAGGTTTCTTCTTTGTCTTTCCTTTTTCTGGCATTATATTTTTGTGCTCCCTTGTAACAAAGGCCATTGCCTTTCCAGATGACTTGGATAGATTCTCTCTGCAACAAATCACATTTTATTGAGCTGACAGAGAAAACTACTGCCTGGAAATCAAGAGAGAGTCACACCTGAATCACTACCTATGGCACTCTGTGACTTTGTGATCTGGGGAGGGATTGTACCTCTGCACCTGATAATCAACAGACTGGCTGCAGGGAATATTAAGGATATTCCTGGTACTGTTACCACACAAATGCAGAACCTTTGGGTCTTCAGTTACTTATTTCAGACTAAGGTCTTGATCCCACCATGACCTCTATATTGCAGAACTGCAAGAAAGGAGCAAGAGCTGGTTGAGGTCACCACAAAGTGACAATGTCCTGCCTTGGACTCTGCAGCCATAAAGGGGCTTTTGGCACTCCACTACAGATTCCTGAGAAAACTTCCTTCAATTGCTGGTGGAGGCAGAGAGTTTTTAAAAATTTTATGTCAAATAAAAGCTAAGGCTGTCTTTCAAAAGATGGTGAACTCAAAACATTGTCTGTTCTGGTTCGTATCTGTTGCACACAGGAGTGGAAAGAACGACAACTACAAGACCTAAAAATAAATGAGTGGTAGAGCCTCTGTGAGTTTAGTCTAGTCTAAGCTTGTTTATTCTCCTGGTGGTTTTCAGCTCTGGAGATAGCAGCCCAGTCTCTGAAGGACAGTTCAGAAGGACAAAAAGGGAAGTTTTTAATGCAGCAATCCTGTCAAGTTTATGGACACTGAAAAATTGTGAGGCATCAGTACATTTTCCAGGTAGTAGTCTGTGTTGTTTTAAAACTGAACAAAAAATCAGGAGATATGATCATAGTAGATGTCCAGCTTGTATTCATCAGGTTCAGAATCTTGCATTTTGGTGTGTAAACCCATTTACCCGTTTCTGTTATACTAATGTAAATGTTGCTAAAATATTCAAAGGTTACATAAATGCTTAAATATTTATAAAAGCACTTCTGTGAGCAAAGAGATTTTTCCAGTGTCTTTTAAAGGAATCTCAATTTCAGTGAAAAAAATCACATGATAATTAGTAAAGAATTATGATGTTCAGCACTTTTCATACATGACATTCCTTGTATTTCAGCTCAGTACCATCACTCTGACATAGTAGAAAGGCAATTGAAGCTCATGGAGGTCAAGCTTTGTGAACAGTCATTGATTTCATTAAGGAATACAGAGCACCAGGGTGACTTATCCACCATATATACTGACACATAATATATAGGAAATATTAGAGAGTGACAATCATTCCACAGGCTTTTTGGACAATTCTTTAGCATTTTGTAATATTCATGTCATTGCTATAGAATTTCTCCTAAGATTTCTTTTTAACAACATCCTCAGAAGAAAGGGAATTATCCTCTATTAAATTGTACAGGTTTTGAAAGAGAGACTCTGTATAGCTCTCTAGCCTTGATTCCAATTAAACACTATGGTCTTATACACAAAGGAAATCCTATGCTACATGAACATTAGGCAACTGCTTCATAAGAAGGATTTCAGTGCCTGGTTGCATAATCTTGAATAATCAGTAACCTACTGAAAAATTGAAGCTGTCTTAAGGCCCATGCTGTTCATTTTTTCATATTAAACTCCTTAAGCCTGATAAAAGATAAAGCTTCAGACCTGAGCTCTTCCATGATATTTACAGCTTTGTGACACTGTTAGAGCCGCCTTTGGACTGGAAACCTCCGTCAGAGGAGTTGCTAATTGCTGGTGTGACTTGACTTGCCAGGGCCACCCCTCACTCCCACTGGTGCAGCTGAAGCTTGTGCTCAGTGACTCGGAAAGTGAAGCCAGAAGCTCCCTCCCAGGGCAAGCACAAAGGTAAATACAGCCCTGCAGGCTTAACATGGATAAGACTGTCATCTTAATAAATTAAAGACTTGATTTTTTTTCCACACTACGTGCAAGAATAACCCCGAGAGTTGTCTTTACCCACCAAAAGAATGAATCTGTTTCTTGAGTTGAGGAATAATGATTCCCATTCTGGACACGGGAGCAGGGCAAGTATTAACTTTATTGACTGATTTAAGCCCCACGCTGCCTCTCTTAGCATTACCTGTCCAGTGGATAACAGGGCTTGTGTGTTGGTCTTGCTTTGTGCTTGTAAACAGCTGCCACATCCCAAATGTGAGTTCAATCCCTGTGATCAGCCCTCAGGCAACATTCCCAGCAATCCACACTAATAACACAGGGATTGAGCCCCGAGTGCTAAAGAAGGGAACTCTGTAAAATCAGGGCCATAGTTTGGAAGCAATCTGTGCTCTGTCTGCTGAGAAGGGTCTGCATTTTCAGTATCAGCAGCCAGATTAGCAAAACTAAGTAGAAACCCCCCAAAGCTAGAGAGCATTTCTTAGGGAAAAGGCTGTACATTATCTAATCTCATTACAAAGATTTCACCGGCAGCTTTGCAGAGCAGAAGCACTACATTTAACTAACTGAATATCATTCACTACGACAGAACTGAGAGAGTAAAAGGGGCACAAAATGCCAGCCGAGACTGGAGGGCATCTATTTGCTCCCAAATGACCAGCTTTTGAAGCTGAACTGTAGTTGCACTGAGCCACAGGAGCTCTCTGCAGCTCCCATTATCACAGAAACCAAAATCTGTCTTGTTTTGTGCACTCTCAAGTCAAGCAATTTCTGAAAATGGGGCCGAACAGAGAGTTTGGCTCCTGCTCACCGGGGATATGCCAGACCATATATACAGCAAGGCCCCAAATATCTTGCTTGGCAAAGCAGGATCCCAGAGTGAAATGACTTTTAATTCCACCCACACAGTCTGGGCAGTGGTTGCACATTTGAGAACATCACAATGCTTGTCATTTCCTAACTTAGTGTATATCTACAATATACAAATTCGCAATGTGTAAATTACAACTAGTGGCAGAAAAGGAAAGTAGAAGCAAAACATCTCTTCTTCTGCCTGCATCACTCAGAAAGGTCTGGAGCAAAGTGCTTATCTTTCCATCACATCTACAGCTGTCACAAGACTAATGTTATTTCTCCCATTTACTTTCCTGGTTTTGATCTTGCAGCTTTGAAGTTGATTTTGAAGCACTTTCTGTGGAACCTGAGGCATTATTATTACTACTCTGCTTGGATTTTTCTTTTGGGATGAATTGCTTCTCCATACTGACATCCCTAATGCAGGAGGTGAGCTGGGTGAAGGCAGGAGATAACAGGGACAAGTCTGCAAGGATATGGTTTAAAAGTTTCTTCAGCTGCCCTTGAAATTTTTGCCTACTATGTGATGGCAAGGTATTTACAACTTTTATTGCTGAATGTAAGTATCTCAGACCAATTTTAAGTTTCAATTTCCACGGAGGCTGGCTGCTGGGGGAGTGGTGGTGTACATTAATGATATAAAACCCATCAAAGCTCCACATATTGCTGCCCTATATGCTCTATTTGCATCTGACAGATGTGTGTGGCAAAGCTTCGTTTTTATAAAGCTCCTCTGAAGTTTTTCTGCTCTACTGATGTATATTGATCCCAGTAAATCACAGGACTATGAAAAGTATGGAGGAGGGCAAAGAGGTGGACTTTCTATTTGCTATTCTGTTCAGAATATAACAACAGATTTGCCAGAAGAAAAACCTACAAAGTCACTGGGCTTCAGAGCAGCAAAACAATGGCATTTCCATGCTGTGGCTTTCTTTTCTGTTTTTAAAGCTTTTCAGTTTCACACCAACGACTGTGTGTTCACACAGTATCAGAAGAGGAAACAGGAGCCATCAGTGAAACTGCTGGGTTTGGACTCAGAGGGAGATGCAGCTGCTGCTTTTGAGGGGTTTTGGGCGGTATCAGGGTGTGGTGAGTGGGAACTGTATTTGCAGTCCATCAGCTACTGAACACAAAACTTCTGGAAGGTGATTTGCAGTGGCCTTTGGAGGGACGTGACAGGGATCCCATGCTTGCTCTGAGCCAGCCCCGTGACACTCTCTTGCTCAGGACCCACAAACAGTGTGGCTGTGTTACATGAACTGAACTTTCATATCCTGATTCTGGAGATAACCAGGGGAGCACTGGCAAGCCTGAGAATGAACACACAGGTGCCTTATGAGGAACAGTCCAACTTTTACATTCCTTGCAGAAAACTGCTTTACTTTTTGAAAATGAGAGCACCGCTACAACTGTGCCTGTGTGGGCTGAAGTACCTGAGCGAGCCATCAGCCCCCCCGAGCAGCTGCCTGCCAATTGCAGTGGAGGAGGACTGGCAGGAGCTGCAGCTGTTTAGATTGACCCCTTCACACTCCCTCAATCTTGCAGGACTGCCATAAAACCACAGAAGAGAGCATTAAGTTGAAGTGATTGCACAGAATATGGTCTGTCTATTACTAGACCACACTGGATTCCTGGAAACCTCATCTAGTATGGCTTTCCATTTCTCCCTTTGTTTTACAGGGTTGAGGTAGGAATGAGACCTGTTTTAATGAGAAGTTTATCCACCTACTCATTATTCAGCATACTCAGCTCTACAGCAGTTGCACCTAGCTAGCAAACTCCAAATAGAGTTTTATTTAACCTAAGTAAAAAATAAGCAATAAATCAATTGCATTATATTAACTGTAGGAGCTTTTTAATGGAAGTTAGTGTTCTTCCTCGATCAAAACAGCTGATAGGAACCACCAGTTCTTTCTAGCCAGACGCTCATTTTTATTTTCTCCTATAACCTGCACTAAAAACATAATGTGAGCCCTAAATCCTCTGAGTCTTGAAGTCTTTGCAATAAAGCCCCATACAAAGAATAGATGTGTCTGTTGAGGTGCAGAACTGCAGTGCAAGTCTGAAAATGCTCACCCTGCCCCGTGCAGCAGGAGCTGGAAGGTATGAGCAAAATTCAACGTGTCTGTGACGTGCCAGGGTTTCTAAAGAACAAAATCTTCTGAAACTTCCCCTTAAAATCACCATCTGCATCACACTTAATCACAACCCACCACATCTTTATTTGCCTCCAGATGCTGCTGGTATGAAAGCACAGGGAACAAACCCTGGATCCCATGGGAAGCTTTGTTTTGAGCAGACTTAGTCTTCTTTTGACAGCTACTTATGAGATTCCTCATTTTTATATTTTATCTGTTACTGTTATAATGTTTCACTGAACCAAGTACAACTATCTCCAGGCTATGCTTGGGACCAGAAGCACTGATTCTGCACGAGATCAGTGCTGCAGTGCTCATGATGTAACACTTTAATTTCAATAAGAAAAGGACCAAATTTTCATTTAGACCTTTAGAGAACAACACACCACATATTTAGGCCCTTCCTGGAACATTTCCACACCCTTCAGCACTGCAGTGCTGCAGGTAAGGATAGTCACACCCCAATTCCCATACATCGTCATACAGCTTTTGACAGACCAGTGTGTTTTGGCACTAACACTTTCTTTAAGGTAACACTTCATCCCCTTCCATCACCCCGATGTCACCTGTCCCCATCTCACCGTTCCCTGGGCGCCTGTCTGCTCTCTCTTGGTTGCATGTCTGCAAAGTTCAAAGGGTCCCAGGAGCCAGCTGAGCCCTTGCAGTGAGTGGATCAGGCGGCAGAAGCTGGTGCTGTAGCATCCCCCATCAGTCCACCAGCTCTGGAGAAGCTGATCCATAGTCAGGTCAATGTGTTTACAGGGTATGGCGATGGATCTCTGCTCTTGCTAACAGAATATGCATGGATAATCACACTTTTCCAGGGAGAGCTAATACAAATAAAGGGCAGGATGATTTCCCTCAGTGGTGGAATGACAAAGTCTGGCACCCAGCCCCTTTACCCAGAGGACAAGTGATCACATTGCCCCCCAGTATCCAGCCAGTGACTGGAGTCAGAGAAAGTCTCTTTCTACTTGGTCTCTAAACAACATGATGAAAGGGTATCCACAGATCTTAATTTTGTTTAGACTTTTTTTTTTCTGGAATTGCCATGGTACTATGATGAAAATATGAATGAGCCTGAGGGACTTTCCCCATAGTATTAAAATTTCAGGGTGAACTTTAATGACTGCATGATTGAGGCTCAGGAGTTTGATTCTTTAACCTCTGCCTGTACCTCAGCAACTGCATTCAATGTACTGGCAAAAATACCCATGGATGCTGCTGATTAGTGGTTCCTTTGCCTATCAAAGTGCAAACAGTACTTCTGTTTGTAACTGTAAAACACATTTTAAGTTTTGTAAACATTGGAAAGTAAGGAAGAGCAGTGAAACTTCTTTGTAGTTAAATAAACTGAAGAGGTTGAAGCATAGTTAGTTACTTGTGTAAGACGATAGCAAAGTATCATCTAAATAATAAAGTGCTGACGACTTTCCTTAGTAAACAGATGATTGTGATAAAGTTCCAGATATACAATTTAAAAAATAAATTACTACAAGTAGTACACAACTATTTATTTATCTTTTACAGATATGTCTATCTGACAGCTTCCTTAATGGCAAACTGAGACCTTCCTGCTCATGCATCACACAGCATCCAGGCTGACCTTTCATCTCAGCAGATTCACAAATAGACAGCAGACATTTCAACACAAGTCTCTGTCTATTTAGTGATAATTAATTTGATTTCATAAACTCTTTCCACTACAAATGCCGAAATATCCGCAGCATTTATGAATCCTAAATGACTATTTCATAGAAGTCTGTTCCCTGATGTCAGCAGTATTCACAGTACAGTTATTCACGTGTGTAAATTATGACTGGATTGGGGTTTTAAACAAGATCTGTAACCTTGACAGGTGTCTATTACTATCTCCACTATTGCTCTGAAAGTGTTGATACCAGCAGTAGTTCCAGACTTTTCCAGCTATTAAGCCAGAGCTCAACCATAAAACCCTCTAGCCAGATTTTCAGCCCCCAACAGTTCACTGTTGCTTTGATCTGGGATTTTGTTTCAAGTAACTGCACTAAGAGAGGAACAGCTGTGGCACTCTGTCCTGGATTTTAGCTCACAACAGACATTCCTAACATTCTTGCAGCGGCCTTTACCTGCTGTTAATGTCATCCTCTAGTCATGATTCCCAATGGAACCAAGAGCCCACTGTTCATTGACAACTACCCAGGGAAATCTTGAAGGTAAATCTGTGTTTCTGTTTCCAGTGACACCCTCAGCAGCTGCATATGTGGACTAATATAATCTGAATCCCTGTTTTGATCTGAATGCACCTCAAAGCTAATAATGCCATCTAAAAATAAACAGAACTAATAAATAAGGTCTTTAGAGTACCGTTCAAGGCTGCTCCACTGAGACTGGTATCCAACTTTTAATTTGCCAATTATAAATACCAGCACTACAATAAGAACAAATTATGATGCACAACATCCCCTCATGTACCAAGAGGGTAAAAGCCCATTCAAGAATGATGAAATACAACCCCAAAACATTCACAGCTCCTTCTGAAATACACGTAGCACTGAGGATTTTTGAATTCAGGTTGTTTTAATGGAAAAACCCAAAGTTAAGTTCACAAACATTATCAGGAGTGTTCAAACTGGAAATGTCAGAAAGCATTGCAAGGTTCCTGAAACTGTGGTGCTCTCCACAGCATGAAACCACCTCTGTTCTTAGAGCCAGGTGACCTGGGAACCCACAGTGGTGTTTGATCCTGAGCAAATGGCACAAAAGCACCAGCAAAACAGCCACATTCTACCTGAAATTCCAGAAGATTAAAGGAGCCTACACATGCAACTGCAATTACTATTAATGGATGTAGATATATGGATTCTATTGGTAAATTCCAGCTTAGCAAAGTAAAATTTGGCTGTTGCTTCATTTTTAGTGCCATAATAAATTTTGTGTCCACTTTTAAAAGGTTGCACCGCTGTGTGAAGGTCTAGAGCATTCAAAGGCATTTAAAGTTCATGAAATCAGCTGTAAATTTGGGAGTAAAGACTTGGAACTATGAGATAATAAAAAAAAAGTAAAAGGAGTAGTAGTCAGCATATTTGGACAGGACACGAACTGTGCATTGAGCTGCCTCGAGACCATGATTATCACTTGGCAAACTATTGCCTGCTATTTGCAGGCAGATCTTAGGTTTAGATTTCCACTGGGTTCTGTTGCTGAGAACAATGTAACTGAGCCCAATTGAAGGCACTTTACAAACCAATATAAACAAGCTTTTATCTGATGGCAAATTGCTGGGCAGAAACATTACCTTTGAGCTCTTTGTGTGAACTATACAAATGGACACTTACTTACTTGGTGACTAAATATTACAAGCCAAGTGCTAATAGGCACTGATAAACTTCTAGTTTAACTCTGTCAGATTTGCCTGAATCCAAAGTGACCAGAAAATCCACATATTTAAAAGCAAACAAAAAGATCTGATAATGGTGATAATGCGTCTAAGTATTAAATAGCTCTCAACAGCTCTCATCAGTAATTCCTTTTATATTTATTTTTAAAATAAGTTTGTGATTTAAATTAACCTACAGGCTTTCATACCTGTAAACATGTTTTGGGTCTGTTCTGACAGGGAAGCTCTGACACATGAACTGTAAACACATGCACACAGTCCTTTGTGAAGATACCACAGGTTTTGCCCAACAGATGTAACTTACAGTGACTGGATTTTATTTTTAAGCAGAAAGGTTATTCCCAACAAGGTCTCTACACTGGTATGTCACAGAGGAAGACGATATTTCTAAAGAATTTAACATAAAAGCTTGATGGGGAATTTCAAAATGAATTAAGGATGAAAGGCCTCTGTGCTCATTTGAAGCTTTCTGAGTGCTTTTCAAAATCTGAACCAACTGAACATGTCAATTTGCCTTGAACCCCAAACCACTTCCCCATGTAAAGAAATTTTTTGGAAGAAATAGGAACATTCTAGATGAAAAAGAAAGAAAGCCTTTTTTTTCTTTATGATGAGATGAGAAAACCTTTTGTTCAAAGCATTTAATTGAGCTGTTTTTTAACTAGCTGTATGTTTTATAGCAGTTAACACTCATGTCACAGCCACATCCCTCTAGAGAGTCTGCATACATTTCTAAATGCACCGAAGACAGTTTCTCTAGTCATCTGAGCAATTTCAAAACATTTCTGAAGAGAAAGAAATTACACCTGAAAAATGTCTCTAGTCAATTCCAATAAATGCCGTGTGTTAGCCTCCAGTTATTTGTTTCACTTCAACTTCAGAGTGCCTAGACAGGGAGGCTTCTAGAAGCCACTTAAAAATGTTCCAATCGTGCAAACAGGCTCCATTTTAAGAAACCCTTTTAGTGGAGATAAATTATTTCTGCAGAAAATAAGAGAAGAGCACAGCAGGGTCCCAAGTGCTAATCAAAGGACACAGTGCTTCAGGAAAACATTCTTTCCACACAAATTGTTGGAGAACTGCAATAGTCCAGGCTGTACTGCAATTACTGCAAGCACACACTTTTTTTCCCCTGTTTTTTTGGTAAGATTTGGGAATTTCATTTCTTCTTGATCAATATGCTCCCAAGCTGAAAACCCAAAAGTCATTTTTCCAAAATTATTTTGATGTGAGAAATAATGATGCTGTCATTTTCTATGCATCATCCAGGGATGTATTACAAATCACATACACATACATTTTACCTAACCTGGGTCTTCCCCAAATTTTTTTATTAAATTTGTGAATGCCATTTTGTATTTGTTCTTACTCAGGAATGTGGTTTCCAATAAAGCTACAATCAGGATGATCCCTACACTAACTTCAGTTTTTACTTTGACTTATAGTTATGTGACTACCTTAAGAAAAACATGAAACAGGGACTCTTACAGATTAAAATCTCTGTAAAGCATCTGATATTGGGGAGCACTTCAAGTTCCAGCAAAATGGAGACACAATTGTTTGGCTCTGAAGGATCCACTGAGAGCAGAAAGCTTACTGTAAAAAGCTTCTCAAATGGCTTCCTTAGCTCAAAGTATGCCTATTTTGCCCACCTACATTGTTCCTCCCTTCTAGATAAATTTTACACTAGTGCAGCCACTGTTGGATCCTGCAAGTTCTCAGGAGTTTTGCTGCTTTCCATGAGCCCAAGAACTGAACTGACTGTAACAGGGGCATTACTATTTGTACCTTACACATCTACGAGAGCTGAGAGCATATTAAAGACCCCTCAAGAGTATCATCACAAAGCCCACTGTGCTGCAAAATCACACCATGTAATAAATAATCCCTATTCTCAAAGCTTGTAGACCAAAACATGCTTAAAAACCATGGACCATGAAAGTCCTGCTTGGAAAGAGCCATGGGATTCACACAGAGCGCTGTCTTTGCACTGACTCCCCGCACAACTGGGAATTTCCTTCAGGACTGGGACTACAGCAGAAATAGCAGCATTGCCTCCAGACAAACCCACCCCACTGGTGTTTGTGGGTGTGTGACACGAAGCTGCTCGCACTAAACCGGCCAGCTGAGCCCTTCCCAGCCACGTGTGTGCCAGACCACGTTGTTAATTCAGCTCTCAGCAGAACGGAGGAGTCAGCCAGGATGACTTTGCATTGCAGTTGCTGGGCAATGCTCATCCAATCCTTTCCACTGAGGCAGCTGCAGAGGTGATAATCACAGCTAGGAAGGTGATGGGAAACATCTGGACAGGCAGTACTAACAGCAGAGCTGTGAATGTAGTCTGTGCACAGAGGACTTGAGGTGAAATTACCAAGACATTTTAAAATTAGAAGGCAAAAAAAATTAAACACTGAAACTCCATGTGGTGGCTGTGCTGTTGCACCTCACTCTCCTCACAAATCCCTCTCCTTATGCTTTTGAAACAGGAGTACAATTAATTTGCAGAAGCTGATTTAGTACCTATTCCCAGGCTATTCTCCCTTTGTGTATAACACGACATGAAACTTCAGGAGCCAATCCATGGCAGGAACTTACTTTAATGACGTCTTCACCAGAGGATTTGCACTCCACTGACTCGGAGATGTCTGTCACAGCACTGTTCTCCTCAATGGAGACCACTTTGATGGGCACTGCCACTGTTTTCCCCGTGAGAATGGCCGTGTTCAGAATCTCCGTGTCCTGCACACAAAACAACAGCGCTGGTCAGGTTAGTTTTCAGTGGCTAATGATCTGATTTCATCTTCAAATAGATGCAACTTGGTAAAAGGGAGTAAAATTCCACTTAAATTTTATCTGCTAAGTAAACACAGTCAGTACTGAACACTGTTAAATAACAAGCAACATGACTGCAGGTAAATTCAGATCACAGGTATCTTCTGCTTTCTAGGTATGTGGAGCTTCTACCTTCCAAAACATGACTTCAGAGTTTTACTAACATGGACTTGATTGGCAATGTTTGGGACAGGATACAAAAGTCTCAAAAGTAAAAATACTGCTCTTTGAATCTAAGCCCATTGCACAGACAGGGCCTCTCTGTGAACTTTGTATCTGGAACTCTTTCAAGATTGTTTAATTTCCTCTGATATGGCCAGTGGAGCAATGTAAGGAATCCAGAAGGAGTCAGTGGTGCCATTAACTGCAGGGAAAATAACGAAGAAATTTGTAGTTTGAAGTGGGGTTATGGCATATAAAAGCCTTTCAATGCACCATCGACTAAGCTAACTCTTCAACTCCTGAACTGTTTCAGCATCACTGTATTCCCAAGATTCCCATGCAGGAAGAGCTTCAAAGTTTTCTCCAACTTTTCAACTTCCAATATAAAGTGAATAAAATATTCAGCAAATTCCTCAGCACCGAAGTCATGAGGACTGCAGCCACTGATGTCAACAGCAGCAAAATGGGGCACTGATCCTGTTGATACTGCTTTCAATTCAAGTTTAGTGAGTTTGAAATTTAGGTCAGATTTTCTTTTCATCTTGCAACTTGTTATTTCTCAGGTTCTCCTACAGCTCTCATAAGAAATCCCATCAAACTTAAAAGAAAATGCTAAAAAGGAATGTTGACTGTTCTAGAAACGTAAGAACCCTAAATCATTCCTATTGCATATAGGAAAAAAAAGCTACCCAGCACATTAAATGAGAGCTAGATTTTTAAATAATATTATTGGAAAATCTAAAGTCATTCTCAGGAACTCCTGACTTGCCAAGACAGAGACCATCCCCAGCCACCCCCACACAAATTCTGCTGGGTATCCGGCATTGAATAAAGCACTTCAGTGAAATGCATGGCTTTTGGAGCTTCACTTCTGTCATCCAAACTTGAAAATTTTGTTCCAAAAGTATTTATGTCTGTATAACTGGCATTTTGGTAAGTTCAGAAACAGATGCAAAGGAGCAGATCTCAATATTTGTGAAAAAAATTCTCAGAAGAAAACCCAACTATTCTCTGAAGACTTCCAAAGCAACAAGCACTGAATAACCCACATGGGTCCATCAAAAATGCATTTTCCATTGTGCATTTGGCTACTGCGAGTATTGTGTGTCCTTTAAAATTAATCTTTTGCTTCAGTTCCTTAAAGCCTTATTTTTTGTGTCTCTCAGTGTTAAACACTGCGAACTAAGGACTCCAGGGCAAAGGAGCAGCAACAGAGTTTGTGGAAATGACAGGGAATCTTTTCAGGCTATCTCAACTCTGCTTTGAAATTGTTTTACTCAGATCCAGCTTTTCTTTAGCAACTGATATGTATTACTGATACAGAAATGTGATTTAAAGGGACAGGTTCAGAGGAAGAGAAATACCATAAAGGAGTTTGAGATATAAAACACACTCTGTGGCTTGGGGATTTACCCACGTTTGCATTTAATGTTAATTTATGAAGTTCGTGACAAATCAGAAAATCATATACACACAAAACAAAGAAGAAACAAGCCTTGCACCACTGCCAAGAAGATAAAAATAAAGACCTGATTATGCAATGAGGTGAAACTTTTGTGCCACAAGCAGCAGAGTAAATCCATCATCCAGGTTTAACTCACAACAAACTGCCCTCCAGCTCAGCTTTGATCATCCCTGCAGCGTCGAGCCATCAGTGGCCTCAACATGAAATCTCACATGAGGAAAAAGAGGAGGGAAGTGAGAAGCCCAGCAGAGAAGACCACAAGGCACTCTGACCCACATGAGGACCCTGCACTCCTGATTTCCCAGCCCTGTGTGTGTCACCAGGAGCAGACCAGCTGTCCTGGGTATGGCCAGATGGGCAGCAGCATCACACCCAGTCCCGTCTGCTGCTCCACCAGCCACGGATGGCTGCAGGGAAGCTCCCAGCCCAACCACAGCACATTGCAGCACCCCAGGACCCCAATCCAGTGCTGGAGACAGGGAAGCATTAAAGACCAATGCAAGCTGCTTCTTTTCTGTAGGAACAACTGATCCTATACATAACGGACAAAGAAGATTCAACAGGAGAAGCTGCTCTCAGAAAAGCATTTGGGGACTCCAGTAAGTCACAGATTGAATGTAAGTCAGCACTTGCACACTGCTGTGGTTAAAAGCCAAACCTAAACCGACCAAAGAACCCTCCTGAAGTGAACTGCACAAAGAGGATTATCACCTCTAAGGGTGAGGTGCTCCTACACAGCACTAGCACAGCCTCAGCTGAAGGACTATCTCTGCTTTGGAGAATTATACTGCCAAGAAAAACTTCCTCAAGTGAAAGGAAATAAAAAGGAAGAAGGAGAATAAATCAACTACTAGAAAATAAGATCAATAAGGAATTACTGAAAGAATTGGGATTGTTTAGACTAGAAAAGATCATGGGGAAAGATGTTTGCTGTTGCCATATACATAAAAATTTAAAAAATGAGAAAGAATATAATGTTTTCCATGTTCATGGACAGGGCCTGAGGTAATGGGCTTAAACTGCAACAAGAGAGATTTGTGTGACATTAAGGCAATTCTTATTTTAACAATAATGATAGAGAACTGATGGAATAGGTTGTCTAGGGCAGAAGAAAATGCAGTCTAGCCTAAGAGATCTTTGAAGAACGGGTTATCCATCATTCAGAAATAAGAGGTTCTTTCAGTCAGGTAGAAGAGGAGAGGGAGCAGATGATCTCTTGTGGTTCCCTCCACCCCTTTATCTTAGTAGCCTCCATTTCTTCAAAATTGAATGATCACACAATAACCCATATATCTTGGGTTCTAAATAACCCTGTCCTGCCTCACCCATCACAAATAATATGATCCTTCTTCACTGGATGAAGACAATGATCTATATTTTAAAACAGAAATGCCTGACAGGCAAATGTCACTGAATATTCCTGCTCTCTGCACTATGTGGAGCAGAGCTCCTGGACCAACTGCTAAGTAATAATCTGTCACTTCTGTTTCTCTCATTCCAATAGGTCATTATTGAAGTATCTGAATTCTAAGTGGCTGTGATACAAAGCTATTATTACAAAGGTTCAAAAACCTTTTTGAATTTCCCAAGACCTTTCTGGAGAGAAGACAGAAAATTTGGCTGCTGGGACATTATCTGCAATTAGAAACCTCAATCTCCTGCCCTTTGCTAATGGCTTCATTAAAGGAAGTAGTGTGCATATGAATGGATTTATTTTGATTCATTACCTCAGAGATGCATCTGCTCCCAAAATTGTAAAAGGTATTGTTTGTCATAACCAAGGGCTACTGAAATTTTACCTCCCTTCTCTGTAGTACAATATGAACATCAGGAATTTCAAGTTCATGATGAGCACAAAGGAGATGGAGACATACTGCAGATATTACCTAATGGCTTCATAGCTGGTACCATTAGAGCCACTAGAGATTCTCAGCACTGGGAAGCAATTGGTACACACCCAGCTACAGCTCTGAGCAGAGATGGAAACCTTTCGATTTCCTCTCCACTGAAAGCAGTCATAACTCATGGGTATTACACAGATTAAGAAATACTGATGTATAAGCAATTAATATATTACACACTATGCTAAAAAAGCCATTTCCAACTCTGCCACTTCCCTTACACAGGCTGTAAGTGCCTTGTGCTCACCAACTGTGATAGTTAAAACAAACAAAAAATAAAGGCCAAAGAACAAAGTCTTGATTCTATTGTCTTTTTTTTTTTTTTTTTCTGTTTAGAACTAAAATAGGACAATGTGTGTCCTACATCCCTGTATATGGAATAGCCTTATGGCACAACTTCTGCCTCCTCTGTGTTTCCCTTATATTGGTGCAATAAAGCCAAAGGCTTTAATGTAGCAGAACATTGATCCTTTCTCTGCACCACACACAAACTGTCTGACAGCAAACTCCAAACGGTGTATGAAAGGATCCATGGCCCAAGACTCCCCAAAAGCTGAACTGAAACTCATCAAAATAAAGAGTTTAAATAGCCTTCTGTCTGCCTGCTCAACCATACCCAGCACCCTGGATGTGCACCACAGACAAGGGGGCTCTGGTTCAGCACCGGCACTTGCTGCCTGCATTCTGCCACCTCCTGCAATACCACCGATTATTCATTGATAAGCAGAAGTTGTAGCTCAATCTTCAAAGATATGTCAAGCAACATTAGGAAAGCAATTGTTCTCACAGCAGAACAGGAAATACAATAGCTGGTATAGGTGGTGGTGCCTATGTTTCATTTTTAAATGCAATATACTATCCGGCTTGCAAGCTAATTTGGGAATATACAAACAAGATTACCAAGAAACCTTTAGAGAGACTAAGAACTCACTTAAAGTAGGCATTTTTAAAAATCACAATGTCTTGGCCATTTCCACATTCTTTAACTTTTAAAATCCCCCAAGAACTAATCCACTTTCTGTGCAGGCAGCAACTGAAGTTTCAAAATCAGATTTATTTCGTGTGACAAAAGACTGAAAGCATCTGATAGCAATGTTGGGACTTGTTCCCAAGAAATTCAAACATGGGGAAAGTGGCATAGACTAAATTGATAAAACAGAAGGAGGATGAGTTGTAAGTAAGCATCAATGTCTAGGTTGGAAAGAAGTTTCTGTTAGTGTTCAGCAAACTCTAAAAAAGCAAGGGTTGCCACTTCCAAAGCTGAAATGTAGAACTACACATATAATCCTCAATAACACAGAAGGGAGATTTGAGCTCTGAACTTGAGAAGCCTCAAATTGTCTTGGTAGCATGAGGATGAAATCCCAAGAACATCTGACTGATACTGCAGAGGCAGAGCTGGTTTTCTTGTATGAACTATCTACAAACTCCCAGTTAAGATGGTTCTTCCCTGTTGACAGGGCATCCCTTCAAAGAGTAAGCATATGAAGGAAATAACTGCTATTTAAACATTTAATTAACAAACAGTATAGAGCATTTAGAGGAAAAGTCTAGTGGTTGGACTTAAGGAGGTATCAAAGGAGATATTCAAAAGCAAATAATTGTAATGTGTAAGAAATTATTTTTAAAATCTACTGATAGAATTTGATGTAAGTATCACCACTCTTCATGAAGTCTCCAAGCTTCCTTCCTTGGAGCCAGTGTTAGGATTCAGAGTTCCATAAAGTTCTATTCATACTCTGGTCTTGTCTACATCAGGGTTAATTTGGATCAAGTCCACTAGCACTAGTATTGGTCTAAATATTTTCTTCCACAGCTGCACTCCCAGTGCTACTTCACAGAAAACTCTGCAGAACTGGTTTTCAGAAAAATCAGTGCTTTCTTAGAAAGGGAAAACACTCTCCTTAAAGCAAATGTATTACAGACAGAGCTGAGAAGCTTGTGCTCACATTTGGCCATTCCAAGGTAGGTAATCCTATGACTGACTCTGCAGGAATCTCACATTTTATTCCATCCCTGTTTCAGTCAGGGCACTTCCCCTGATGTCAGTGGGAGCTCTGTGCAAAGAGCAGGAATACAGAATACGAGCCTTAGTTGCTTGGATTTAGCTAAAGAGCAACCCTTATGTTCACCCAGCCTCTCAATCGTAAGAAGGCAAGCATTGAGCCATGACTAATTTAGGAACTAATTCAACATTAAATTGTGGGAGAATGAGGAAGCAAAGTGACAGCTGTTTAATTAAACTCTAAATCCGATTAGATGGTGTTATCAAGAGAAATCCATGGGAGCCTGAGGTCATGAGAATGGTCCTGTTTACAGGCTGCAAATTCTGTAAGTGGAATCTCACAGAACGATGTTAATCGTAGCTTAGCATTTGGAGTTCTCCCTCACTCCAACATGCTGCCTCATGAGCAACTGACCTGTGGCGCAGACATGAAGGAGTGACACAAAAAAAACCCAATTATGTTTTAACGGATAAGGACATTTTCTGAAAGAGTATGTGGAAAAGAGGCACTTGGGCACTGTCTACCTTAAAATCAAACCACTATTTGTCTTGCAGCAAAAGGACAGAAGCAGCAAGTCCTTGCATGGTGCTGATGGGGCTTCAATCAGTGGACTCAAAGCCTGCGTGGGAGAGCTCCAGGAGCTGGGCTGTGCCTCCAACTGGTGTTCAGCCCATCAGCCTTGATCAACAGGGACACCTTGGCAACACATTTACAAGGGAAGAAGATGGAGATGTGGGAGATCTAAAGTAAACTCCACGTGCACCAGTTGCAAACACCACAGATAATCTCCTGAGGAGCACCGAGTGGTGCACCACAAGTTTCCGTGGCACCCCAGCCAGAGGGTCACTGAGCTGCACTGCACAGCAGGCAACTGTTATGCTCATTTGTGACTCTGCTAACACAGTGGGTGTAGATTTGAGTTATTAATACTACTAAGATTACAGCTGATTAACGAAATAACATTGTTAGGCAGCAGACTCTGTTTATCTACGTAATCCTACGATTAACAGTAAATTATACATTGTGCTTTCTGCCAACTGGATTCTCTGACACTCCACATTCACAGACTGTGTGCACAAAAAGGGAAAGAAGCTGAACCATTCTGGTTTTAAGTTCTTAGCACAGCCTTCAGGAGAACAGGAGTGTTCCTACAGACCAAAGAGTTTTCATGATTGAGGATCTCCCTGAGGCAGATACACCCTTTGGCAGGCAGTTGGCAAGGGCAAAGGTTGGTGGGATTTTGGGTTGTTCTTTCACTTGAGTCCAATGCTATCAGGCCATCACATGTAAATCCTGCTCTGCTTCATTCATCAGTTTATAATAAGAGGGTTTTTTCTTCATGAATAATATCAGCTGCAAAAGAAATGGGGTAATGCCATTAAGGAGTGAAACCAAAAGGGGACAACCTGCCTATTTAATAGCACCCCTCAGTATTCAAACATAGATCCAGATGGAATCCAGGTTACTTCATGACTCTAAGGTCCATACTGCCAAGGAAAATGTTAACTAAGGAACAAATTAACTGTGCTGAAAAATTAGGCCATTCAAGATCTACTTAAGAAACAGACTTACAGTATAAAAGTTGCCATTTCTGCAGTCTGTTTCTTACGAGGACAGGAGAACAAAGGATCTCCAAGTTTCTTTTGGATGCTAATTCCTTTTGACACACAACAACACTGTGAGGTGTCTTCTCTTTAATAAATTCTTTTTTTTGAATCACCAACGATGCACATGGCACAGAAATTAAGGACAATACCTGCCCTGAAGAACAAATAACACAGAAGTCAAACACAGCCAAAAGATCTCCCATGGAAAGACCCAAAGGTGAAGGTTGGCACTGTTCTGTCCCTACCCATGCACATTTGTTTGAAGATCCTGATCAACAAGATGTCTGTGGGTCTCCAGTCTTAAAGGAGGCAAATGGAGGAAATGTGGAAACAGGGACATAGGGAATTCAGATTCATCTTTCTCACTTCCCAGAAGAGTGGCTTTGACAGGTAAAGTCCCCCAGAGCACAGGCTAGGCTGGGGCTCCTCACCAATTTCTCCTGGGGGTGGGTCTCTGCAAGAAAAACAGTGGCAGCTGCCTTGGACCAGAAGGAGGGAAAGCAAATGGCCCTCAGCTGGAATGGGAATTTTTTGGGGCCCAGCACAATCTTCCCTGTAGCTTTTGTGAATGATGTAATTTATGACCAAGATCTAAGTGTCTCTTCAAAATGAGAACTCACTGTTCTGCACATGCAATGCCCTTTTAATCAATGATCTTGTCTCTGTTAAGTCTCCATATTGAGATAAATCTTAATTACCGACCCCCTGTATATTAGCAACAAGCCGTTCCACTTTCTTCCCTGCTTGTACGGTTTTCAAATACCTTGCTAGTGGAATTTTTGAGCCCTGATAAATTATGCTCTTCAGACAGAAGAAGGGAATGTAGAATATATTAACACACAGGGATGCAGAAAAATATCTTTGGATTCTTGGATGACTAATCCATGCTTTCCTAGCAGTGAATCTACCCTGTTAGCACTCAGACGTGCAAAAGGGAGCATCGATGATGATTACTTTGATTTAGCAGATGCAGGCTGTGTTGCTAAATGTAATTCTATCATCAGTCAAAAGTGAGCATCCCTTAAAAAGTAAAAAGGGACTGGAGCAACTAATTGCTCTCTTCTGTTTACAGTTAGTGATGTAAAATAATGGGAAAATGTTATAAAGCCATTTAATCAGATCTGTGTATTGGTATGAAAGCCACATTGACTCATGTACAGAGCTCTGGACTCTACCCAGGTTGTTGTCATAATCATCTCACTTCTGAGTGCTTGTAATTTTGAATTAAAAAGTAAAATCTTACCAGCATAATCTTCCCATTTGCAAAGGCCATAAGTGTTGTTCTGGCTAGCAGAAAAATAAGCAATGGTCACACCCCAGTTTACAATCAGGAAGAACCCTCCAAAAAGGACAGTGAGAAATTTTGCTTTAAGCTGTGAGCTAAACAATAACCCTTCTTCAGAGCTTATGGGAACAGAATTGTACTGACAGACAAGGCAGCTTCCTCTGATCTGCTGCTGAGGGATAACCACTCTTCACTTCCAGTGTTTGGAACTAGGTGGAATGAAGAATGCTTATTATCCACCAGGACCAGAGAGGTGTAACACCTCTGAAGGGCATGTTATTTCTTCCACTTCTGAACAACTGAGAATCAAATTCAGATTTCTTTTAACAAATTGGTTTCAGAAGTAAATATTTACTTCACTGTATTTGTTATACTAAGTTTATCATATGCAGTTCACAATACCAATTCAAAACTTAATTCTGGAGCTGTAATAGTTTGCCACAGGCACTGAGACTAACCAAGAAATCTTATTTCCTCTCCCTTGTGGAATCAGCATCTAAGCACTGCCATTAATATTTCTACCAGTAAAGTTCAGCTGCCTGAATATCAATGTCACTTGTATTTATTATTTCTCTAAAAGTAACCCCATTCTGGCTCCACGTGACAGCTGCATGTCAATATGCTGAGCAGTGACTCTAATGAGGGACTCTTTCTACACCAAGGAAGTAAAAAGAGCAACCAGATGAACTGATTGGTGAGTAACTGATTCTTGTTTTCTCAACAGATCTAGGAAGGAGAAAAACCATTCCCACATCATCTGACACAGGCTTGGTTTTGGTTTTCTTGCTGAATAAAACACTCCAAAAATACTGAAGCATTCTAGTTTTCCTTCCATTTTGTTTCCCAAATATATTTGGGGAAATACACAGACCCACTGTTATATCAGAACACATAAAAAAATGAAATTACTTTTATTTATAAAGTATAGACCCCCAAATACCACTTTAAATGGGTCTTCATTTGACCCCTTAAGGCTTTTAATTCTTTTTTATTATATATGAAACCATTGCTTTGCTTTATCTTAAAACCTATCTTCACCTATCATAAAGCAAGGTGGAATCAGAGACATACAGTCCTTTTCCCACAGAAAGGATGGATTTCATTAAGCAACGATTACTGACTCCTTCAGGAACCCTTAGAGGGGCTTGGAATATCCAGATACCTAAACTGTGAGGGATGAAACTAATTCCCAAGTAGGCTGGAGATGCATCCCCTACAACAGCCACAACCAGCAAACCTTCTGCAAGGAGGGAGATGTCAGACAGATTCCTCTGAGACTGCAGATGGTGAGAACAGTCTCTGAAACTCCTTCCTCCCACCTGTCAGAAGAGTGGAGACACTGCTCGGCTCAGGCAGGGGAACATGCTTAGCTCACACAGGACAACATACTGCACTTGCATTCAGTGCCTCTTTTTAATGAAAAAAGTCCTCAAGAAACAACCTTAAACCTTCCTTGCATCCTAAATTACTCCAACACGATGATCTTATCTGATAACATAACCCTCCAGGTGATGGGAAATGCAAATTAAGAAGGACATGAAACAATTGACTGTGTCTTCCTTTTGCATCTTAAAATTGCAAATATGCAGTTTGTCTTTTGTAAGCGTCCATCATAATCAAGGTGTATCAACAGTGCCTGGACCTCTGGCTGGGGGCCCCTCTGCTTTGCAGGAGCTGTGACAGCAAATTCAATTGGGAACAGCCCACTAAAACCCCCAAGTATTACGCTAAAGCTGCCTCTATTTTCTGTTGACTAAAACAGATATTTCAGGATCCAGTGGCCAAGATGTATTTTCAAAGAGAGATGGTATTTCCTGCTGCGTGGAGGAAGAGTCTGTAAGTGAAAATGACTTCAAAGGAAACAATTCTGGAACCACTTAGAATGTAGAAAAAGTTTCAAGGACAACTGCAAGAGATGGGAAGCAGAAGCCCCCATTTCATCTTTCTATAACCCCTTAAAATATAGAATAAGGACATAAAGGTGACTGGAGAAGATGGGAAGCAGAAGCCTGCATTTTATTTTCTTAACTTAGGTATAAATGAAAAAAAACCCCTCATTTTTTTAAAAGATGATTATGTGTAACAGAGGAAACTACCTGCTTCTCTTTGTGATATTTCATGCCTTACTTTCAATATTTTGCTAAATTGACTTAGAAATGGAAGCACTTACGTAGGAAACGCACTATCTAGAGAGAAAAAATTGTAGTTACGGCTTGAAATGTGAGTGATTACCTGAGATACTCCAACTCCAGCATTAATGGTTATTTTTAGCACAGAAAATGCAAACGGATGAAAAGCTGTGAAGTGACAGGTTAAAAGCCCTTATTCTGAGACCAACACACTTGAGAACCATCACTAGTGCTGTTTTGGAGCGCTGCTACTTATGGATGTAAGTATACTTGCAGATGCTTATGAATACACTCAGACTTGATAAATACAAGCAATAAACTGTCCTAAATTCTCTTGAAAACTCATGTTTTTATACATTCATGTAATGCATAAATTATATGCATTTCATCTATAGCAGACATATGACAACATCTACAACGTGTGGTCATACATATAATATTTTATCTAATAAGTACCCTTAGAAGAGTGCTTGAAAAATAGAGTGGCGAGAAACATATTAAGAGCATTAGCTCAGTGAATGTAGTTTTACAACATTCCCAGGAAAGGATAAATATTTGTTATGGATATCAAAACTAGGCCAATAAAACAGCCTCAGAAACTGCAACACATTCTGTCCTTTGTAATCACACAAACAGCTTTCCATTTACTCAAACATCCAAGGAATAATTGTCTGAGAAAGCCTTTGGCTATGATGAACACCTCTCGTGTTTTCTCCATTGCTGAATGGTCCTATTAAGTTTATCACAGATGGGAGTGGGAATATTGGTAAAGCCTGAATGGGAGAGAAAGGCAATAGCCACCTGGTGATCTTCTAATGAACTAGTTCATGGATGCTTAAGCAGGATGGAACTATATATTTCCTTGCTGAAATAATCTCATGGCTTACAGTTATGTTTTGTTGCATAAAGACTAATACATGAAATTTGTCAATTTAAGGGTATTTTCTCAAGATCTGGCAGTCATTTATTTTCCTTTTTCACGAGTCTGAGGAATTTATTTGGAAATGGACCCCCAGTGGGATTGGGTTTGCTCACCATTAGGCAGAGCCAGCGCAGCTCTGGTGGTGCCTCCAGTCTGTGGTGACTGTGGGAATAGAGCTGGTTGTAAAAAGGCAATTTGCATTAGCAATTTGAAATTCTTCCCATGTTCATGTCAATTAGACCTGTGGCCCTGTTATACAGTTGGCTTTACAGCTATAATAATATTGCTGTAATAGCTGTAATCAATAGGCAGATTGAAAATACAGAAGTGTATTAGGACACATACATGATTATGTATGTGTGTATGATTAGGACACACACATGATACAGACTGCATGTATGTGTAGGTGTGAGTACACAAATACATTCCCAGCTAAAATGGAAACAAGGCTATGAGGCATCCTGGGTTAATAAAAGCCACAAACTTGATTACAGGCAGATAGAGGCTGTATTTTTCATTTTATATATAACACATTTCCATCCTAGATCTTTCTTACTGTAAATATTTTGCAAACATAATTTTCTTTCAACCCAACCCCACTGAAATCAACAGTCATTTTCAATAAGTCAAGGTCCATCCCACCAAGAATTACAGAGTAAACCCCAAAAAGTTCTTGCCTGCAGTCAGACCCAAGGACTTCTATAAACCTCTGCTGACTTCCACCTGAAGGGTTGGGGTCCTCCTCAGACAAAACAGATGGATCTAAGTGTCTGTTAGGCAACAAGACATCACAGATACAAGGGGTCTCCCAGCCCTTAGTGATGATCTGGATCACAGTGATACTTTTATTGTTGTCAGTTTGTCCCTTCACATGTTGCAGATACTCATTGTGGTTGATATGAAACCAGCACTGTCACTGACGTGGATGGGGGATGTACAGACAGTGTTTGACAGTAGCACAAAGTCCTGCTGGGCAGCAGAGATGGAAATCTTGATGTTGTTTCTTCAAGACGGGAGTCAAAAACTTCAAAAAAACCCCCCAAACTTAAAAAAGCCGTTCAGTGAGGGTCTGATATTTACAAACACTTATGTACACTTTTTGTTTGCTTCTGTTTGTAGTGCTGCATTTGTTCAGCAGCAGCAGGAAAAGCTGCCAAGGAAGTGTACTTTGAGAAGTTAAACTGTACACTGAAGATATCCACACAGTTTCAGGAAAACAAACAAATTAAAAAAAAAAGGGTATTTTGGGGATGTGCTTCACAGCAGATGCAATTCACAATGTGCAGCTCTGGGAGAAGATTGAAGTGTCTAAGAACAGAGTGCCATTTACACGCTCTCAGGTATCATGCCTGGCCTCCAGATGCTCTTCCAGAAGGGCACAGGTCTCCTGTAGGTCCTGTGTCATCCCTGGCAGTCCTGAATGGATGGCTCAGACTCTCCAGCATCTTTAATGGTATTAGACACCTACATGCAGGCATCTGGATCGCCTCCTTCTTGCCTCTCCCTGAATTTAACCTGGGCAAGTTAGGTTTCCAACCTGCCTTCTTGTGCTTCAGCTCCCCCTGTACACAGGGGCTCTGTCCTTATTCCATTTATTTACCATGGAAGTAGAAACTCTTTTGAGTCAATGGAAATATGGTACCTACTATAACCCACTCCTGGAAATTGAGGTGGAGCCCCCGAATTTTACTGCATGGGAGCCAGGTTTTATACAGCTGATGATGAATAAAATATTCAATTTGGAAAATCAAGGTAAAATCTTATTTACCCTGACTGTTCCAAGGGATGGGCACTGTACTTATCCAGGTGTGGGGGGGTCTGCACTCTACAGCTGGGGTGAAGCAATTTTAAATGCTTTATGGACTTCAAGGATGAAGTGCCAAGGACAATGTCTTGGTTTAAGTAACTGGGGTACTACATGATACATGGCTGATTTTTATGGCCGCTGTGGAGGTTGTGAACTTGTTTTATTTGTGTAGATTAATATGTCATGGATTATTAATTAGTTACTTTCTCCTTCTAATAGACAGTATTCATCTCCTACAAGTTCCTAAAGGTCCTCAATTTTTGGCCGTGCACTTGGCTGAAGTTTGTGGATGTCAGAACCCTATTTAAACCACAGTGGAAGTGAAGCAGGCAGCTTGTGCCTCGGTATTTCAATTTAATTTAGTCTATTTTGAAATCAACAAGAGAATATTTCTAGTTGCTCATTTCTTATTTTGGCTGTGCAGTTTTAATTTTGATAAGCAAAATCTGAAACAAAGATGCAACAAATTCTTATGAAACTGCTATGAAAAAGTAGCAATAAAAATGCAGAAATGGTAATTACCATTTCCTATCCTTGTACCTAGAGTATTTTTTCCTGTTCAAATAGTTTATTGATTTCAGTGACTTCATAGCAGGTCTACATAAAAGCACATAGAGGGCAGGAACAAGATTATTGCATTAATGAGAGCAGATACTCTACAGACATCAGAAACTTACTGCGGTTAAAGAGATGAGAGAGTGACACAGGAAAATTAAATTATTGATCAGAAACGTCTGACAGACTGGTGGGCCTTATAATATATAGAAACTAAACCCAGCATATATCTAGAAGAAGGAAAATTAAACATATACATTATGTATAATCACAGATGCAATTACTTGCTCCTTACTCAAGCAAAAACATGTTTTACCTTCGGGCATATCCTGCTGGCTGAAGGCTCATCCTTAAAACAGGTTGCTGTGATCACTGTTTAAGTCAAGGATATGATGGACAATGGGATCAAATCCATTTGTTTAAAGAAGTATTTTATTTGTTAGTATAACCTGAAGCAAGCCCAGTGACCATTAACTTTATCTGAGCATCTCACAGCAACTTACAACGCTGAGAGAGGTTTGAAGAAAGATTTGTGTGCTTGAAAGCTTGGCTGTTTTATCCAACTCTGTTGGATGGCCTAATAAAAGACATCACCTCAAGCCAAAAGCCTTTCCCCACTTATATTTTTACTCTTCAGGACCAAAAGAGCCCTGTCAGTATTGAGACTGGCAGCCATGTTTAAGCAGGGAATTTTCCTTTCTAAAGAATCAGCAGTGCAGAATGACCCTCTAAGCCAAATACCTGCATTATAACATAGGAAATACGAACCACCGTGTCCGTTTCAAACCAGCTGTGGGTCTGAGCCAAAGATCCGAGAGAGGCAGAAACCAACTCCAGACCTGTGGCTCCCGGTCCACCAGACAATCCCTACATTTGCATAACAGAGTCTCCCACTGCTTAATGAGTAGTCCATAATTTGAATGAGGTAAGAGCAGCGAGGAGGAATTACCGAGTCTCGAATGACTTATTACCACGCAAAGCCCACTCCTGAAGCTTCCAGGCATCCTTAAAACATATGCCGCAGGATACCTGGTGCCAGCTGGCAGCTCTGCTCTTTGTCACTGCTTTTCAACGCTTGCAATTGACATTTTGTCCCAGATCCAGAATCTAAACCAGAGTCTTCTCTGCTGGCTCAATCCGAGCAGCAAAGCCCTGTAAAAACTTCTTGGTATTGGCACACGGGCACGTAGTACCCTGTGCAAAATGATTCAAGAGTACGTCCAGGTCCGAGACTGATCTCTTTGGTTTCTGCTGCTGACATAATACATGCAGCAGGAGGCCTTCTACCTTCTGTTAGCTCTCCAAAATGAGAACTCAAGATCACAAAGAGGTTATAGCAAACCTTTTGGATTTCAGCCAATTGTGCACTGTTTCAGAACACAAAAGAAAGAGGATTCACCTTTAAATCACACAAGGTGATTTTGTCCACATCGTCTTTGCCCATCCACGTCCTGGCAAAGTCTGGTTTATGCAAATGAAAATAAAAGTGCTATGCCACGGTACAAAATGTCCACATTAAAGAAAAAAAAAAAAGAGATAAAGTGGATCTCCCTGAAATGGCACATTGAGACTAAAACTCAGTAATGGACCTTAAGGTTTGAGCTGCAAGAAGTAGTTTGGGAGTAGAAGGTGTAAATAAATGTGCTGTGCTGCAGAACCATCCTATATGGGAGCACATTATGTGGTGCAGTAACACATTGGCGTGTTTTTCAATACTGAATTTACAGGCTAATGTTTGCCTCTATCACTTTCTCAAACCTCCCAGTGAACCTGAATTATTTTTTACACTTATTTAGTTTAAGCAAAATGCTCATTTCACAGCCTCCAAAACATGCAGAGCTCTGGTGCTACAGGGCCTTGGAGAGCAGAGTACAACACAGTCACTAATCCTGGTACTGACAGTCAGCATTCAATATTCACCCACTGTAATTAATAAAACTGCGCTGTTGCTATTTTTCACTAATAGAGAATTTCCAAAAGCAAATTGCAGCCATAAATTACATCATTACAGCCTATATTATTGCTCTGTGAGGTAACGAATCTTACAGAAAAACAATCAGCTTTGCTAGAGAAAAAAAATACAGAGGACAAATCAGATGATTTGGACCTGATTAAAATTAATGTCAGTGTTACTTTTTTTCGATTTGCTTGCTGAAATTCCCTCTCCCACCAGTGGGCTGGCTTGCTGATGGTCATGCCATGGTGCTGGTACTTTAAATATCTCTCTAGCCTGAAAACATTTAGTTTTGTTGCTAGTCCAAGCTTTGGTGCAGTTCTGGTGCCCTTTTATTCTGGGATTATGAACAGATCAAACCCCATCCCCACTGCTGCTCCCCATGTCTTTTAGCAGCTGCTGCAGAGGCAAAGAGAAAAGAGCCAGAAGCACAGTGCCAGCTTTCTCCCCAGGACTGTGCTGAACCCTGTCCTGGGTTTTAGTGTTTTATCTCCCTCAAGCAGAACTACGGAGTTTGAAGTACAGATTCCTAATGAATTCCATGACAAACATCCTCAGTGATGAGTGTCTGGCTGGATAATGAACTGTAAACTGAAAGCAGGGTAAGGCAAACATGCATCTGAGAGGAAACTGAAGGTGAAAAGTTGCTGGGATTTAATGTTTGGGGGATAGCTCATTAAAACACTGACACTTATAAAATACCTGGTGATTTTTTCCCCCCAAGGTTCCTCATTATCTTCCATTACAGTAAAGCATTTCCTTGTTGTCTTGATAGTTTCACTGTCCAAGCTGTAACACCTCAGGACCTCATTAATTAGAGTCCAGCCTAGACAATTCATACTTCTGCTAAGTAAATATTTCACCTGATGGTGAAGAGTGAGGTATTCCCCAGAAATAGTAAAACTCTCTTTACAGATCAAAATCATCATTAGAAGCTGCCAATTAAGAGGCATTGCTCCTGTTTTTCAGTAAGGGTCACAGCTATCCCACCTAATGCTCTAGCTGGCTGAGAAACAGCTCTGGCTGCAAACACACCTGGCAGCCACTGATCAGATGTCACCTCCCTTAAGTGACAGCAGGAGGAGGTGGAGACTACTCTCTAGGGTAAACCACAAGTATTTGATGTCTGGAATTAGTTTGGACAGTGCCTGGACCTGTATTTATCAGTTAAGTCAAGACAACTACTTGTTGGCTCAAAGTATTGAGAAAGCTCTAGAGTTTAGATGAGAACTAGCACATTAACTTCCATAGGACAAGGCATAATCTAGCAATTGAGACTGCTGAGTACAATTCCCTTTCCAGCTCCAGCAGCAGCTCCTGAACAAAGCCCTGCAATGTTCTTCCATCTCCCTTTACACTGCTCTCAAATCCTTGGCAGCAGAACTGCTGTGCTGCAGGAGGTTCAGTCAGGCACAGCATCTGCCTCCCTGTGCTGGCCCTGGGTGGGCTCTGGTCAGAGTGTGAATTGCTTAATACATGTCACAGTCTGACAAATTAGGAACTTCTTTGCCTTTCAATCCCAGTTCTGTGCCAGCTACAAACTTCTACAGAGTATCAGCCTCTGAAATTGGTCTCCTGCTCCTTCTGAGAAGTGCCTCTGCTCTCCTCCATCTGATCTGGCAGTGAAGGCTTCAGGGAAGGGCACACCATCAAAATACCCAGAATACCCTGGAATGTCCTTCTTGGGACCAGAGCTCACTTTCTGCTGGCTCTGTGAAGCCTCTGCTCACATGTGTGTGGCAGCTGTGAAACTGCCTTTGGGGTTATGTTAAACCATCAGAATTTTAATCAGCTGTCATTTCAAATATAAAAACTGTTATTTAAGATGTCTTTTTCTGATGGAGCAATACCACAAACCTGAACCAACACCTAGAGCAGTCCCTAAATACATCACAAGAACAAAACGATCTCCAGAATCCACACATTGTCACAATGCAGTGCCACGAACCAACACCAGAAACATCTGGAGTAGAACTTGGATTTGAGTCCAGCTGAGAACCAGCACAGAGGCTCCCGACCATCTCCACATGGCCCTGCACCGGGCAGGGCTGCCAGAGGAAAGACCCCACAGAAGTATCTTCTGACAGAGACAAGCCATCAAGCATCAGGCACAGACTGGCTGGGGGATTCCACATCCCTGCGCTTGCCATGTTAGGGCAAAAGTGGGATTGTGTGTCCCACTGTGACTGTGCTGTCACTCCTTTCTCATTCATGGCACTCAGTTTCATCCAAATTTGAATAACACCCTGATTTTGATCAGCTTGGCTCACAGGCAGAACTTTCTAGAGGTTTCAGACACTCCATTTCCAGGGAAGCATTTTGGTATTAGCACAACACCAAACACCCAGTAATTTAGTCGCTGGTTGTCTCACTGCACAATGTTGTTCTGCAATTTTTTGTTTGCTTAGCAAGATTTCCCTCCTGTTGAGGCTAAGAGCATATATATTAAACCTCATCTAAATATCTCTCAGAGATCTTTAAAGATCTGCAAGCTAGCTGGCCCCACCTCTCCTCAGCATTTTAAAAATCTTAAAGTAATCCGTTCAATAGCATTGTCAGATATGAAGGATGCTGGAAGAGGAAATTATACATACTCTTGTGCTGCATAGAAAATGACATACAACTTGATCCAATGGAAATATTAATTCCAGCCAGCTGAGATAGCCTTATTGATCCATTCTCATTTCCTGCAAAAGGTAGGACTGAATGTGATTGTTGTAAAGAAAAGGAAAACAGAAGCTAGAGGGAAAAGTGCAAGGGCTGTACAAATGATGACTGGGACTTAAAAAGGCACTGTTAAATTGAGTCATTTTGAATTCTCTATGCTTTCTGCATCTTTTGACCAATTTAAGATCAATGAACAAGAGTTCATCCAGTTTTTTCCTTTTGTTTCCTGATGGACAGACAGCAAAGGAGCCAATTCCTCACCGATAAGATTAATCAATAAGCATTACTAGTCACAGCCTAACGCACTACGTGACGGGGCCAATTTATAAGCAGGTATGCAAGCTCCTGAATTCTTCTGGTATAAATAGAGAGCAATGGCACAATTTTGAGTGAAATTATATCCACTGTAAGTCTGAAAGAAATGCTGTCCTGGTTTAAACAACTGCAACCTGCCATGATGGAAACTACAGGCACAGAAGTGATGTCAGTTACTGTCTCTCCCTTAACATCAGGAGATTGCCACTCCTGTCTTTCACACAGAGCACTCCATGTGGTAACTGAACTCTAAAAACTCCTGATTTCAGGTACTGTTTAGGGCTTCCCAGTTGATTTAAATCATCCCAGTTACTATTACTAATACCATAGTTTTAAATAAAATAAATTTCCTTCAACTCACAGTGTTCATTTTATGTGATCTGTAACTAAATTATGAGACAACACCTGTCAGCTGAAAAGGCTGGTGTGTAGAGTATCTGTTTGTTTGTTTGTTTGTTGCTTGGTTTGTGATAAGCAAATCAGGAAATGGTTTTTCCTTTCTGGAAGGCTCCTCAGTGCCTACTGCTCCCACTTCCTTCAAGACTGAAAGATGAACAGGAGTGAGAATTCTGCACTTGCGTGACCTTGAACCAGACAGAGCTTTATGGTGTGAACTCACAGACTGTGCAGGGATGAAAACTATTTATTCAGGTCCATATTTTAAAATGGTATTAAAGAGACTTCATTACAATGAAATACCTTAAAAAACCTTTACCGTAGGGAATGGCATCCATAAATGTGTGTATAAAACAACATTGCTTTGAGAGCTGAGTTTTTGATCATCAGTGTTTTAATGGAAAGCAAGTTAACAAATATACATAAAACTGTCAAAAAGTGGTTTTGGCTGAGTCACAGCTCTGCAGCAGGTCCATTCCCCGACTTCTGCAGCAGGAATGTCAACACATTGAGTTCAGAATGCAAAGCAAGCACTTCCTAATGAACAACTACCACAGAGCAAAAGGCATGTGTGGAATTGTACTGCCTAATGAGCAAGGGAGGAGAATCTCAGCTACACATTAATGCTGGGTTTGCCAGGTTACTCTGCATAAACACTGGAAACTTGGATTAGCCAGCAGCTCACAGGATGCTGTTTCACAAGGAAAAGATGTTTTTACATCAGTACATCAGTTTCCATCAGTAGAAAGGCAGGATGCGTAGAGAGAGATTATTATCTTTTTTATGAGACCCGCTGGCAGAGTTGAGGAGAGGAGACAAACTTTCTGAGCATGGGTGTGAAACAGCAACAAGAAACTTTCAGAGAGGCCTGAGAGCCATTCCAGCTTTGGTTTGTTTGTTAACAGTTATCAATGGATTACAGAGTCTGATGAATGAAACCTGAAAGACTCCCTGAAAATCAGTATTTGTGTTTTTTTTTTTTTAAGAGGAAACACACATGGATGAGCAAGTTGCATGGCTGCCTGTGGTGACAAATGTATTTTGGAGTAAATTTACACTAGGACTCTCAGAGTAGACTCCTGCCATTGAGTTTATGCTTCAACATTTTAAATATCTGTATTTTATGCAACTCACAGTTAGATATCAACTTATCCTGCTGTTGAAGGACTGCTGCTTCAGTTCCATATACAAGGACCCAGACGGTCTTGCATAAATATTAAACCAATGATCCCCCATCTTCCTCCCATGGAGGAGTTTTCCTTTAATATTAATATGCCTTATTGACATCGAGCAAAGCACAACAGGTTTTCTAACTTGTTGTATCCCAAAGCAAAATTTAATAGTATTAAAAATATGCACTATCCATTTAAAGCATGCAAAGAAAACTCTTGCTGAGTTTCCCAAATTGTGGGCTCAGGATGAACACACACATACAAATCTCTTCAGTGGAATTTTCGTGTGTGCACATACTACAAATGGGAACAATTCTGGGGTATTTTAATCTAATCAAGTGGCAAAATCAACATAGTTGGTTACACTTGCTCATGACAGCAGAGAAATCTGAGGAAAATTTGTGGAAAGTTAAGCAACTTGTACACCTTAATTGGCACATTCTGAGGTTACTTGTGATTAATTGAGGACGTTTTCAAAAGCATCTTAGCAGATAATTAATTAAGCTCCTATGAAAGCACCTTCCTAACTGATCCTGCAACAAGTAAGATGAAATTAAAAAAAAGCCAGAATAGGGCAGAACTCAGACAGTAATTTTTTTCCTGTCAGCACACAGTGGGATATATTTTCTGGTTTGCCTTAAGGAATTATTTTATTTTCTTATTTAACTCTCCTACTTGATGAATTTTACACCTCCCAGTTTCTGTAGCTGTGATTTAAGTGAGTCGAGAGATCTGAAGGAGGGATTGTGAGCATTCTGTATCAAATGGTCTAATAAATGACATTACCTCTTCACAAATCTTGCCTCAGGTAATTACTGCTATTCAATGATGGAAATGTAACATACACATTTAGTCTCATACTTTGAGTGAGATATATAGAATCTCCTCCAGCCTGCATGACACTGACTGGATGGTTGCACCAAGTGCCACACTCAAGTGTTTGGCAGTGAGAGTACTACATATGTCAGACTATGATCTATTTTGATGCATCACTCCCCACAGTGCTTAACTAAAATGCTGCCATGTGAGAGTTAGAAAGCAACAAACCTGTTAGAATTGCATTTTCCTAACTTTCCTGTCTCATTTTTCTCTCCAAATACCTTGAAGGGTGACACATCCTCCAAAATTACTCAGATTGATTAACTTCTGAGCTCAGGGAAAGAATACACTTCCCTCAAATTTACAAGGAATTTTTTTCTGGGAAAAAGTTATCACACTTATTGTCAGCCCAGCAGTTTTGATATCTCTTGCTCCTATTATTTCACTGTAGTGTGCACTGTAACAGCATCACTGTAGTGCAGCAGTTAGGCCCATGGAATATGGATTCTGCTAAAACCCTCTCTTTTGACTACATGATGAATTTCCATTGATTTTTCAGCTGCTTTATCCTACCGCTTGCTCCACTGATCCAAGTCCTATAAGGCTCTTTTAAAATTTCAGTTTCAGTTCTTGCTGACAATGTCAATTCTTTAATCTCCTTCAAAACACCATAGCAACAATTGCCCCAATCTTTTGAAGACCTCTTGGTTTTCATCTTACTGCTTTTTTTGTAATGTAATCAGGCATAGGGCACTAAAAGATACATGATCTTTCTTACTTCATAAGTTTGGAATGGCTCACACGAGACTTTACTCCGTGAGTCAGAGATAACCTTCATGTTGTACTCAAACCAAGCAAAAGTTTGCTGCTTTCATCCTCAAAAGACTGACTAGGATGCCCATCAGACCAATGGCAGAGACTCAATCAGCTCCTTCTTCCCCTTTTTCTGGCCACTTTTGCCAGTTCAGGACGACAGATTTAACTTTTGATGTGAGCAGTTTAGCTGTAGGAACACCTCGTGCTTAAATCAACAAAATCTACTTTACCCTCTAGGGGATTATGAAACCCTCTTGCTGATAAACCCTGAAATCTAATTTTTGTATACAATAATGGGCTGTTGCTTTACAGTGTGTAGTGAAGATAAAGACTCTGGTCTGACTTCTCAGCATATACAGTATCACCCTCTCTCTTTTCAGTGTGACTCTTGTTTCTGGGCAGGAGAACTGCCAGGTAATCAGCTCAGCTGGAGATTAATGCCTAAATGAAGAAAGCACCCTGGCTGGATATGCAGTGTTAGCTAACAGAAAACTCTGAAAATTCCCTTTATCTACCAATATCCTGCTAGCAAAGCCAATTTTGCTTTGGTATCCCATCCAACTGGATTCTGTTAACACAGTATATTTTGGCTCTAGCTGTGTATTATCACAAGGCACAGAAATGAGATAAACACAAGAAAGCCTTGCAAAGAGAAAGGTTTAACGATTTCATTGTTTGAACCCTTCGCACAACCCAGACTGCCTACTGGTAATCTGTTGGTTATAAAGGATCTCCCTTACATGATTTATACAACGCTAAATTCATTTATTCAGACCTCCAGTTCTTAAAGGAACCCTTGTAGGCAGATGAATTTTAATGTAGGATAGACACAAGCCTGCGAGAGCCCTGTATGCAAGTGCAAAGGCATTACACCCTGACAGGGGATATTAAAATCTTGATTCCTCAGATACGGAATACAGAGAAGAAGCTGATGAATTCTTTCATGAAATGAACAGAAGATGTGAAGTCTGTTGTGATGTCTATTGTTTGGTAATGGAAGGCATTTATCTCAAAATAAAATTTGACCACAAAATTCTTCTTTACACACATTCTCAAGTCCTTAGAGGAAAGATACTCAAATATGTACTCCCTGTTCAACCTGACAGGTAATGAGGACAATTATTCCCCCTCAGATCTGGAATGCAGTACAGGCTTTCTGCTGACTTAACAGACTGTGGATCAGGAAATTGCTGGGCATGACCTCATTTGATATGAACAGCGGTTTTACTCTTCAAAGGGGAGGAATATATTGAAGACCAGGACTTCCAGGAAATAATACTCATCTAATTATCTGCTGAACACTGTTCTAAGAAAAGATTGCCAGAATTTCACCACCAAGATTATGCACAGGAGAGGGAAAATTCACAAGAAGGATAGAGATATGTCCAACTGGTCTTCCAAATCCTGAGCTCAAACACTGACTAATGGTGGCATATGCAGTTCCTCTATTAATTGCCACTTGGTGCTGTTCCAGGTACTTGGCAGCTTTCTCCCTTTCCTGAGATTCAGCAGCACTTCCAAAATAAATTCTCAGTGCCTACTTCACCTGTGAACGTGGAACAACTTCTCAGCATCTACCTAAATCCAACAGACAATAAAATGCCTGTCTAATAACAGAGCACCTGTGACACTGGAGAGTCCTGTGAAATTTCTTGTTTTGCTAAAACACTGAGCAGAAAAAGTAGATTTTTAACCCAAGGCATTTATCCATATGAAAGTCAGCACTTCATGCTTCTTAAATGTATTATTGAGGCTCTTACTATTTCCTGTTTCTCCCTTGAAGCCAAAAGTTCTTACACTATTAAGGAATCAGGCAGCAGAATTAGTATCAGCATCAGCCTACTAAGGACCAAGTAACCTGGGCTTTAGCAAAAGGTCCTTGAGGCCCTCTGAAGTTGCTCTACAGCTTGCAAGTTCAATGGCAATAAGAAATGGGAAGGAAAATCTACTTGGCTCTGCATTACCAGCTGATAGCCTGGAGGAACCCAGAAATTCAGGGTCTAAATTTGAGAGAGATGTTTAAAGTTGCAGCATCCTTTTCCTCTGTGGTAAGTTTATAAGAACTGCAACTGTGTGAAGTGGACAGACCACTGAAAAAGGGGGGGATTTTAGCAGGCTATGAGTGGGGAGGCAGGACAGAGAGCAGCACCCCTTGGTGAGTCTGTCTGAGGCTGGCACATGTTTTCTCAGACAACACACAGGCTGGACAGAGCAACAGCTGAAACGGGTTCTTACCATTGCCAATGGAACAATTCCAACAAGATCCTTCTGGCAGATGAAGATTTCAGACAAGGTTATGTCTGTCGTGCCCTTCCGAGGGTATTCCACCTGCCAGGTGATGGGCTGCGTTCCAGAGAGGCTGCTGAAACTGGCTATTTCAAAGCTCATCTGCACGACCTCGTGGAACAAACTGTTACTTCTGAAAAGAAGAACACAAAGAAAAGGAAGAGCTATGACTTTTGCTGGAGAAGGCAAATGAAGTGAATCATAATAGTTACTGGAAAATGCAGCTGTTTGTATTCAGATATAACACAAGGCCTTGTTCAATCTACAGCTACTTCAGAGCATGCAAACTGGAATCATTCTAAAATGGTCAGCTGCTTTTATTATGAGCACTATGGAGAGGTAAAATCCAGGTTATTGTATCTGATGAAAGCAGAAGATACTTATTCCATTACATGCTTTATGTGATTTTGCAAGTATGATTGAACCCTACTACAAGATGGGTTTGACCTCAATCAACCAAAATTAAGTTCAGTGCAGCTCATGAAGACTGAAGTGCCCAGAATTAGTGCAGTCTAAAAGAAAACCAAGATCCATTGTAGGTGTCCACCACCAAAATCACATAAATCCTCAGCAATGAAGCTGAAGTTCATAGGTGCTGCATGGAAGCCAATAAAAAAATGAACATGACTGAATGGGAAAATGACAAGATCAGTCTAATCTTAGAGGTGTGCTCTGGAAATTAAAATCTCAGACAGCTGGGACTGACCAGAAAGAACAAAGCAATGGCAGATAAAATATACCATGAATTCAGAAGGCATAAGACAGTTTGAATAACAAGTATGAAAAGACACACTGAAAATGTTTCCCTCACATTAAATTTCTTTAACTATATCAGAAATAATAGGAATATATGAAAGAAATTTGCTGGACCATGTGCAGTTTTAATTCTTAAAAAAAGTACAAATTCTTTTCATTAGAAATAATATGCTAACTTTTTTTGAACTTTCTGAATATCTTCCCACAGTGCAGAAAGTCTTAATATTTCACAGAATATTACTTCAATCTAACCCTACGCTGTAATAATTTTAAAATGCAGGGAATGACAGGCATCTTCCTGGCTTCAGTAACCCAATCTCAGCCTCATCACACCTTGGGCTGCATTCATCACAGAACGGCTTCAATTTTTCCTCCCTTTTTTATGTACAATACATGAAGGCCCATTTCTGAGAAAATCCATCAAGAACTGATCATGTACAAAGCACTTATATTCTCAAGTGCTAGACTTTCTTTTTACCTCTGAACAGAAATCACCACTTTTTGCTACTTAAGACATATTCTGTGCTTTACTTTGCATGATTACTTTGAAAGCAAATGTGCTCCCCCGATAATTATTATTTTGATTATGGGTTTTCATTTGGATGGCTTACCCTGAAAAGTCTTAATACTGCCTAATGCTTTAAATTTATTTCCTTCCTGTTTTCTTGCTGTGTCGAAAGAGACACATTGTACCATTTCTGCAATAGGGACACACTTCCTCAATGCATTTAAAGAGTGATTTTGGGTAGTAATGTGATAGATGGATGGGTAGTAATGTTATAGATGGATGGGTTTAGCAATTCATAACTCAAGACCATCCTATTGCCATTTGAAGAGTTCCTACTAAATAAATCTTGCAGCCTGTAAATACAAGGCAACTGCAATAACTGTAGTTTATACACTTCTGGGACATCTCAAAATGAATATATACTGGATTGAACTTTATAATTTATTTGAAAACATGATTATATGCAAAGATACCTGAATCACTTGAGCAACAGCATTCATTTAGCTGTTAAAGACACCATTATGCCTTAGATTAATGACACCTGAAATGATATCATTTTCACCATTTCTAGTTCTGATGCTTGGTAACTGACAGATAAAAAGTTTTTACATGTGATTGAGTATCTTGTTACTTTCACTTCCACTAAATAGAGAAGACATTTTTGCACACATCAAAGCTGCTCTAAGAGTTAATGTATGTCAAGAAACTTTTCCAGATCAAGGAGTTTGCATGCATTTCTCCAAATAGCCTCTGAGCAGATGGGAAATGTGCAGCTTTACAAGAAAAGGCCCACAACTCTGCCAGTAGGGTCAGAGAGCTCCAGGTGGGAAGCTGCAGGTGGGAAAGAGTTCCTTTCCAGCCAGCCCACTGACTCCTAAACCTCTCCTCTATTTCACTATAGACACAGCTGTCTGCATTTGGCTCACAGGACTGAAGGAGAGCCCGTGTGACACACACAAGTCATATGTAGGACTGGGACAGGATGAGGAACTGATCTGCGTTTTCCTAAATCTCTTGTTAACCACTGGACCATCATTCTGGTTTCACTGGGAACCACAGGGCTTGATTCTAGTCTTACAAGTTCTCCAGAACCTTAAAGTCATTCTGTACGAGGCATATTTTTGATAATTAATGAGCTATTTTGTGCAAGAAATCATTGTTATCACCTTTGACAACACTGCCCCAAAACACCTGCTTAATTTGGATTTCCAGTTCTCACTGAGCACTTGGTATCACTCATCAAGCTGCTTTGGCCAAGTATCTCCTTGATCCCTGACAAAGATAGTCTGATTCTTCCCAGGAGATCAAAGTAGTGGAGAGCTATAAAAAATGTAACTAAAATTCTTTTACAGAATTCTGTAAAACTGCTACAATATTTCTTCTGTAAAACATGTGATATAAAAAAAAAAAAAGAAGCATGATATAAGATAAAAGTTTTATTGGCACTTTTCCAGGATGACCTGCATAATTATTTCAGCACCTCCATCTGTGAGTGATGCACCCATGTCCCCCCACAATGACACAGCCTTTCTACAGTGTCACACTATCATCAGTTTCCTCCTTCTCTCTTCATACAGAAGAAACACAGAGATGATCAACAGCTGGGAAAGCATCCACTTGAAAAAAAATATGCCTTCAGAGATGTGTAATGGCTGAGAAAAAAACTTCTCGTGAAGCACATTTAATGTTCAGAGCTTGTTCAGTGACTGAAACAGCAGTTCCTTAATATCCAACATTTAGAACTGCTCAGCAGCCGGAACTGCAAGTAATTATAAAACTTTTCTAAAGTACACAGCACGTAGTGATTACAAATGAAGCCTCCTGAAGGCAAAGCTTCTAAGGAATTGCTCCAGGGTGGATATATCAGTCTAATTTGATTGGATTGAGAGTTCCCCTGGGCCAGTTCACTCCTTGGATTTATTCTAATTTATAATTCAGGGCTGGATTGGACCACGAGCTTGCACAGGGGAGTAAGGACTCCCTTTGATCTGCTCAACAGCCACTGGTGCCCCGAGTCTGAGCTCAGAGACACCAGAGAGGAGCACTGAACCCACAGCTACTCTGGCTGGAGCAGATGGGCAGTGATTAGGTGCTACTTATTGCTTATAGCAGCTGAGCCAGCAAGTTAGTGAGGGGGTTAGTAATTTACTACTGGCACAGGCCAGCAGTAAAGTGCTGCCCCAGGAGAACGTGCTGCAGAGCTGTGGCAATGCTCCTGAGGAGCACAGTTTTAGAAAAAGAAGGTGGGATAGGAATATTCTGTTAATGGAAAGATAACCAAAAAATGCACAGAAGGCAAAACAGAAGTGACATTGGGATAAAGTGCCATGCAACTTGCCAGCTCTTGCCAGTTATAGGGACAGGACACACACTTGTGATATCAGCTAGTGTTAATTTGACCAGAACTTCTGATTTTAGAACATTTTTGAGTATGATGTTAAGCATTTGCAATGATTTATTGATCATTCAAACCTTCAGTGCCCTGAGAAATATTTACTCTTGGAAGAAGACTTCTCTGGATACCCAAGACTGGCTGTATCAAAAGCTGTACTTAAACCTTTCTCTGAGGCAGGGAATTTCAAACATGGTATCATGTATACACAGCCCATGTGCGCTCATGAATAGATTCATAATGGTGTAACACTGCAGATACAGAATGCAAAATAGACGCAGAGGTCTAGTAAGAGGTGGAACCACGTCAAACCTGTCAGTGCTGATATGGCTTGCACTGGCCACATAGGGCCAGGACTCAGCTGAGCCCAGAACTAGAGAGCCACTGCAAAAGCCTTCACAGGGTGCAGGAGGAGAGGATAATTACCAAGGAAAGATCTCAGCTGATGCAAGATCCATAAACAACCAGCAGTCTTTGCTGAACGCCCGTCTGTGTGTGTGGACCAGGAGTCTCTGATGAGAGATTTCACAGTGCTGGGTTATTGCTCTAAGTAATAGAGCAGTTTCGACTCTTAAATGAGTGAATCTTAGCACTGCTACGGGCTAAAGCAATAATTTCGATTTATTACAGTGGCCCTCAAAAGAGAAATTTTAAAAAGCTTAGACTAAAAACATTTTTTAGCCATCCCTTATTGCAACAGATTTTTACTGAAAGCGCCTGGGGACCCAAGAATACTTCGACCTGCTGAAAATTTAGCAACTACTTTCTTCTTTAATGCTATCCAGTTTGACAGTGACATCTTAATGCAAGATCAGCACTTACTAAATGACATAAAAAATTGAGAAGAGTACAAACCCCATTATCCCTCAGTTACACTGCACATCTTAACTCTTCACTAAGATAAATGTATTGAAGTACATTAAGTACCATGTGCAGAGACAAACTCCTCAAAAGCCAATGGTCAAAGTGGGCCCCAGAGCAATCTGTACTTCAGCTCAGGCAGGGATGCACACCAATGCCTCCTCCCATCCTGGAAAAGGCTGTCATGGGGCACAGGGAATCTGTTCCTCTACTTCTGCACCTTTTCCTAACCCTGTTTGGTACCTGGGACATCTTCAATGGACACACCTTAGGATCAGGATGAATCATGGCAATTTAAGAAAAATTAACAACATGCAGAATTAGAACTTGATCTGCAAAGTGTGGCTGATGATGACTTTAAAGATGACAGAATGGTTTGGGTGGAAAGGACCTTAAAGGTCACTGAGTTCCAACTCCCTGTCATGGGCAGATCCATCTTCCACTAGACCTGGTTGCTCAAAACCACGTCCAACCTGGCCTTGATGAACTTATGTGGACAGCTCTTTACACATCATTTCACTTACACAGTCAGCACTCAGCTAACAAAGGGTGGGTCATTAGCAACTCTGGTTGATTTGAATCAGTTACCTGTGAGCTAAATGCTGTAATATCCATCCACTTCTCATCTGAAATGCTTGATCAAATAGAGTACAAATGCTTAATATAAGTTTCTTTCAGCAAGTCCTTAATAAGAGCTGTTACAAAGTTAATCCCCTTGAACAACTGTGAAAAGGGTATAGTAATTACAGAATAATGCTAACTACTGGAGACAAAATGCAGTTTAAATATCTTATTTTGCACTATTAGCTTAGCTTTCATCTTTAAACCATAAAAACCAGCTGAGGAGAAAGAAAAGGAAGATCTATTTTGACAACTAACAGATAGGGAGGACATAATTTCATGGGAAACTACCACATTAAAAGTATTATGGAGATCTTCAAAGGGAAATATCCAAGGTATAACTTGGCAAACTCTTGATCAAGATAACATAATATACATGTGTATCTTCAAAAGGATGATATAATGCTGTACTTTATTTCTTTGTACAGTCCAGATCAGACTTAGATTACTTAATAAGGTTTCTTAGCTTTCTTGTCATAAACTGTGATATAAAACATAGCTTTTTGATTAAAGTATTTGGATTAAGACAGGAAATCTCATTTCACTTTCCAGCTCTTCCACAGCATCCTTTAATGACCTCAGGCAAGACATGAAGATACAGATCCTCACAGCTAAAATAAAATCAATAGGAATTAGGCATCATGGAGCTCTGAAAACCTCTGGTGCCTGCCTTCTACTTTAGGTCCCTGACTATGGTACCTTTGTCACGTTGGTCCTGAGCCCCAGATCTCAGCTGGGTTCAACCACATGCGGGTTGAGAAAAGACTCCAAGACACTGAGGGTTCAATTGCTGCATCAGTTTAGGAGGGTAATTCTTAGCTGATGAAATATGCACTGTCTGGGTGGCATAAGGCAGAGAGAGCCTGGGGTGGGATATTTCTGCACCTTTATTTCAGAGCTGAACAAGGTGAATAATAATTTTTTCTTCTAGTCTCAAAAAAAAAAGCATATGCCATGTCTGACTTCTCTGTCCAAGCCTTGCCTGCAGATGCTAATCTCAGTGATGTCACACTGAGAACAAACAACAAAAGTCATGTTGCTAATTAGAGTACAGAAAATCAGAAATGCTCCTCTCTTGAACAGGCAGAAACCTGATATTCCCTAAAGAAGGGAAACCTGACCAGGAATCACAATAACCCACCAATTTCTTCCTTCTATGCAGAGCATTTTTTTAGAGTCACTAATCACCAATAAATGTTGCAGTGAAGACAGCAGGCTCATTAGTCTTCTCTGATACTACATCAAATCCAGGCACAAGGTAGATGAGATTGATTTTTCCCTGTTCCCCAAGGAATCAGGCGTGTGACCCTCTGCCTCAGACTGGTGCTGTCTTACAAAGGCTACGTGCAAATCCCAGTCCTGAGCTATATCGTCTCCCAACTTTATTTCATTTCCCATTCAGTTTGCTCAAGATATGAGTCTGCTAATGTCTTCATTATAATTTCAGATAACAAAATACATAGGCAGATCGGTCAAGAAATAAGCTTTCACAGTGATTCATCATCCCTTCCTGCCTCTGAGAAGGACATTTTCTACTTAGTATTCATTCAGCGCTGGAATCTCTCCAGAATCACTGTAAGTAAGCAGTATTTTCCTCTTTTGGAGACAGCAAATGTGTAAGCACTGAAAGGCTTCCAAGGGACATCACTGGAAAGGAGACCCTGAGCAGAGATTTTCAGAGAGATTCACTCCAAACTCAGTGCTTTCAAACGGGGAAAGGAAGTCACAATCATTTTGATCAACAGCATTAGATTTTATGGCTCTTTCAGCCTGCTAAAAGCAGCAAGAGGAGATGAAATATAAACCATCATGTTTTATCATTGACTTTTAATTGCTTACTTTAACAGTTTGGGAGCAGCCAGGGAAACATATTCAGAGGCGGGAGAACACCTCTGAAAAAAAATCCTATAGAATGGATTTTCTCATTATAAATATTTTGCATATGTGTTATATTCAATTTATAATCAACAGTACTCTTGGAATTGATATGTATAACAAGGTATTCCATATACTAAATCCATTTATGAACTGGATGGACTCAGTCTCCACTTTCAATCTCCACTTGTGTCTGTCACTCACACCAAGCCCTACCTTTAGAAACTACAATGCAACAAGTCTCAAGAGGCAGGTCAGCAACTTCCTGAGCACTCCCAGGTGCCAAACTGGTGTCCTCCAGGAGGATATAAAAAAGTCAAGGTACACACATTCAGCAATGAGATCTTGAAAATACAATCGAAAGGGCACAGAGATGTAGAAGGGTCTGGGTACTGGAGCAGCCCCAAACAGGCTCCCTTTTCCAGTGAAGATGGGTCAGCTGCTGTTGACACGACCAGCTGATTTCTGTAATAACTGGTTACTGATACTGGACTGTGGCACAGTTGTGGTCTGCTACCCCTACCAGGTACTGCTCCTGGGGATGTCAGTGTATGAGGCATTCACACCTGCTTTGAAACAAACTGAGGATGAAGCTGCGTTATGAATCAGGTGGCAAGCAAAATCACATTTATATGTAACTATGTATGCAAATCAGATCTGAGATATGCACATCTCATTTACAAGTCAGGTGTCTTCAGACCCCAGCTCCTACAGTTTTTGCTGTGTTGGGTTTTTTTACACCTCTGACAGGCTATCTCCTTTTTGCCTGTGCTTAAAACTCAAACAATATTTGTGCATAAAGATCCCCATTCCTTTTTAACAGAGAACCTACTGGAAAAACACCTACAAAGTTAGCCATTCACCAGGAATGTAAAACTGATAAAATACTTGCATTTCATGCAGGCAATGGATGTAAGGAAAGAACACATTTTTTGACTTAGTAAAGGAAAAAAACATATAAGTAAGTTCTGAATATTGTAATGAAACAACTAAGAAAACAAAGCTGAACTAAACTAGTTTTTCAAACACGCTGGCCATGAACAAAGTCCATGGGGCAAGGAGAACTCAAGTTTGTGAGTGACACCCCCATGATCTCTGACATTCCATTTGGACACAACCCCAGCTTTCCGAGTCCAAGTGCACAAAGAAGGTCAGGGGCTTTTTCAGACCAGAAGCAACGACCAACACCTGGGTGATGGCAGCGGTCTGAAGAGACCTCCAGTTTAGCTGAAGAGTTTTTTAGCTGCCTGAATAGAGAAAAAAGGACCTTGAAACAAGCTGTTTCCTCTGAGAAATAATCTCAACAGCTGCAATTTCATCACAGAGCAAACCCAGTTCGTGTGCAGTCCCTCGAACTCAAAGCTGCAGGGAATTGAATAATACTGTGCTCAACCCAGAGCTGGAGAATATCAGTCTGGGGAAGGTGGAGAAGTAGTTTTATTTCTAGAAAGTCAATATATTTTGGAAGTTTCACTAAGGAGCAGTATGCAGCAGGAATGTATTCCTTTACCCAAATCCCAAGTTGTATCTACTGTCTCAGACCACATCATTCCCCTTATGATTTGTAGAATATATGATATACTCTTTTAATCTTACTCTTTTCTTATAAACTCTCTTCAATGTTGTATGCTGCTCACATGGTCTTTCCCATGCTAAAGTAAAATACAATTAGAGTAAAGCAGAAACCCAAATGTAAAGGATAAGGTGAACACTGACATTCACCAGAGAACTCCACTGGGATGGGGAAAACAGTAAGGCAGCACATCTGACACTGAGAAACATCCCGTCATAAGGAGGGGAGCTTCCTAAAGGAAGACAGAGGCAATGCAGGTTAGACAGCAACTAAAAAAAATGAAGTTTTGGCTTTTTTTTTTCCTATTTTTTCATTCCCCTGAAGGGGTAACAATGGAGAGGAAGCAGCAGGTGCCATCCTCGACAAAGAAACTCTGTTTTGAGTTCAAGGTGGAAAATTCTAAAATGCAGTTGGGTGGGGTGTTTTATTTCCCTTTCCTTTCTAGTGGAAAGTGTCTCTCTCCATGGCAGGGGGGTTGGAACTAGGTAATCTTTAAGGTCCCTTCCAGCCCACGCCATTCTGTGATTCTACAATTCCCTGTCTGCTTTCCCTGTGTTTTCCTCTTCTCCTCTCTAAATGTTTAAAACAAGAGAGAGAGAGCTGGTGCTGGTGAATGTCCTGGGGAAATTAGACAAAAATGTGACCAATTTCAGGCTGCAGTTATAAACCAGCTCTTACTCAAATTTACAGAAATCATGGACCCCAGGGCTTTCAGTATCCATAGTTCTGAAAGTCTGATGGACAAACCTTTATTTTACAGTTCATAAAGCAAAGCTTAACAATGCTGCCTTCCTAATGCCATCCACAGCTCTCGCTCATTGTAAATCTAAAAAGAAGCTTATTAAAAGCAGAACCAACATAAATACTGGAGGTAGATCCATAACATTTCATGATAGTTATTTGGTGGCTAACTCTGGTAGTTCACTACTCCTGTTCAAGGATAATAAAAGGAAAAATGTCCCCATGACATTCAGTGGCAGAAATGTCACTGCTGAAGTGCCTATGATGTGCAATTAACATTTTTAAGGAGTCATTTAAAAGGATACTGTCAAGGCTGATAGATTTGAGATTGCACCAACTATCTGTGTTTGGATTTCTGCATAATTCGACATCTCACTAGCAAGTTCACCCTTTCACTTCTGGATATTTACATTTTTCTTTCACCTTATGTCTACTGCATTGAGGGTACTATATATATTTATCACTATATAGATTTATCATTCAAGACTGGGCTGGATGGGACTTGGAGCAACCTGGACTACTGCAAGGTGTCCCTGCCTATGGCAGGAGGGTTGGAATAAGATGATCTTTAAGGTCCCTTCCAACTCAAACCACTCTAGGATTCTATGACTTCGCCCCCATTCCAACAACGTTAACGTTGTGTCACAACTGCAATCATCAGAGTTTCTATTCAAAAAAGTTTTCGTTTTTTAATGTTCTGGAGGAAAAAAAAAAAGTAAGTTGTGGGGCAAAAGCAGTTTGGTGTTAAGGTGGAGTTTAAAAAAAAAGTTACTCAGTATTACTAATGAAGACGATGTCCCCAGCAGGACGGAGACTTCAGGTCTACACTCAGAGTGTTTGTGTGGAGAACAGAAGTTCTGGGTCTTTGTTCCTTGGCATTCCTATCTGAAACTTCTGCTTAAGAGAATAAAAAGGCAGGAAAATACAAAAGTATTTGTTACAGCAGAAAAACCCCTGTCTTTAGGCAAAATGTTCATCAAAGTTTCTAGGAGATTCCAGCTACTTTTTAAAGATTTCATTGGATGGCAACTGAATATTTGTATTCGCAGCTAAAACGTTTCTTCCAAGAGCTGATAGTGGCCATCGGTTTTCAGGCAGAGTGCAGATGCTCCTGTCTCACTGTCAGGCACATGAAGAGCAATGTGTCCTCAATATTTCAAGAAGACAAATGCAGGAGACATGATCCTAACGTTAAATGGCCTGTGAGAAAAGCAAGTGCCTACTCGACTGACAAAGCACTTGCAGATAAACTCCAAGAGCAACTTTGAAGTGATGACTCTGACATCCGTGGTTCTGTCCAAATCCAGTTTTCCCCTACAGCACTTCAATTAGAAAATAGCTATGGCTAATTTGTTGGGAAATCTCAGTTTCAGATGCACTGAATTAAGACCCCAGTTCAAAGCAAGCCAACACTACGGATTTGGATGAGGCTTTTGAGAGATGTTGTGCTTTACAGAGGTGACTTTCCATTGCCAGGGAAAAAATTTCATCTTAACTTGACCCCCAGGAAGAGTGCAGGAGTGCTAGGGGGAACCATAGGTTCCACCATATCAGAATACTCTTTAAACAACAGCAAGATTTTTATTGCAGAAAGTAATAAACAGGAGTCCTTCCACACACCACAGAGTTACATGTTTGTCTCATCGCCCAAAGCAAAGATTTTAAACTCTGCTGTGATTTTTTTTTTACAGGCAATCATTACTGTCTTTTTATGCCCTTCTTTCTATGCCTTTTTGCACCAGGTGAATCAAAATATGTTTCTGTGTAATTATACAAATGACATTTAGGGGACACTGCCAAAAAGAAGGAAAAAAGATTCTAAAGAACAAGCTTTCCCTTTGTTATTGAAATCTTCAACAATATTAGTCACCACTCCTGCTCTTTGCTGACTTTCAACACTTTGTTTGATCAGACAGGTGGAATTAGACTGATGAAAGTCCACCTTTCCAAGGCCCTGAAGAAATGCAAAGCCAAAAACCAAAGCTCCTCTGCATAAACAGGGGCTGCATGTGGGATTAGAGAGGTGCAGTGCCCAGTGAGATGAAAAGGGCACAAAGAAGCAGAAGAAATCATGTTCATAAGAGCCCACGAGTTTAAGATAATGCACCTGTGATAACACTATTTCTTATGAAATCACAACCTGTCATAAGCATTCAGTGCAGGTCTGAATTAGCCATTTGGAAGGCAGGGAAAGAAGAAGTGGAAATTCATTATTTGTGGTCAGGTGGGATGAATTGTCCTACAGAAATTCATGCATCAGAGCTGAATAAGAGTCAGAGTGCAGACAAGGAGAATGTCTGCTGATTCACTCCTGAATCACTCCTGGGCTCCCTTCTGCTGCTTTGATCTAACCAGTAGATAAATAAGTCCAATTAGTTTAATTTAAAACTGAAATGAAGGGTTATCTTCTCTCTGAATGAAAATGGAAGAGAAAAAGAGTAGAAAATCAATCCTACAGGGCAATCCTGAAAATGGACATTATCAGTCACAGTTCTCTTCTCCTGGAACGTACCTGCAGGAGATGATAAAGCTTGATGAGGCTGGCAGGGTGAGAGAGCCACATGCTCAGGTTCTTTCCCAGTTTCTAAGAGTGAAGTTTATTTTCAAAGAACTGCCCCCATCCCACTCTGCACTTTACACTATAGATGGTCTGAAATGATTCGAGTTTCATCATAAAGGCTTCCTTCATTTTATAAACATGATCTAATTTGGAACAGTAGTAGCCTTCTACTAAATCTCTACATCTCAAATCCTGTCAATCTGCCATCTCATGGCCCTATTTGTCTCCCTGTAATCCTGCCTCTATTACTTTTGCAGGAAGAAAAAAATCTTGATGCCAGAGGACACTTTAAAAGTTACAGACTTCATAAACAATTTCTTCCTTAACCCCCATCCTGAAGGCCTGGCCTCACAATGCCAAGGGCCATGTTGCTGTGCATTGCAATGTACCTGCTCAGCCAGTGCCAGCAGTTCAGGGAGTAATAGGTTTTTTTGGGTTGGAAGGGACCTTAAAGATTATCTTGTTCCAACTCCCCTGCCATGGGCAGGGACACCTACTAGCCCAGGTTGCTCCAAGCCCTGTCCAGCCTGTCCTTGGACACTTCCAGGGATGGGGCAGCCACAGCTTCTCTGGGCAACCTCATCTCAGCATGTTGTTCAACTGGAGTCTTTCAACTCCATTTACACCTTTGTCTGCACTTAAGAAATGTTACAATTGTTAATTGCTCCTGTATGAGAACAGCAGCAGAACTGACTCCACAGCTGTGTGAATGTCAGATAAGAGACAACTCTTAAAGACAAGTCTGTCAGCTCAAGCTGTGCTATGCTCTCATCTGAACTGCCAGTGGGAAACACATAACTGTATGCAGAGAAAGCCCAAGAACACTGTCATGGATTCTTGTTTGATACAGCAGCCTTGTAAGAGCAATATGGAAAAAGGGTTAAAAAGGGGGAAGGATGACAGCCAACTAGAGCGGGTGTTCTTGGAATTTAACAGCACCAATATAAAGGAGTTTGCCCCTTGCAGCCTCCTCCCAGCTACAGATCCTTGATCTAGTTTGATTTTCCTGGGGTAGCAATCTGACAGATGCACCCCCTTCAGAGCATCCTTACAAAAGGAGTGAATCATGGACACACTGTTATTCCCCTCAGCATGCAGCACTTTTTCTTTAAATACAGAAACCAGAGTGGGCAGAAAATGATCCATCTCTTAAAATTTGTGTCAATATCTCCCCAAACTCTTGAAGCTGCACAGTGAATACTGCTAACCATTCTCCCGTGTCTGAAAAATCAGTATGATGACAACTCTGAAATACGTTCCACGCGACACTGCGGTCCTGACCTTACTTTCGCTCAAGTCAATCGTTGTTCTGCTTTTGATTTTGATGGGAGTGGGGCCACTGTTCCAGTGTCACCTCTCCTGTACCCTCAGGCGCTCTCTCCAGCAGCACTGTCAGCTTAGAGAAGCCAGGACAATTTGAAAGTATTTTCTAAAGCCCAAGGCAAACCAAGAGATGACCTTTTCCACCAGCAGAGAGCTGCTTATAGGCTGCTATTGAATATTCCACCAACTGTAATGCTCTGCTCCCAGAGATGACCTGGCTGCACTGCACGTGAGATGGGTTTTCCTTGTGCTGTCCCTCTCCCCGAATTGGGGGCACAGTCGGATTCTCCTCTGTTCTGCACTTTGTTCTTACCCTCGCCTGGGACCAGCCCTGTGCTACAGCATCACTCAGCAGATGGTTCAACATCAGCCTGGACAACAAACAGTAATGCCTTCTTTGCTTGGGGATTATTTCAACATCAGCAGATTTCAGGAATGCACATGGCTGAGTGACAGTCCATGCTTGGCCATGAGAAGTACATGTTTGTGTCCAATTTTTTGGGGTCACAATATAAGAAAACAGCTGTAGCTGCACTGCTCTGAGTCATTCAGGTTAGCTGAAACACCGTGATCAAGCTGGTGCTTCTATATCACAACAGAAATGCAGGTGGTGTTGGTTGAATGGAATTCATGTTAAAATCCCTGAATAAAACCTTTCCTCTCCAGGTACTTTAAATTCTGGCTAATGGTCACATTGCTCTACAGAGGTTTTAAGAGCTGAATTACCAAGAGAGTTCAACTCTGCTGCTCTGCTGAGGGAGAAGTGCTAAGCCAACATGGTACACGTAGAACTGTAAAATACAGATCACAATCACTGCAAATATCCTGCTATTGCTGACTGCAGAATATACAACTTGAATCAGGAAGAAAGAGGTTAATGTGTTCTGGATGGGATAGTCATCAGATTCTGTTACATATTCCAAACATGCTCATATCTACATGACATTCAATCTAAGAGAATTTTGAAAATATTTTCTTAATAATTTTCAGCAGCATTGCCAACTCTTCCAGGAATTATTTTTCACTAGAAGTTGGCTGTTACTTTTGCAGACAGGATATCTGTGCTATCCAGTTATTTCTATAAAGAGACTTGGCCTTTATGACTAATTCAAAGGGTTTCCCAAAGCAGATGGAGCATTTTGAATATAGAAAAAGGGATTTACAGGATTACTGAGTTCCAAGTATTCACATATAAAGGCAAAATTGTGTCTAAGGCAATACTGGGCAGTAAGAAGTGCTCTAGGCTATCAGAGATTGTCTCCTCATCCTCAGTAGTTGTCACATAGTGCAAACTGACAGTATTTCCTGATAGCATTGGATTTTTATTCAATTCCTCTTGTTGATGATCATCAACAAGACACCAAATGTCTTGCTGAACTGGACAGAGAATGGAAAGAGAAAAAGCAGAGAATGTTTTAGCTGGCTGTATTAAATTATTGTACACTACTTCCATGTTCTACCTATGCCAGCAGACAGAAAAAAAGGGCTTCTGGAGCCATTGATGTAATTTACTGGCAAGCACAAAAACATCTGTGACAAGCCAAAGACTGAGAACATGAAACTTGTGAATGAAATGCTGGTGTGTATGTGTGTGTACATATATATACAGTGGGAAGTAATAGAGGCAAGAAAACATGTTGAACAGGCTGAGTTTGTCAAGCTTAAATTGCATCTACTTCCCTTCCCCATTCTCAGTTCTCAAATTATACATCAGATTTACATTATCCTTTGCTAGCCAAGATCTACCATCAACCTCCTGTGATGTTAACCACACAGCCTGGGCCCTTTCCAGGCAGGGGAACATTGCCAAAGGGGATTCACATCAGACCTTCCACTTACAGATAAATTCTCTCACGTGCTTGCTGCCCCTTCCTCTGTCCCCACTTCCAAGCTCTGGGTTGAGCCAGGCAGCTCTGTTAGCTGTTGGTTTATGGAAGGTCCACGTGGTCTAGTGTTAAGAGGTTGTGTCAAAGCCCTTTCTGGGGTCATGGAGTAACTGTATGATCTCACACCAGTCATTTATCTTCCCTGTCCTCCTATTAAGCCTGTCAAGAGAATTGGCTCAATGGAAGGAAAACAGGAGCTCCTTAAGAATGTATTGCAACATCTGAGTTGAAGTTTTTCGGGTGAAGAAGCTGTAAAAAACTACTCTGCTGTGAACTTTTAAACATCAGTTTGTTAAAGAGGCAGTGATTTCCCTTCCTGAACAACGCTCTTCATGGTGAGAAGCCTTGCAAAGGCAAACCACGTGTTAGAAACATTTCCAGAAGAACTGATATGAAGGACTGGCTGATAAGAAATGTTTCCCAAACAATGAATGCCTAAATAGCTGTTCTGCAGCAAGCTGGAGTTACAGTTTAAATCCTGGCAAGTTATTTATCAATATTTTCATTCTCAGCTGCATTTCCTGACATTTGTGCCAAAGCAAAATTCTGTAAAAGGTCAGCGCAAGACTCAAGTGTTGTTAAGTGTGTGATCTAACAAACAAAACAGTGACCTTCACTTACACTTGCCTGATCTTTCTGTGAACTCACAAACAGTAGATCCCAACCACTTTCTCAAAGAAATATCCATCTTGGGTGAAATCATCAATATGCAGAGAGTCAGCACAAGTTTGGAATGCCCCTAACCTACTTCAGAGCACTGAATTATCGCTTAGACTCTTTGTACCTATTTTCCCTTCTTTCTTTTTACAGTAATTCACTGAACACTGGCACACCATTGTGCTAAGTGGTATATTACACAGTAAAAGATGATTTGACATAGCAGGAGACTCTGTGACCCACACACAGACAAAACAAACAAGAAAAAGAGTGAAAGGATGTTTATGAGTTCCATTTATAAATCCAAAAACGATATCCAGAGAACACAGAGCCATGTGTTCCTGTTCCCAAATACCTCGAGAAGCTGGAAACTGGACCCAGCCCTCACTGCCACGCCTGGATTGCAAGGGCAGCCCCTTCCTTACAAGCAGCACTTCAAAGTGAACACAGGAAACCTGTGGGTGATGTGTGAACTGAAGCTCCATCTTCTCAGTCCCTGTTCGGTGGCTTTGCTACGAGACTACATTGCACTTCCTTTTCCATGAGTACATTTCATTTCATTTCTCCCACACTGCTTCTCAGACTTCTGGGACATTTCATAATGCCACACCAAAAGCTCCCAATAGCAGCCAGAATTGCTTTTATTGCTGTTTAACACAGTCCTGAATCTAAATGGCTAATGTGTACGCCTCTCTCACACATGAACACAAACTGCTGCATAGCAAAACTTTAATTTATCAAATTAAAATGCACTATAGCACAAATTTATTGTATCACTGCTCATAAGTGTTTTGATGCATTTGATTTTTTTTGTCTTTTATGGTTTTGGCACTAAATGAAAAGCAATCAAAGTCCCATTTGAAGCAGCCGTGTAAGCAACTCTCATTTACAGAAGACAATGAAAAATTAATCTAAAATGAGTGTAACTAAGTTTTCATAGAAACAACAAACCCACTCAGACATTATCATCTTCAACAGCTGTTTACTGTCTTCATTTACAAAATTACCTGTCAAATTTTACTGTTTCCTCTAGGGGAAAAAAAAAGCCAACCCCAAGTGCCTCTCTGAGTTAATAAAATGCTCCACATGTAACATAGATATTAAAGATCTCTTTCTTTCAATCATAATACTTAGCAGGCATGATTGAGGTGAAATAATGTTCAACACCCCCTCTCCTGCAGGTTTGAATTCTACATCTTTAACTAGTGAGAAAAAATTCAAACATGCCTGACTGGTAAAAGCTGGGTGTTTTCCTGTCTCCCTCCCACTCCGTGGAACATCTGTCTCCCCATTTCAATGGGCAAAGCAACATTTGTCATTCCTGGAAAGCTGTTTACTACAAAACAGTCACAACTTTCTCAACATGAAAGAATGCACTTGAAGGAGTACAAAAGGGATAATAGCAGAATGGAATATTTTCTGGTGGAGTGGGGATTCTTCTCCCAGTATCAGTTTGTTTCAGCTATGAATTTGGTCAGAAGAATTCGCTCAGCTGGGAGAACACATGCAGTTGGTTAATACCATGCAATGTGCATGATGGGAAGGATGCCAAATAAACATCAGAAGGAAACCAAAGGGTTCAGGGAACGTGCTGCTGGCAGCCTGATCCTCTGGCACAGGAGGCACCAGGGGATGAGCCAACCTTCTGCTAATGGCTGGGGCCGTGGCTTACCCAGCAACAAGTCAGCAGCTTAACATCTCAGGAAAGAGAGGAAGACATGAGAAGACAAAACAGCTGAATTAATTGTCCTTCACATGCATATTCCCAGGCTGAATGCTCTTGAAGGCTGTCTCAAGTGCTGTTGCTGTCCCTAATTCCAGATTTAAGAGAGGGGAAGGAGTTAATTATTGAAGGGCAGCTACAGTGAGTGGGATGCACAGCTCCTATTGACTTCCTTAATGGTGGCAAAATGTGCAAATCCCGTGGACTGTAGCTGAATTTAAATTACAATGATTACAAAATATAAAGCCTAAAAAAGAGGATTTATACATGAGCAGATTTAGCCGAGACACAGACTCCCTCAAGACCTACATTTTGTTTACATGCAAAGCAGACTATGCCTCCTGAATGACTAAATCCTGACCACAATTATTTATATATCTAACCACCCTCCTAACACAGCTCTGATCCATAATTCCTGCTGCTAAATGCCTTGGGGAATATCTACTAGTTCTGGGTTCATCCCTATTTTCTGGCCATTGTCCAGCAAACCACTTTCAATGTGTAAACAGTCCTGCTGCCTTCAGAGAGTCTACTCAGATGATACATAAGTCCATAAGGACGTGTTGCTTGAACAGATCCATAACATCAACAACAACAGCAATGCATTTCTCTTGCTGCTTTCGGACACAATTGTTATGCACAGCTCTTGGGAGTACAGGACTATTAACCTACTTTGTGATATCGAAGCTGGGGAGCAGATAAATGAAGTGACTCGCCCAAGGTCGTGCACGAGTTCATGGGAGAAATGAGGACACAAACACGGGCGTGTTTAAATTGAGTCCTGAGGAGTTTGCAGAGCTCTGCCTGCTGTGTGAGGGAGGCTTTGAGTGCTCTGACATTGTTATAAAGGAAATCAGCGAGTTATATAGTAGGAATCAAATATTTCAAAAATTATTTGTCTCTACTATCATGTTAACCCGTCCCATTCCATCTTATCCAGAAGTCTGATGACTGTTTAATTCATGTTTAAGCTAAGAATCACAAAATGAAGACTGTTCTGTACCCCTCATCTAGCTGCAGGAATAAACTTGCACATGCTCTCTCTCCCATGCCAGCTGCTGTATTCTCTCTAAACTGGACTATGGAAATAACTGCCTTTCCTGCTCATGTTCAGTATGAACCAGTAAGAGAAACAGCTTCCCCAGTGTCCCAAATGCCTGTGTCCTGAGTCTCAGCTGTGTCCTGTAGGCATATACTCACATAAATTTACAATAGGAGGTTCCATTACACATGCTACACTTTTCTTTAAGTTTCTGTTATCAAATGTCTGGTTGGGATGGCAGGTGAAATTTCTCGAAGTACCTTAATTCCACATTAAAAAGCATTGGGGTAGCTCTGGGGTTTTCAAGAGCACAAGTTCCTTTCAAACTCTGATTGCTTTCAAATGCATCTGCTTTCTCCCAGGCAGTGGGAATTCGAGGCCCCAGAAGTCCTGAAAATTCCAATAGGTGTCAGGCTGTTGAAATAACTGCTTCTTTAAATTTAGGTACTACAAACTACAGTCATCAAAGTATTTATGCATTGCTTCACTTGGCACTGCAAAGCTTAAGTGAAACAGATGGCCAACTCAGGTTTCTAAAAGTGACTCAGATACTCAGGAGCCCAACTCACACAGGAAGTCAGTACCAGTTAATCTTCTAAATGTCAAATGGCACTTTTGAAAATAGCACTTTCCATTACCAGTAAGGACCTGAAACTTGGTGCTTTTTAAATGTTTGCTTTGTACCAAGTAATACCCCAGGCTCCACCTGTCTGCCTTTTCATGTTCAAAGGACAAGTGAATACTTGAGTAATGCATTTTGTACAGGCAGGTCACCAGCACATCAGCCTGCTCTGAAGCACTATGGCTTTTGTAAAGGACACTTTTAGGCAACAAGCTCAAGGCTTGCTGGGGAAGAGAGAACTAAAGAATTGTATAGGCTTAGCATCAGCAGCACAGCCTTCCCTTGCTTGCCACAGCTTTAACAGTGAAGTGCAGAGACTGCAACCACCCCACACAAGAACTCGTCTTTGGGGGCTTAATCAGCCTTTAAGAGAAATTTAAGCTGAATGAAGGAAGGCTGTGTTAGACAAGCCTGGATGGCCTTAATGACACTGCTCAGGCTCCTTCTGGATCCCCTGTGATAGATCACCCAGTTCTTCTCCAGCTCAGCAACTGCAGAGCATGGACAGCTTTCTGGCCATCGTTACACAGTGGCAGACACTGCGGATCAGGCAGAAGAGACTGACACTAAGAAGAAGCAGCATCTAGGAGAAAGGGCAGAGGGTTTAAAATAAATGTTATGGATACAAGACATCAACCATTTGCCCCTTCTGACACTACATACCCTGAACTGGCACAGGCCAAAGCTCTGCTTGTGATGGAGAGTTCCCAGGCATCAGCCACTACGTGATCCAGAGGTCACCCGAGAAACTTCCAGCACATCTTTGCTGCAAATGGGTAATTAATCAAATCAGTGTCCTCCTCAGAAAGTGCCTGGAACTGGAGGGAGAACTGAGCTGAGTGCATTTGGTATTTCTAACCTGGAATGTCAAGTAGAGAAATAACAGCCATTATCTCCAGTATATATCTTAGCAGAGGGAGAACTTAGGGAGGTGATTTCTACCCACATCAGTAAGTCTCAGACAGAGCAAAAAGACAGATGAATGTGAAAACTGGTTTACAGAAGAGACCAGAGGGACACCAGTCCTATAAAGACTTTGAAGGTTAACTTTACACACTTCTAGGAAAATCCTGCAAGTTCCAGACTTGCAAACCTAAGTTTCTAGGTATCATCACAGTTTATTTAATTTTCAACAGAAACAGATTTGAAGTTAGATATATACATAACCTTGTACAAATTAAAAATACCATCACTGACTGATGCCAATATATGAAAACTCCATTTCCATAGCCTGGGGAGTAGGAATGTACAGAAGGAACACAAAACCAGAAGCAGTATACTGTAAATTATGAAGTTACATATTTAAAGTGTATAGATCTCCCTCTAGTAACTTAGATCTTTATTCTTTGTTTAGCACTATGCTGTTTTCAGTATAAACAAAGAACCTTATGGCATTAGCCCCAGGAGAAATGTGACTTCCCTTAAAGAACAATCATTATAGTTTTGGATTCCCGTCAAAGAGCATTGATTTCAATACCTTCTTTTAAAATTTAAATTACATCTAGTTAGCAAAGAGAAAATTACTTTTGGCATATTTTTCCTGCATCTAATGATGCCTTCTTTTCACTTAAACTATCTTTTTCCCTATAGAAGATTATTGTCATTAAGTTACTTGGAGCGTGACAATAATTGAGAGGTTTTGGCTATTGGATTCCGAAGCATTAAGATTTAAGGAAGAGTAATACAGAGGCACAGAAGACAGAAGTTGAAATGCTCACATAATCTACACTTGATTTCAATTAGAGGCAGGAAACTTTCAAAGGCTCAGGAGAGATTTGGTCTGGACAAGCATCTCTTCACTTCCATCCTACTCACAGAGTCCTTCTCCTCCCACCACTCCTGCCAAGCCTGACCACTTGCTGGACCCAGCTAATTAGCCCTCTGATTTCTTTTTTTCTTCAAATCCTCACTGCAGAGACAAGGTACACAGGGCCTGGTGACCTAATGCACAGTTCAGTGCTAATCTGTACAGCCTCTTAGGCTCTGAACTGTGGAAAAGCCTTGGGATATGAAGACCCAAGCTCTGCACTCTTAGAGTTCAGTGCATGTTTGCACAGTGAGAAGAGAGTAACACGGGCAGGCTGCGGGCAGGTTTCCTGGAAGCTCCATAATGAGTGTTTCAGAGCTGCCTGCTCCTTGTCCTTGATCCTTCACAATCATTCATGCTCATCCTCTCTCACAAAGGTGTTCTTCACATGTGAGAATTTTGTCTGTTAGACTCTGATAAGAAAACAAACAGCACTTGCCCTCCGAGAAGGCAGAAAGAAAAAGGTGCCTACAAAGAGCACAGTTCTGCTTTGTATGTGTGAAATGAGGGAGCTGTGCTGGTAGGAACAAGGAGGTGTCCCCTAAGGAAGCACAGACCAGGCTGGGATCCTACAGAAACAGCTGGTGGCTACTATCAGTAGCTGATTGAACTTCAGCGGCAAGAACGCTGGCACCCCAGTGCCTAGGAAAATTCCATCCCTTTCCCCGCTTAAGGTGAAAAACTGGCAGCAACTATAAAACTGAAGGGTTTACACACTTTCCTAAATCTGTCTTCGGGGATATCTGGAATAGGTCTAATAAAAAAGCTAAAGAGAGTACTAACTCTTAACAATTACTAATTATATGTATAGAAGCATAAATAGCAGCATTTTTAAATCTTGTAGCGTACATACTGTAAATCTTTCATGTAAAGGATTTGCAGAGAAAGGAATCCTCAAACCCTCTTTTACATCTTCAGGGGAACAAAAGATCTTTCTGTACACTCTTTGACATAACTCAGGAAACAGCAAATTATCTGATTCAATTGGCTCATGAGTAAAATAGCATGCAGCAATTAACTCTGTAGAAACCAAATCCCCTTTTGAGAGGATTTGTTGTAAGAAAAAATACTAAATACATAATAAAATACGAAAGACAAGAATTTAGAAATAAGCATAGGCAAACATAAGAAAATATAAAAGGAAAAAATGTAACATGGAAAAGAAAGCCTTAAATACAAGAAAAATTTCTCAAGCAGGGCTGAGCTACTCAGCAGTCATTAACATTACAAAGGGATGAAGTCTCCAACAATCTAAGTAATCTGAACAGATAAGTTACCCACCACAGTTCACAAAAGACATGGCTTCAAAGTAGGCAGGATTAATGGTCTTGCTTCCTGGCAAAATGAAGTCATGCTTGTATATGTGAATAATTTTACAGAATGCAGGAACTGCTATAACAGAGCCTGATAAATACTTCAGTCAACCATTTACTGCACATAAGCCGGGGTTTATCTTGAGAGTGTCACTGAAACTAAGCCTTTCCTCTCTCTCCCAAATGTACATGGGGAACTGAAAGCTTCAAACACATAAAATATGATAAATAATAATGAATACAAATCATTTACTGCACTTTGGTGGGTAAAGCATTTATGCATCCAGCGTGTGGGTCATGCCCAAACTGTGTGACTGGAAGCACTGCCTTGCTCTTGTGTCTGTGCATGTCCACACTGCATCCCTGTCCCAGGGTCAGAGCCTGCGACCCAAATCTTTCCTTCCTCTGTGTCCAAGCTTTATGGGGAGTGAGCCAGGCCACAGGCCAGGAAGAGCCTATAATGTGCTACAGCCAGTTATCTCACCTTCCTCAGGAGACCCTGGCAAGAGAGCTGTGTGTGCTTTCTTACCTGAATGACCACATGGGCTCTGACGATGTCAAGAAGAAAGGAATAAAACAAATTCAAAACCTGGTTATTTCTTTCTGTCCTGACAGTTGGGTGTTAACTCCTTGTAAAAAAGCATTGCCAATTGCAGATACATCATTTCAAAATCAGTTGTTGAGGTGTAGCAGTCAAAGCCAGTGAAATCAGGATTCCTCTGGGAGCAGACAATAGCGAAGAGTTCATACTTTTCCAGCATTTACAAACTCAGAACCTATTTATGGTCAGCAGGGTCTGTAAAAACCACTGTCCTCAGATGCCCTGGGTTCTGCTCTAAATGGAATCTATTCTGTGACTCTGGGTATTTTAGGAGACATTTTTTGGTTTAATAAACCTACAAGATGAATTTATGTCCAGATCCACAGCGAACCACAACAAATCTCTACTGATTTGCATCACTGAGGGATGTGGCAATTATATCACGTTTGATGACTATGTGTTTCATCTCACCTCAGCAATTCTACCAGCCCCAGGAATACTGAATAGAAAAGGAGAGGCTGCCTGTCAAAATAATTAACACAACTTTGATTAACAGAACATGGCAACAATCCCCTTTTAGGGTGGTTCTGGGAGTAATGTTAGCAAAGCTGAGTTTCCAGCCAATTCTCACTGATCAAGTTCCCTACACTTACCATGACATTTCTAGGTTAACTTTCCTAAGAGTTTTGTTGGGTACACAGTGTATTTACTCTGTATTTACACAATGCTCATCTGCAATGTATAGGAGTTTTCTGGCTTGTGAGGAAATCAGAGCAGACATAACCAACCTGTGGAACTACACCCATATAGATAGTCAAACATACACAGCAATGAACAAGGTCAGCTTTTAACTACTCCTTTCCAGTCTCATTAAAACTCTGAGCACTTCTTGAGATAAAAATTGACAAATAGCATCTCCAAGTGGAGAGCCTCACCATCCTACAGCACTTTTTCAGAGATGACAAAAATGCCATAGGAAATGATAATCACACACAATTAAAACCTCCAAACCTAACTGAACAATTGCTAAACTAACCAGAGAGATTATGTTCCTCTGGGGATTGGCAGTGGTACTTGCTGAGCTCTGATTTGGTTGAAATCTAGTAGCTCTAATGGAGTATTGCATGCAGATCATATGCATCAGAAATTTCTTTTGCTTAGTATGTTCCCATGAACTAATTCCATTGCCACAGGGATGCTGTGAACTACTTTGGGTGAGAGAACAGATAAAAACAATGAAATTCTTGTTAGCTGGTCCATCAGCAGTGCTTTGTTTGACAGGGCACCTTGCTCTCCAGCCATCCAATGGCATTGCTAAACATGCCAGTCTCATTAAAAATAGTTGAAATAGGAATGAATTCAGTGGCTGAGGTCACTTGAGTACTCTGGCAGAGTCATTATTGAATTTCTACCAGTGTGATTACAAAGAGTGCCTGCTCAGTCCATTAATCTGCAGCACGGAAACCAAAAATCAATGGGGTGCTACTTCAAACTCCTTTTTGTAATAATTACCATCATGTATGCAGGTGTACACGTGGGAGGGAGCGTGTAGCTGTTGTCACAGCCTTGAACAGGAAAGACATTAGCTAGTTTTCTGAGCTGTCTGTCAGAGAGAAGAAAGGAGAGACAGTCCAAATTTACTCTAAACTAGGGGTGAAATTCAGACTGCAAAGGAAATGTTGCCATTTGCTTCAATGAAGCTAAGGTTTCTTCCCTGGCAATGTAACTGAAACTCAGATTTCTGGGAAGCCATCAGGAATTCAGCACTGATCTATCCAAAAACCTCTCTACAACAAGCATCTCAGTTTTCTTTAATAAACTTACTTCTCCAAGAAATTACTAGGATGTTGGAAAAGTAGTAATAGGAAAGTTGTAGAAGGGGTTCTTTTTTTGTGAATTATAGTGGTACAAACCCCTATGCATCGTTTTAGTGAACTTAAGACTGATTTATGCCAGTCCTTGACACTGCTCACCCTGACCCTTCAAAGTAATAGGGACACATCACAGATTTTTCCAAGTGGTGAATTTCCTTGCTTAAGGAAAAAGTGCATTCAAAAACCATTAGCACGTTTGTATAATACAGGTACTCCCATCTCATTTTTCATTCTTAACTCTGAAAGTGTTACAAAAGAATATGTTTGCAGATCTTAATTGTCCATAACATCCACTCAGAGAAACAGAACTCTGGGAGTCTTATTTGGCTGGGATTTGAAGGACTGGGACTTGAATTTTTCTTGGAGAACTCCCAGACATCTACCACCTTTCAAAAAAGCAGCCCAGCTCTACCTTGTTAAGCTTCCAGGAAATATTCAGTATCCTCCAAACACTTCCTATGTCCCCTCTAACCCATCAATTCATGTAACAGAACCCAACTCACCCCAGGTGATTTGTACAAGCCTTTGACACAGTGCAAGACAAATTCAACACTCCTTTCCACCCAAGGGACTGTGGCTGCACAGCTCTGAAAAAAAAGGATGCCTCTTAAAACATCAGTATTTGCTGATATTCACCATGAAGTGACAGGGAAAAAAATCAAGATCTTCTGTCATTCCCAGAATGTGAAATATCAGAGGTCTCCCTGCAGCCTGAGTTGTAGATAAATTATGACTTGTAAATGATGAGTTATAGAAGCCAATAGAGTAACTACTCTTTCTTGTGTGAGTTGTACAAGCCAGTTATTTAGACTGCAGGAGTTGCTTTGTCTGTAACAGGCAAAGATTTTTACTTTTTAGCCTGTGAAACACACCATGTGTTACCTCTCTTTACCATGTAAAATGTGCAGGGGGGAATTGAATGGAATCCATCCTAACAGTATGTGAGAAGTCCTTGGTTTTGCTGAGCTATGTCCAGCCTCAATTACACAAGCTGTTGTGTTTGCTAACAGTGTCCAAACACCTTTCTGCTTTCAGACAACTGAAGAAGAGCAAGGTTTTCTGAGCCTGAGATGTGAGAGTTTCAAAGAAGCAAACACACCCGCACTGACAGACAGACATCACCTGACAGATCAGGTCTTCAAATTCTTCAAGTTCAGGACCTCGTGCTGGTTTGACATTCAAATGAGCTTAAATAAACACCTGATGATCATGGAAGGCTTGCTCCTGGCTTCAATTACGAAAGTGAAAATCAGTAGATTAATTTCATTCAACTCAGTGGAGCTAAACCAATGTAAAACTGGTGCTAATGAGACAACATTTAGGTCTCTCAAGCGTTTATGAAGACTCAACTTCTACAAACTCTGAATCAACCATAAAAGTAATTCTAAGTGATAATTTTAATGTGCCTATCAAATTATTTTTCATCAGAACTATCTGCAGCTGGAGGATATGTGATGGAGGTAATGGCAGAGACTAATCAAATGCATTCAAATTCATTTTGAAATTTAAAGAGAGAAAAAAAATGCAGTGTGTGAAAAACCACCCAAATTCTCTTTCAGTTACCTTGGCCTGGTGGGAGACACAACGACAGAAGACAGATGATGTGGCCTCTGAAAGGAGAAGGCAGCAGGAGGACTGTTTAACCATCCCTCACTGCAGGTATACAAGTAACATATTTAATTACATACAAGGGTCAACTGGGAATAGAACTTAATGATCTGAACCAGAATGACAGCCAGGAGTGGTGACTGGAGGGAGGGCTCTGCTGTGACTGGGGGAGCAGGAGCCCACAGAGCCCACAGCACCAGAACACACTCCCAAATCCTCCCAGTCACCGGGTACCACCTGCTTTTCTTACTGCTGTTGCTTAACTTGTAAGATTTACAACAAAGACTTAGCATCTATGTAATAATTTTCCACCTGTTTCATAGAGCAGTGCCCATTAAGACATAACAAAAAAGCAACAGAGAAGAGACTTTTATCTGTACTTTGAATAGGTTGTAACACATCAAACTAAAGTAGCTTTGATTGGAAGAGTAAATTTCAGTAAGCCAGTGCAGAAACAAATGGTTCACCTGTCTAATATATTGTGTTTTGTGTGAGGAAATGTAAAGTTCTCAGATAAATGATACCTCACCCCTGTTGGTTAACTGCGACTGATCTGACAGAGGCATGAGATGGAAAAAATGTTTAAAATCATCTAATTGCCTTTTATGATATTGTAGCCTGTTTTCTAGAGGTCTTCCCTGACCAGTTTTAAGTGTCTTGAGTTCAGAGGACTTTTGTTCTTGCAAAATTCCTCAAGCAGACGTGTAAGAAATACATTTCAATTTGCTTTGCCGAATACTAACAAAGATCTTATTCACTTTATTCTTGAAAGGTTTGGCTTTTGGCACTTTTTCCTAAATTTTCTTCATTCTTTATTGCCTGACTGATTTATTTCCTCTGCTGTGAAAGTTACAGAGGAAAGCAGAGTTGCTTGGCAGCATGATGTGGTATTGCTGAACTCAGCTGTTTATGGCTTTCAGCAGATGTTTCTGCTTCAAAGGCAGTGTGAGAAAAAATACACACGCACAAATTCCTCCTCCCCAATTCTGAATCTTTTGTCTCTTATCTCCCACTGCCCCTAAATCGCAAGGAAGGCTACATCACAATAGCTGCTAAACCACCCAAACCCTGACAACTGTCACACAAAAAGAAGAGCTGACCTCACCCAAAGAAGAACTTGTGATTTAAAGTGCAAAGGGAAAAAAATGGACAGAAGTGTCAGTCCATCAATGTCAGACTTGAGGGGGTCCCCACACGTGAATGTGCTGCATCAGAACTCATGGATAATCTTGCTGTGAGTTATAACTTATTAAAATGGAATTGCTGTGTGCAAGGGGCCAGAACACAGCAGTTTGGGGCAGAAGATGCAAATGGGAGGAGGCAGCCTTTTCTCCTGCATTTTCCAGGAGAGCTTCAAAACATGTTGTCAAACATTAGTGAAAGGCTGAAAAGCAGATTGCATGTTTTCTGGTCGCTCTCTGAGAAATGATTACTTTGTCAGAGAGTCAGAAAATACCTCACCCTGGACATCACGAATTACAGTTATTACTGAACCTGTCTATCAATTTGGAATGGATGGAAAGCTGTTGTCCCATTATTCCATGATTGCACATCCTATTCTATTTGTGTGGGCTCCACTCTATTTGCATTCTAATGAAATAAAACAATGTATTCAACCTGACTGGAAACCAGGGAAGGCACTGACTGCAGCTTTCTCAGCAAAGCTGGGTTATTGCATGCATTGGCTAAGCATTTGGTTTTGATAAGCATGTAAAAAGCTTTTCCAAACTACACAGATTTGTTGTGCAAACAAATCTGATGCTTTCACTTGGGCAAGAAATATGTGAAGAATGACCCTTCTCTTGGTGCTTCAGCCCTTCTGCTTCCCAACAGACCCAGGAACTACAAAGTAGACTGAAAAAGTTAAATTATTACACCTAGGAGTTCTGCAGAGATCATGGATAGATCTCTTTTAATGCATTTTGTTAGTTCTACTAATTTCTTTTCTTAGAGAGGAAACTCATGGAAATGCCTTACTCCTTGGCTAATACTATGTTAAGCTATCTGAAAAGATTAATGTAGTATTTTTTTGAATGATCAGGACCAAGTCTAACAGTGGCTCTGTTTAAATCTAACACGAAAATTCCTTTCAATAGCATCTAACAACTGGTTTTCAAAAACCTCGTCTTAGATTACAACATCTTGCTTTGAATTTCAAACAGAAGAGGTAACGCTGTGAAACATCTGATCAGAAAGAAAACACTTTCAGTTATTATCTTCCACACCACTTGTGCAGACCCTGCTGGTCTTCTGACTCAGCCTGTATCTGTTAGAAAGCAGGTATTTATGCTGATGACAAGTTAAACACAAATTTCTATTGAATCAAAGGGCTGATATAATAATGTTGTTGGATTACAGTGGGGTCAACACTCCAGCCGTGGATCAGGCCTGCACAGTGGTAGGTGCCAGATGAAAACTAGACAGACGTATGTTGTTGCCATGACAATTGCTATAGTTATCTCAAATTTTATCTTTCTGAATTTGTGTTACTGATAATATTGAAAAGAAAGAGTCCTCCAGGCTCAGCAGGAGTCCTTGTCCATGAGGGCTGCCATGGAACTTGCTTTTCCGAGGGTTGCCCATTAACCTGAAACCACTCGGGATTTGTAAGGTTCAACAGGCTGCCCTGCTCCCACGAGCACCACGTCAGACAGTAAGGTCCCAGAAACAAATATTCCCCCTCGAGACACTTTGTGCAGACACTTGCTTAGACACTGCAGCAGACAGAGAGTGAGAGACAACGGAGCGTCCGCCTCCTTCCTGCAGGCAGCCTACTCCTGAAAGGGACACGAGAGACATTCTTCATCCTTCCTCCCTCCCTCCCTCCCAGCTCTGGGCTTTGATAAACACTCCTGACATTCAAAGCAGCAAAAGAGGAGCCATATGAAAGGCTCCTTTGGGAAGGAACCTCCTAACCCCAGTCTTCTGTGCCCTAGAAAAGATATTGTTACACAGCACAGCTGGCTGATCCTCATCCGTATGTGCAGATGTCCAGTGTGTCTTTGGCACCTACACTGCATGCTGGGGACATCTGTGCCCTAATTTGACCTGGAGCAGGCATCCTAACAAAGAGAAATGTCATAATGCAAAGACAGCAGGCAAAGATAAATTATTTGGGAAATCAGATGAGAAAGCATGGAGGGAAAGGATCTTTAAAGCAGCAGGCAAAGGCTCAGCTATATTATACCTGATACTGTTATTGACAGCTACACACACATTCCCATGTGTCATTTTAAGCAGACAGAAGCACATCACAAGAATGACTCACCTTGGAAGCTCTGAGGGCTGCACTAGTAATTTGCCAGCAGCCTAAAAGACTGCACCAAAATATGCACAGTGCTTAAAACAAAAGGCCAGAATTATAGACTTGCTTAGATTGGAAGAGACTGTAAATTAAGATCATCAAGTCCAACTGTTAACCCAGCACTGCCAAAGCCACCACTAAGCCATGTCCCTAAGCAGCACACCTACATGTCTTTAGATACCTCCAGGGATGGAGGTTCCACCAGCTCCCTGGGCAGACTGTTCTAGTGCTTGACAATCCTTTCAGGGATGATTTTTTTCCTTCATATCCAATCTAAACCTCCTCTGGTGCAATTTGAGGTCATTTCCTCTTGCCCTACCTGAGCACATAACTAACTCATATTGAACCAGCTGCCAACCAACATCCCCAGGTCGTTTTTCCAATATCCCCTTGGGTTATGGGGTTTTCATTCTGCTCCCCATCCCTGTGTTTCAGCTCAGGGGGCTGGGTACCCAGGGAACAGCAAGTCTTGCTATTACAGACTGATGCAAAGAAGGCATTAAGTACCTCAAGCCTTTTCCTCATCCTTTGTCACTATGTTTTCCCTGCCTCCAGTAAAAAATGGAGATTCTCCTTAGCTCTCCTTTTGTTCATATATCTATATAGAATGCCTGTTCACATGAGAATTTCGCATAAATGAATGCAAATTGTTTCTGTTTCAGGGCTTAATGGTGTAAGAAATCCATTGCTGATGTCTTCCTCTCAAAGCATCTCTACAGTTCATACAAATCAGTTTCTGCAGACACAGATGTGACCTCCTGAAAACATATACAAACCCCCAAGCACCTACAGCGATGGCATGTGCCATGTCAGCTCAGATCCTGCCTCAATTATCAGTCAAAAGGATAAAGAACTGTCGTGAAAAAATCCTGACCCATGAGCACTAAACCACTGAATCCTTGTGAGAATCATGTCCTCTGCTCAGGCTGCAAGGTTGTGAGGTCAGCAGGCACCACTGCCACTCTGCTGAGCTCTGCAAACCACTCTGACCCAGAACTGCCAGGGGAAGATGACCCACATTCTAAAATAATTAATAACATCTATCCTGCTCATAATGTGTGAATACTCTGCTCTGTGCCCATATATTGGGCGCAGCCCGACTGTCTTCTGGTGTAGCCAGACACACACCACATGGCTCGCACTTTTTGAAGTCTGACTCATTTTGTACATATACGCTTTACTTTTATTTTTCAGTCACACAAAATTCACTTCACTGACATCCCTTGGCAGCATATGGTGCTGCCAGACAGAGGAGAGATCTGCACAGAATCGTAACGGCTTTGTTGCTTTCCTCCTTGCCCCAATGATGTGAAACACAACCTGGTAACATAATTAGCTGCTTCCATGTGAATGCAATGATAGCCAGACAGTGTCAAAAAAAAAAAAAAAAAAAAAAGCCACAACAACCCCATCCAAAAAAAAGTGAGCACATGTGGCGAGAGGGAATAAGTGATTGTGACACAGTCTGAAACACAAACACAACATCTGGAAGCACTCTTCCCCAGTCTGACTCTTTATCAAACAGATGGCTGGAGAGCCGTAAGCCCACAGGCCTCTCAAAAGGTTCAAGGCCAAGAGGATAAAGTGCTACATCACAGCAGTTTTCCATTATGTCAGTTTTTCTAAATGTCTCTCTGTTCTCCCACACTCAGTTTCTCTCCCCAGCCGACAGAAATCAAAGGCACTGGGTGACTCTGTTCCTCCACAAACAAAGTACCACATCCACAGGCAGAAAGATCAGCCCAAGAACATGCTGAAGGTACCAGGCCACTTTCAGGTTTACAGGGCCAAGACATGAGACAGTCCCTGCTTCTTAGTTCCTGACACTGCAGTTATAGAATGCTCTGGCTTTGGCAGAGAAGTCAGCTTAAGAAATTCCCCTAACCCTTCTTGCTCCTACCATTAATCCATCCTTCAATGCCCACAGCTGACAGCATACGAGCAGGTGGAGGCATGCTATATTAAAAAAAAAAAGAGAATTCCTTAGGTTAAAACTACCCCTTGCTCTGTCCTGGAACAGCTCTCATTCCCTGTGGTGGCAAACCAGAATAAACTACACAGCAAACACAAGCCCTTCCATGTAGGCTGTTCTTAGGGGAGATGTGTTAAATCAACCACACGAGCCTTAGGCTGGAATCAAACAGAGGCAATACTAAGATATGGAACTGGTTACAGCAGTAACCAAAAATCTCTCTTCATCCACCCCAAGGACACACTTCAAACCTACTGGCTTCCATCCAGAAGCCAGAAACAACAAAGCAAAACAAGTGACCAAGTAGTAGTCTAAGACTTGTGTTCACTAATCAACACTGTTGTTATCCTCATCAATAGCTACTTGAATCTCAGCAGAAATTGCATTATGAGGCACACAAACATTTCTGATTTCAAGCTGTTTGCAGTTACTTGCTATAGTTGCAAAGCCTTTCTGAACAAATGCAAGCTAAGAAGCAGTGGCTCTTGGCTTTAGCACCACAAATTCAAACAGAACAAATATTACTTAAAAAAGTAAAAAAGCGTGACCCACTTAAATTCTCAAAAAGTAATGGTAAACAATTATTGATGTGATGTATCTAAAATATGTCTCTTGTGTTCTATTATTTATATAATGTGAGAGGCGTATGAGCTGTTGATTCAGATACAAACTGCTTGTTTCAAAGTGCTTACAATGCAATTATATTCATACACTAATGACAGGGAAATATGCAAGACAGGAAGAACAACATGGAAACAAACACGAGTAGTTCTATTGAGTACAGGCACTTGTTTCTAGGGATATGATGGGGAAAGAGTGCAATGATTCTCCCTGGTGCTTCAGGGACATTCCCAAGTAAACAAAGAGCACACAGAGAAAGGCCAGAATTTCCTGCCTGTGTCCTTAACAAGGCAGCACATCACTCTCTCCATTGTGACCAGAATGAATCCTGGATGCAGTGTTATCTGGCTGCTCCAGTGCACTGAGAATCCATCAGGAATTTAAGTAACAATCTGACTTCACAATCAGCTGAGGACATGTGACAGTACAAGGGGAGAGCCAAATATTCCTGTTGGTTGCAACAGAGAAATCAGACACATTGGTAGAAGACCTTTTGTTCTTCTTTCCTCCTACCTGATTCCCTGAGCTCTGCTAGAAATAGCTGGTCAGGTAAAGAAAAACAACATACTATCAACTTCTTGACAAGATGTATGAATATTTATAAAGCAGTCAAGAGCTACAAACTTTCGTTTACTTGTTCTTACAGACACTCCTTTGCAAACACAGTGGAAAACACATTCCACTGCCTACATTAACCAACATATTTATGAGTTGGTTGAGTTTGCTGCAAGAGAATAACCAGTGTTGGTGCTGGAACTGCAGAACAGCCCCTCACACCTGCACTGGCCTCGCTGCAGAACTGCACATCACCAACATGAACAGCACTGCTAAACTAGCCTGGAAATGCTGGTGGCAGCACAGAAAGATCCCATTAGGGACTTGCAATTCTCAACCAAATTAAATTAGCTTAATAGAGTATTTGTGCTCTGAGCAGAGGGTTCCAAGTGACACTTAGAAACTCAGGACTGTAATGCCCACTACATCACATATTTTCCCTCTGGGAACTGAGTACACACATGCCCAGGTTTCCCTATCCAGCTCTTCTTTGTACACGAACATTTCATTCAAACCTAAGCTCATCATGCCTTCAGAAGACAGCAACTATTTACATACACAAATGAAAGAGGCATTAATTAAAACATTGACTTTTATTTGCATAATTAGTGCTAAAAATATTTTTATGGGTTAATTATACTTCATGCAAATTGGATCGAGAAGATTTAATTCGGGGTGTGATAACCTGACTATTATGGCTCTGCAGTTGTGAATATGCTCAGAGCTACGTGCTGTTCTAAAGCCGTGTCCTCCCTTTCACACTGTTTTGGTTTTTAGCTCTGGAAGGCTCAAGTGATATATTTTTCCTTTCCCTTTACCAGTCCAGAGGTGGGTTGACCCTGGCTGGATGCCAGGTGCCCTCTAACGCAGCTCCATCACTCTCCTCGGCTGGACAGGGAGAGAAAAATAGAATGAAAGACTCATGGGTTGAGACAAGGACAGTAATGAGTAACTGTTTGCAAAAAGAGATTCTTCCGTATTACATACAAGACACTGGAAAGTTTGAATTATCCTGTACTCAATGTTCGAAAGTTACAGAGGCTCACTGTGGAAGAATTCACTGTTTGCTTGATGAACCAACCACAGAGGCTGTGATATGTTCAGAGAAACAAGGTCAAAACTATCAAGCCAAAAAATTACGTTCAGCAAAACCCTCTGAAATTAAGAATAGTCATATTTTTGCCAAAATGACACCCCTTCACCCCCCCATCCCAAATGTATGTGTATTCTATTAATTTTTTTTAATTTGAACTGGTGAATTTCATTACCTGTTACAGATCAGCAGATGGTACCATAGTTAAGTGTCTCCAGATTTCCAGGCTACAGGTTTAATAGCTATGAGTAGTGGTAATATGAGCCTTAAGTCTTTCAACCAATGAATGCTATCATGGATATAAATGAGCTTAATGTGCTGAGAATATGAGGTTTCATACCTGTTCCTTGAACTTGGTGCTATCCTCTGACAAATAACAGTTGTGGTCGAGTGCTTCCCACCATTCCCCACCTCTTGTTTCACGTCCCACTGCCGAGGGTCACTTGTCTTTGCACTGAGAATGTTCACACCTTTCTTCACCTTTGCCCTGTTGAAAACAGAAATTGTAAAAGGTTTACAAGAGTCACTGAGGACTGTGATCTTTCAATGCAGCTCAGGCATGGAAATCTCAATATATCAGCTTTAAGCTGAGTATTAGATATGCTTCTAATCCATCAGTAAATAAGAGAGTGGTGTTATGAATGCAGATCTGTGGCAGCACATCACTTTTTTTGGACAGAACCAGCTCAGTACCTTTATATGTTCTGCCAACAGCAAGACAGAGTTAGGATTAAAACTGAACCTGCAGGAAAACCTGCACTCAAAGTTCTTTCCTCTATTCTGGCAATAATTTCTTCCAAAGAGAAACTTGTCCCAGCACAGAAAACTCAGGAAGGTTCTGTTAATCTCTATCAAGATGAAGTTGTGCTTTATCACTGCACAGAAAAATGCTTCAGTGGAGTTTTCTTTAATAACCCATTTTTATTTCATATGATATTCTTCTAGACATCAGCAGACAGGGTTGTTGCTGTTCTGCCTGACAATTCCCTCTTTATGACAGATTCCCAAATGTCTGTATGAGATCTCCAGCCTGGAGAAGATTCAGCTGTTGGTTAAGACAAGACTTTGTAACTCAGAGATGTTCTTACAGGATGCAAATTTCTTCCAATGTTAGTTGTCATGCCCTGCGGAAAAGTTAACTGTGTTTATCTAGTGATGCTAATAACATCAGCAACAACTGTATGGAGGGGTAATTAAAGAGCACTTGCTTAATTAAAGAGCATTTGTCCAAGGAATTCCCAGCAAAGATGCTGTTTGGGTGCAGAATGTTTAGCTGCTGATCTTCAGTGCTACTACAAAGCACCGGGAATGAGAAATAGAGACAGTTGCACAGCCTTTTCTTCAAAAGACAGCAAGGGACAAATTCCCACCAGCCCACTGGACATGCACAAGATGACGAGTCTGTGGGAGCAGGATGCCAGCTGGAAGTACATGGATGGCCCTGGGAGTAGTTTGGCCTCAGCATCAGATGAAGGGAAAGGGCTGTTTGACTTCCCACCATCAGCACGGTCACCCCAGCCCCTCTCAACAGCAAAGGCTTCACCATAGCAAAGAGATATGGCATGGTGAAAAATCATAGCTTTCTGAAACATTTATGCAACACAAAATGTTATTTATTGAGCAGAAATCATCATCTGACAAGATGTTGGTATCTTCTTGACATTTATGAGGACTCAGCACCTAAGTTCCTTTAAAAAAAAATGGGCTTTTTTCATCTCCAGCCAATAAAACGCTTAAAAACAGTAGTTATGACCGACTGAGAGTACTTATCTTCTTGTTGTAGTTTTTCAACAGTGAGACAAAACACAATTAAATTAAAGCACTGAAAAAGAAAACTTTTTTTTCCCTCAGTATAAAAGCATAAATGCTTAATTTTCTCATTTGTAACATGAAACACCACAGAGCTTCACAGAATAGTCTTGCTCTTGTAAAACTAGCAAAACCCTGATGCATCTCTAGTGCCTTCAGCTGAATTACTCAGGAACAAAAACAGAAAAAGCAAAGGAAGAATGAAATTCATTACCAAAGGTTCATTAAAGCTTTGAGTCCCATCAAGTTTTCTAGCATATTGCAGCTCAAATAAATGAACAATAAACAAACATTTCAGTATTAAGAAAAACACTACTACCAATCCTGAATCTGTATAAATCCAGCAGTATGTGTTTGGAAGCCTGTATTATAGGAGATGTTTGGATGTATTTTAGGACATTGTTATTTAGCAACTGGGGAGAAGTAAAAACTCATCATTTAGACACTTTATTCAGCTGTTCCTTGAGACAGGCTCTGAAATGGCAAAACACCACTCAAAATGAGGCTCCCCGTGTTTAGATTTTCAACAGAATTACAACTTTGTCAGCAGCTGCAAATTGCTCTTTCCACCATGCGGCTTGACATAGTCAATACCTGGGCTCCTGTTAATTAGGACGGACATTTTGTATGGCCAAGGTTAGTGGTAAAATACACTGCCAGAGGATGAGAGGCCATGGCTACAATGCCATTTTGTTAATTAACTACAGTATGGGGCATTAAGTTGAGTGGTTTTCACATATGCCATTATATAAAGCCCATTAAAAAAAAAAATTCCATCCCGGGGTAAAGTAGGTTATGTTTAGTGAGAAAAATCAATGTTGTGATTGCACTTAGCACTGGAATTAGGGTATGAACACCCAGAAGATTGAACTTCCGAAATAAATATGCAGAAGCACAATTTGCAACTCTCCCTCTAAAAAGGGCATTGAGTTTTATATAACAAGGTCAATGGATGAATCAGAATTAAGTCAGACAGTACCAAACCCCATACATTTTCAAATGCAGCCTGTGCACATATACTACAAATGTTTTCACTTAATTTTTATTTACTTGGTGTTTGAGGGCTAGCAAGGAAAAGTCTGCTTAATTCCTTATCAAAGATTTGTTGACCTTGTTGTATGCTTGTGATTAAATATTAATTTTTTTAAACCAACAGTGTCAACTTTGTACATTAAAAACTGTAAGTTATACTTCCTCAGTAAATCCCAGGACAGAGGACTTGGAGGCCAAATTACTTGACAGTCTCCTGTATTTACCTTCCTAATCTTGCAGTATGTTTACATGTACCATGTTTACCCAGGGCAGGCAGGTATAGAGACAACACATGGAGAAGACAAACAGCTGAAGAACTCCAAGTTTCCTTAGTCTGTGGCTCCCCACTCTAATTGAGAAGTTCTTTGCATGTCTGCTTGTTCACAAGTAGATGGTTGTTCTCACACAGAGGCTTTTCCTCACGGCTCTGTGACCTGCAAGCATCTACCAGCCATAACCCATCATCTTGGGGACTTCTACCCCAAGCGGAGTCAAAATCTTCCCCCTCCAATGTTATTCTAAACAATTTTCTGTGAGTGTCACTAAACTGCCCCTGTCACTTTGTCTATGTGCTCACCACAGTGGCAGCAACGAAAGCACAGCCCTGAATCTGCTGCCCAGGGACAAAAAAAAAAATCACCCTTTCCTTTTTCTGGGTCTAAACACAGACCCTGCTAAGCAAGTCACCCACATGTGCACGAAACCTAAGAGCAGCAGCTCATTTATTTGAGGTTGATTTTCTCTGTGCTGAAAGTTAAGCACAATTTTTGATCTCCTGACAAAAGCAAACGTCGCAATGGAAGGATGAAAGACAGCCCATCATTAAGAACGGCACAGAACGCCAGAGGTCAGCTTCAATCCCACACTGGAGAGAGGACTCCATCCAGCTGAATGCAGTTTTCCAGCTTTATGAACACATGGCAGCCAGAACACTGGAAGATTTTCCTGCTTGAACTTCTAAGGTTATTAATTCATAGCACAGGAAATCTCTGCCTCAGCTTTGTCTCAAAATAACTGTCTCTCTTTAAATCTCTCAAATGGAGAATTAAAAGATTTTGCTGGCATGCAGAACAAGCAGCATCTCAAAGACATTATGAAGAGTCTTCAGCAGCTTACTTAGGAATCATTACTTAATTTTTGTCGAGACCAAGTAAAAGCATTTATTTACTTACATAATCTCACAGCAAATGTACTTCTGTAAATGTGCAATTTCCAAGCAAATATTTCATTTCCAAGTTCAAACTTTCAGTTATATATGAAGATTTCCATTTAGCACCTTATCTTCTAACTTGTCAAACAATAATGCTTCTAATTAATACCTTCTGATCAATTACAGATGAAAATCTAACTCTTCCATTTCACTGTCCTCAAATTACAAGCAGTATTTAGACATAATACCATACAGCTATTACAAATGGTAACCAAAAGGCAATTGAATCAGCAATAGTCAGAGCTGAAGATGTGTCTTAGGATTTAAGGAGCTTGAATTATAGCTTTCTATATAAATTTAAATTTTAGTCTTGCAAAACTGCTCTGGTGGTGGAAGGGCTCTGCTACCTGCAGCAGTGTTATAGAGAGGGCAGACTGCTGAGTACTCCAAACATTTCACACATATGATTTTCTGATATATGCTAATCCTAGAGAGCAACACCTCTCTTGTTCCAGAGAAAGTCATACTCAGAACTCGTGTTTAAGCAGGGCTGCAGTGCCTGGGTGTGCTGTGACACAGGTAAGTACCTGCAAAGGAAGAACGTGAAGTTACAGGTAGACTAACACCATGTGAAGCTGATGAGGAGCCCTGGCTGTGCAGGTCCATTTGGCCTGGCACTATCACCCAGCTGGCTCAGTGCCACACTGAGCTGGTAGCATTAAGCAGAGGATGATTGAGCTTCCCGGGTGGCTCACTGCAAGACCAGGTAAGGAGCAGTGTCAGTGCCAGGGAAGTGCAGAAACACGAGCCAAGGGCTGGAGATGGGGTCAGGGAATACCCTAAGCAGCAGCAGGTACCTCTTATGTGGGGTTAGCAGTGCCATCAAACTGTACGCCAACAGAAGGTTTACAGAGCAGCTTGGGTGGACAAGACTGCACTAAAGAATAAAAAGCTAAATCAATACTAAATTCCTACAATCAGTGAGCATCATAATATCTGGAATAGTTTTCCAGACACTAAGCCTTCTGTTTCCTGTTAGACCGTTTTTTTCCAGAGGGTTATTCCAAGCTCTGCATCTTCTGTGCTCCTGATAAATGCCACGCTATTCCCAGCCCCGGCATGCTGTCCTTTGATCTGAGAGCAGCCTGGGTTCAGAGCAGTGACCACTGCTTTGTGCAGTCTCTTTAGCTCACATCTGTTGTCAAAGCTGCTGTGCCAGAAGACTTTTCATGAGCAAGTATTCAAAATATAAATATTAGGGACAGATGGAGGTTCAGTGTGACCAGGGGAAGGGCTCAGCTCTAAGGCAGTCCCTGCGTCCCACGAGCCGAGCGCGGGCACCCTGAACCTCACCTTGCTGGGCAAGGCTGCTCCTGCTCAATCCTCTGCATCCCCACTCATAAATCCCTGTCTCTTTGTATTTGTCAAGTTGGTGTCTCAGCTTAACAAATGCTGACCCCTTTTGGTCAGTCTTCTCTTGAGCTTCGGTGTTGCTACATTTTGCTAACCCTCCCATAGTTACCCAGACTAGTAGAAGCCCTTGACATTCCTGACTGTAAAGGTCACATTGCGAGACATTATTTTACTGATCTTCCCAAACCCAGAGAGCCTCTCCTGGTGGCCTCTTTCTGGGCTGCACTTTACAATAAGTCTCAAAACTTTCCAAGCTCTGCCAGAAAAATTTCAACTTCTTCCTGCCATAATTAAGGTTCACTCCTCTCCTCTTTTGTTCCAAATCAGGAGATTAAAGCCAGCTGCAGGAACCCATAAGACCCAGGCAAGAGACTAACCACAGCAATTAAGCAAGATTTGTTTTATTAAGTAAATATTTTCCTTTTCATCTTTCTATGTGAAATGAGTTGCTAGATCTCACTGCAGCTCTGAAGGAACAGGACAGACATCTGCCTGCAAAACATTACTCATTAAATGCTGAGAAGCCAAATGTGGAACAGAAGAATACGACCTGGTTAGCTTTGTCAACCCTTCAAATATGATCCTTTAATTTGCAAAATACACGGACAGAGAGAGTGTGATTAAGTGGCTGTGGCTCAGCTTAGGGAATATGGGGATCAGGTATCAGCTCCAGGCTGCCTGCACAACTCCACACAAGCCATAGGATCTTTGGTTGATCCATCCTTCTCTAGCGGGCAGATGTCCATCCGTGCTCTGTATGGCCACCTCTTTGCTACAGAGGTTTTCGTTTACAAGCACAAGCAGAGGTGAGCAGCAAAAGAGAACCCTGTCTCACCTGGGGAATTTAGGTACTACATACATTAGGTAATAAATTACTGCTAATAGTAGTATCTCAGATTTAGTTCCCACTGAGAAGGGTAGTCCAAAGGGCCATCCATGCAAGAATTTTGTTTTCTTGGATTTCTACATTTATAACATTGGCTAATCACTAGTAAAAGCAAAGATCTTGCTCCTCAAAGCATCTTTTCTCCTTCAGGCATTTTCCTTCTCATGGTGTAACCAGAAGAGAACTTCAGGAAAAAAAAACTTTTGTAGAAAAAGAGTAAGCATCCTTTAAAATGTCAAAACTGAACTCTACATATTTAGTTCTTGCTCTTCAGTCCTTTCAATTTTCCCTTCAAATAGACCAGAATGTTGGTCTATTTAAAAGGACTTAAAAAAAATCCACATTAAAAAAAGAAAAAAAAAATTGAAGTATTTTCCTTTGAAAATGCAGTAATCAAATCCTTAAGAATCTCCACACCAGAATGCTTAAGCTTCTTGAATATAGTGAGCAGCTGAAGCAGATTTCAGTATTTCTGAAACCTCCCCTGTCAGGCAAATTGGACTCAATTCAGCTTCCTTAAAACTGCATATTTTGGTGACTTCACTGTCCATCAAAGTTACACAAATTCCTTCCATTGCCAGTGAGGAATCCTGGGATCTGAAATAGCTCAAGGGCTGTTCTTTTGTAGTGTTTCTTATATAACTGCAATTCCCTGAGACTGTAGGAAAATCAGCTGTCTCTTATTTCAATAGGAGTAGGTGCTTCATATCCCTTAGGAAGCTTTGAAGAGCTCAGCTGCAAGGCACGAGGTAGATGCTGTCAGCTGTACTTTAGATTTTATTTTTTTTCCAAAGAAGAAATCCAATGTGCTTTGGGATGTTCCAGTGACAGAGTTCTTTGGTTTGGGATGATTTCTGTGCTTAACTCTTTGCTAGCATTACCAGTTCTCTTGAGGTGTCAGGTAACCCGTTATTAAGTTTTAGAAGAAAAGGAAAAAGAGATGCTTTCTGTGAAGTTTGGATACCCCACCACAGAGGGAATGACTGAACCTCCTAACAGATCTCATGGCAAAACTGCCTTCTCCAGCACTGAATGTTAATAGCACTAGTTAAGGGGTTAGGAAAGGCAGGAGGGAAAAAAAAGGTCAAAATAAAAGCAGGAGGGAACTACACAACACAGAAAATCTGGATTTGTCTTCCAAGCTGTGAGGAAACCTAATCTGAATTTACAACCTGCTAACATTCTGCCTCCAGCAAAGATAAACACTGTAAACTCCTGACGTTCACAGCAGCTGTCACAGAGCTGCTACTGCATTTCACTCCAGCTCATCCTGCTTTCAGGGGAACACAATCACATTCAGCCCAGATATTTCCGAGGGGTTCTCAAACCCACTGGTCCAGGGGAGTATTTAGACCTGAAGCAGGCTCAGAACATAAGGGAGCTCTTGCAAGGCTGCAGAAACTGTCCTTACCCTATACCTTGGCTGATTGCATTTATAGGGCCACTTAGGTGACAAAATCTCTGATATCGAGCTCAAATTATGACAACAGTAACAAGACAGAAGACAAAAGAGTCCACGGTAGGAGAAAGCAAAAATCATGCACCAAATATCAAAAGATCAGCATCTACCTTCCTTTTCTTAACTCACCAATCCATAGCTTCAAGAATTTCTTTGGACATAGCAGTTGTTGCCAACTCCCACAGTTTTACATCAAGTATTGCAGGGATTAGATATTTATGGAGTTTTTTAAGCCTCAGTTCCCAGGGCCATTTGAAATGAATTCTCACAGCTATTAAGAAATGAGGAAGAGGAAAAACTGAAAGCAGAAGTGTAAGTGTTTTCAATAACAATAATCCCTTATTTTCCTTTTTGCAACCCTTAATATTCTTGCAACACTTGAGGCTGGCATCTCAAAATAGATAAATCCTTTCCCATTTGGGGGGGTGGAGATCCCCTCCTGATAAGCACTGTCCAAAGATGGCACAGAAAGATCTTCTCAGAGTTTACAATGAACACAATCAGCAGATGGGAACATATAATTTGAGAGAGGGGTCAAGGCTAATATTTTCAGCCCTCTTTTCATTGCCCTTTAGCTGTTCCTCATGGAATCAGAAAATGTGGGTTCACAAGAAATGCAAGGGAAACTCTTACTGAGAAGACCAGTCTTACAGTGCCCAAGAGGTGTTTGCAACGATATTTAAAAACCTCTGTACTCCTCACAGCAAGCATTTTAGATGCCTGAACTTTGCTGACTAGGGGATACTCTGAGTTTGCAGTTTTCTTATGACTTACTCACTCTTTCCATTTCCTTAAGGAGGGAATGAGTAGAAAGGTTCTTTTCTACTTTGAAACTCTAACTAATGGCTATGAGTCAAAGATCCATCTCATGGATCTCCTCTGCAAGGAACTGAAAGAAGTTGATGCATAATCATTGAGGTAAAGTCCCTGTATCTGAGTGAACACTCATTTATCAGTTCCTTATATAAGGAAACACTGGAGACCAGTGCTGACCAGCGCTGTCTGCTCTGCTGTTGAAAAGTGAGCTGGAATAAGCACCTTTCTCACACTGAAACATGTTTGCTGAGAGAGGCAGGAGAGGAGACAGAGATGGGTATTGTGTAAACAAAAATCCTACCCGGGTGAATCCAGAGCACAGATTCAGCTGCACGTGGTAAATACAAGCTCACTGCCTCCACAGATCTATTTTATAGGACCAGAGACACTTTTTAGATAAGTAAATGCTTTGAGATTATATTCCCTATTACCGGCAGTTCCTATTATTACAAAAAAACCCCTCTAAGCTGCATATTTGTGACATTCCCCCAGCTGGCAGAGCAATAGCAGTGATGAGGAAAATACTTACTGTTTGCAGTGGTTATTAGGATTATTACTTAGACCCCAAGTGACTTTCTGAAATAATCTTCCCGTGCAGTGCCTTTGTGTTTTTAATCCCATCCACACTCCCCCTTCAGCAGCTGCTATGAATACAGTTTTGCCATAATCTATGAAGCTTATGGGTTGTGTCTCCTTCTCCCTCAGAAAAATAATTCTGCTGAGATCAACTGCTGGAAAGAGGTAGGAGCAAGTGTCCTCAAAACACTGAGAAAGAGAGGAGCCATTCACTCAAATAATTGTTTGAGATGTTATGTACTCTGCTAGGTACTTGTCCGAGAGACTAAAGAAAATCCTGATTATCAGGTGGTTCACCCCCAAGATGCAGCACTGTCTCATTTGTAATCCAGTTAGTCTAAATTACATTGACTCGGGGATGGAGCATTTTCCCAGTGCCCTGGAGAGAACTCCCTCCAGACAGCAGGAGTCTGCTGACTCCGCAGGTGTTATAATAACATGTGCTCCCATCCCTTTAGTTCTGCCTCTTCTCCCTCTCCCTTTGAAGTACAGAGCAGCACCAACCAGGGGCAACCTTCTGGCACAGATGAGTGCCAAAACTGTGATCACCAAAGCAGAAAGTCTGCTAAGATAACTGGAGAATAGCACAAGAATTATGGCCAAGTGTTTTCTTCATATCCCTTGTACCATGACTGCCATACTTGGCAGGGTTCTTACTTTGCTCATAATCCTCCCACTTGTATATGGTCACTCTAAGGCATGTTTACCCTGCTGCTGATCTTGACTTTGTTTCAGAACAAGCACACCTTGTGTTGTAATTTGCATGCAGGAGTGTGATAGAAATGCTGCAAAGATGGTCTAGGGGGATAGAGTAGACAGAACTGCTAGCTTTTATCACGGAATTGAGTCTTAATCTAGTCAACTCTGGCAGTGATCTGTACTACAGCCTCCAAATTGGGTTCTTTCATGCTTTAAGTTTATCCAGCAATAGCACAAATCCTTGTGCCCTGAGGCTGTTGCTGGTAGTTTGTGTATTTAGGCACAGATCTGAAGCTCCTGAGCCTTCAGTAAGTCAGCAAAAATACTCATGCTGACCTCAGGGGCCTTGGATCAGATCCATAAAGGCCACCTGGGTTTCCATGAGGCCAGTGGGCACTGTCACACACAGGGGACATGATGGAACCTCGTGTAGCTCAGGAGTGAGAAAGCAACACCACAGATGGGATGTGGCTCAGGGAGTTCAAGTAACAGAGAGAACCACACTCATCCTCCTGCAGCTCCTTTTGTAATTTCAACAAGCATTTCTCTTTTCTTTTCCAGAAGTGACTGAGCAGAGAGACAGAAAATTTTCTAATCATTAAGAAACTCTTCAAAACCTGGTGGGCTTTACCTTGTATGTGCCTGCATACACCTGTCCACAGATACACACACAGAGTATTTCACACACAAGGTTTCCTTGTTTCTCTCCACCTTGTCTTTACCATGCTTGTCTCTCCAACATTCGCTTCCAACCCATCCATGAAAGGGCACCCTGAATCCAGTCCTAGATCTTCAGCTTCTTATTTGTCTGACCTGGGTTAGCAGTTGTATCACATCACAGTGCAAACATATTTATTTTATTTTATTTTGTTCTCAAAAAACCCCCACCATAATGCCAAAAGAAATGCTTATGTTTCCATAAGCATGGTCTCATGGCTGCTTCACTGAAGCTGCCAGAAGATAAAACCACAGACTACGAGGGGTCCTCCAGACTGTCAAGTTTTCATGTCCAAAAGCATTTGCTGTATTAAATGAAAAAAATAAAAAATTTCTCTCAACTCCTTCACACGTCCTTAGTGGAGTCCTTAGTTCCCACCTCGTGATTAGGCCTGCTGTCCTTCCTAATAAATTACCTGCTGCTCCTCAGGCCACGTTGTTTCTGCCTTTGGGATACACTGTTAGAAAGATGACTTGTCTTGGCTGCATTTAAATAGCCTGGACTAACATATCCTGACAAAGGCAGTCCCTTAAAGTCTTTCCACATTAGGTAAGTGGTGCCCAATTCCTGTTATGGAAAACAAGGAATAAATATGGACTATAAGAGAAATGAGCCAGCTGTGAGGCTGTTACACTGAAGGATTAGGTACAAGAGCTCGGCAGCAATTCCCAGGAAAGTTGCTTTCCCTTTTGGATGTTTGGTTTATCTTACTCCAGACTCAAGGACCCAATTGTGGCAGTGCTTACTGCTCCAGAGCACCTCAGCCAGCTCCTCCTTCCTGCCCACAGAGGGCTGTCAGAGCCCTCACTAACATTAATTACAGCCTATCAAAGAAAGGCCTTTTCCTGTAGAAACTCATGAGCAACAAAGAAAGGGAAAAGAACTGCAATCAAAATAAAAGTATGACTTGACACTTTTTTAAACAAGGCCCTGTTTGCCCTTTTCAAAAAGGCTTTGCCTGGAGATGGGGCTGCCTTAGGAGTGAGAATCAGATGTCTGTGCATGAGAAACCCCGAGTCTTCTGCTCATTGCTGTGCAGCTACAGGACCAGCTTCTACACCTTTAATTTGCCAGGCCCATTTAGATCATCAATATTAGCTCAATAACCATTGTTGGACGTGACCAAGAACAACAGTTCCCATGGGCTGTCATCAGCCATTTCAACAGCACCTTTTAGGGACCCTTTTTTAATTATTTTTTTTTTTGAGGCTGTGCCTGTATTTGGAGACAACTGCAGACTCTTGAAGCCATAATGAACAGAGCGAAGCCTTGAGAGGGCAACAAACTGCTGAGCTCCTTTGACATATTGCAGAAATCAGCAGGAAGATTCTGGGATGTATCAAAAGAAAAACAGCTGTCGGTGAAAGCCAGAGGCAACAGCTTGTTCCTGGATGCAGATATTAAAGTCATGATATACTTAAAACAAGAAAAACCACCTACAAGATAAAATAGATCAATACATTTGTAAGTCTCGCTGTGTTTATCGCTTTTTCTTTGTGAGGATTCCAAATCAGCATAAGTCACATTCCCTTTATCATCTCCTGGGGAGTCTCTTTTTTCCCCCTCGATGACTCTCCCCAAAAGTCATTTCAATTCATCCAACTACAGCCAGCTACTAACTGCAGGGATGAAAATCATTTTGTTTCAGCTTGATGTGGCAGAAACTCATACAGACCTAAATAGCAAATGACAGGGCACAACACAAGCACCTGATTTAGGGCTGTACAGGCTTCAGCAGCAACAAAGAATTTGCTTTCTGAAAATGCTGAAGCAGCTACTCCCAACGCTGTCTGTATCAGACTAATAACACTGCAAAAGGAAGGCTGGGTAAACACATGCATGGCTAGGTGAGCACACCCAGAGCATCCTCTGCAATCAGCCTGCAAGTGCCGCTCCAGAACCTCCACCACGCCCTTTAACTTCCCCAACCTGCCACGCAGTTTCTGTTTACAGTCAAAGTCTTCTCAAGAGACAAGGGTCAGGCTGTGGAGATTAGGCTGGAAATGTCAGGAATACATCAGAATGGCTCAAACAGCACACACTGCACAAAATATACGATTATACACCCTCCTGCCACTCCCTTCTAATGCCACTTCCTTTCTGGTGCTCGGGACTGGCAAAGTGGCTGCACAGTCTATTCTGGGTCAAAGACAAGCAGTGTGGGCTCCATTTCTATGCTACTCTGTGAAGCACCTCTAGAAACAGCTGAGAAAAACTTGGTTTACAGGCTTCCCCTTGTTACAGGAACAACCTGTCGCTGTGAGGGATGTTTCAGCACTGGCCCCCATCTACCAGGAAGCTGAAGAGGCTGCTTGGCAGTCACAGAGGGTGGTGTTATGGGACTTGCACATTACATATGCCAGTCTATTTAATGGCTTAGCAAACCTCTCCCCATCTCCTAAGCCATTTACTTCCTTATTTGAAAGGTCTTAGATAAAACCACCAAGAGTTATGGGGTATACAACAACCAAGGATATAGAGAAATGACAAGTACAAAGAGAGGAATATGAATAATATACAGACGAGGCCATTATTCTGTGTACTGAGGGAAAGTATTTCTGCTCCACACAAAAGGAAGGATTTATCTTCCACTGATCAGAGGTGACAAAGCTAGAATGTTAATGCTAGAAAAACATAGGGAGGGCAGGAAGAAGGCTGCCAGCAATTTCACTTTGATTTCATCAACTGATCATGCAATTATAAATTTATATTTTTTTTGTGAGCAGCAGACACTTTCACACTTGGAGTAGCCCAGGGGAGAGACAAATTACTAAGTCTCACAGACCTTTCTACAAAATTCCACACATATTTCAGTCAAGCAAGACACTGATGTTCTCAATCTCATGTCCTTTAGGTCTGACACAGCTCACGATACTGATGTTAAAGGGGACTAGACTGGTCATCAGGTACTAAGCCTTTACTCAGCAACAGAAGTTTCATGCAGACATAATTCAGGGCCAGCTCTGAGTCTGCCTTGCTGTGGATGAAAATCAGATCAGGCCTTTAGAACCTTAAACTTCCTTGAAATTATAGTCCCTTCTATAATTAAAGTCCTTCCCCCATTGATCACCAGGTCTTCTGCTCCCATCTCCAGTCCGTGTGTCCCTGGGAACTTGCAGCTGGGGATGTTTATTAGCTCTCAGCTCTATCGACTATGTCAGAAAACATCACATAAATGCAATTATGATGTGCACCCACTACATGCTCTGCTTTAATGCTCACAGTGCTGAGTTTAATGCAAATGCAACCATGTCAGTGTAAGCAAACTTTGAGCCAACACAGAGGTGATAAGGCAACCCAAACGAGGCTGGAGGTTGGACTGTATCATTACTGTTAGCACAAATAGCAGCCTCAGGAGAAAACCTCTGCTGTGCTGTCATACTAATGCATTATTAGAGAGTTTATACCCCAAAAGGGTTTTCTAAAGGGAGACAAAATGGAAAAATTCACATCACAAACTGCTGCAAGAGCCTTGATTTTGTTTGGAACAAACTACTCAAGGTCCAGGTATAATCTATTTGCACATGGAGCTGAAAATTTATCACAATCCCAGACCTGTTGTTTCTGTCATCTACAGGGAGAGTGAGTGCTGATTTTCAGCATGAAGAACCACCAAACTGAATAAATACAGATGCAATATAAGGAGCAATACTGCCATGCAGTTGAGATGCAGAAAGTGTGCCAGCCTTGCAATAAGCCAATATCAGTATGGTGTAATACTGAACCACCCACATAGCGAGCCAGTGCACAAGATCATTTGTGACTTCATTTTATATCACATGCTACAAGGACATTTTATTGCTTATTATGAAATTTTAAGGCCATCCTTTCAGCTTATAAAAAGTAAAAGAATGAGATGAGACAGACCACTTCAAAGGTGTAATTGTTGTTATTGAAAAATGGCAGTGGAAAGTATAAAAAGAAAAATCTCAAAATTAATGCTGGATTAAGTACTTCAGTCAGATGTGAAAATTTAGAACAGCCTCTCTAGCACTGATCAGATGTATGTGAGACCCAGAGCTGGAGTGAAGGACTGGCTTCATCAGCCAGCTGACACACAGCTACTGAAGTATGCTTTTAGTTGTCATCTAATTTAGTCTTTTACTACCAACCTGCTTTCTCAATCCAATTTTACTAATTTTTTAGAACCTTTGCCCCCCTCCAATCCTATTACATCAGCGATTTTAAAAAAGATTTTACTGCAAGTGGAGTGGAAAACAACCACCCCCACCACCTGCTTCTACTCCTCCTTCCCCCCTCAGAATGTTACTTCCCACACTGATCCCCAAAAACCCTTCAATACTTTGGCATTTATTTGAAAAGAGATGTTTACTGGCCCAGCCCTCTTAGGTGGAATTTCCCTGCTTCTGTTTGCAAGGGTGGCATTTGGAAGAGCAATGACCTATTTTTTTATTTTTTATTTATACCTCTGCTATTCACACAGCTTAAGGCCTTGGGATGAATGCATCTCCCCTGGTGCATGCTGGATCCTCTGCTGGCTCATGACGTTTGTCTAAAGCTCCTGGTAAAAACAAGGAGCGTGAGCTGAGCCGCTGTAATGCTGAGGGTAATGTGAGGTTCACTAAGGCAATAAATCCATCGTGCCAGTGGGAGTGGGGAGATTTACTTTTTAATGATAAGGCAGAGCGTTGAGAACCAGGAGGTTTTATGAAATCATTACAGGATGAGAGAGAGGTTTAAAAGAACAAAATTGTATTTCTACGTTTGTATTAAAACTTTTACAAGTGGAGGCGAACGAGGAAAGAAAAGCAGACAAATAGTATTTGTATTCCCTCAGCTGAGTACACAGAGTATATTTCAATTATTAGGATTTGTCCTCTATATACATGTAAAAAGAGGCTTCATAGCAGCAGTAAATAACAGGAACCTTATAAAAACATGAAGTCACCTTGCAGAGGCAGAACGAAGCAGGAGAGCTGATCTGTGCTCCGTATTGTGATTTCCATATGGGAATGGAAAGGCTGCTTTCATGGACAAGGCTGAGGCCCACGGGCTCACAGCCTGAAAAATAACACCACCTTTTCATTTGTAATCCAAAAAAAAAAATTAATGTAGAAGCTATTGATGGAAAACCAACTTAGAACCCCACATTTCCCTTTTTTCCAGGGCAGAACTGCACTTTAAGTCAAGAGCTTTATTAATGGAATAAGTGCATTTGTCTCTTGCAGGCCTGAAAAATAAAGCACCGAGCAATAACATATGGAATATGCCTCAGGCAAGAGATTTTCTTCTGGTATTGCCATTTTTCTAATAAAACTTACATCATGGCACGAGTGCACGTGTTCTTGCAAAGTGTTTCACAGGGGGTGGTCTAAAATTGAGGCACCCAAAACCCACAGACAGTTTTTATAATATCGCTAATCTCAACTGTTCAAAGACAGTGATCTGGGATCCCTAATCCCACAAGGTGGAAGGAAATAAAAAGAACTCCGCAAGTTCTCCTCTTTTCAGTCCATCCTTCAAATTCTTGGTGAAATTTCTCTAAATTTCCTCTGTAAATATAAGGGCTCGAAACATCATTTTATAACAGGAAGTTTCAATCCTCCTGCCATCCCACAACTGCAGCAGAGGATGCTCTTATTAAAATAATCACCAAGACTGAAATTCCTCAGGAAATTGTGAACGTTTAGCAACACTGGTGTTAAAAACCACTGCAGGTGCTGACTTACAATCCTACAAATTCCAGTGAGCTTGTTTCCAGGCACATTAAGGGACTGTGAGAGGGTATCAGACTGGCTCCTTGGCTATTAGCACTGCACAGACAGGCAAGCTGACCCCAGCCTAAACACACACATCTTAGAGAGTGTGTATCGATTTAAACCTTCCCACTAGTCTGTCTTAGGCCTTTGAACCTTTGCTCTGCGATTCAAAGGCACAGAGCTGTCGGCATCTCTGCTGCTTTAGGCACTTCTCTGCCTTAATTTCCCCCACGTTCCTACAGCAGTTCCCCTCCCTGCCCTCCAAGCTGCTTTCAGTCAGTGTTAGCCGAGAGCTTTAGGGCAGAGGAGTGATAAGCGCTCTAAGTACAAGGACTACAGAAGAGCCTCAGGCACTGAGATTACCTTTACATCTGAACACCTTTGATGCAAGGTCCTGGACAAGAAATGCAGTTGACTTATGCTCAGTAAAAATTTATGCTCTTCCATTCTCATCCCAGTTATCTAGCTGAGACTAAAATCAAACAACCTGGAAAAAAATAGTTCCACTTCAAAAGTCCTGACATTCAAGAAGGCTTTTCCTCTTGAAAACAATGATGCAGTGGGTCTGCCTGGTTAAAAAATGCCCAAGCAAACAGCTTAACTTCTATTGAGTCTGTTTTGGTTTCAAACTCACATGTCAACAAGTCCAAAGGAAAGTGCTTTCTGGTTTCTTGTTTCACACTTACAGAGTGGCTGAGTGAAAACTCAGGAATCGGGGAGAGAACTGGGAGTCTCTGAAATGCTACAGAACAGGAATGTTTTGCAACAAACAGCCCGATACAACATCAAACCACTTAGAACTGCAGTACACACCATAGTGTCTTATTTTAGCTCTTCCGTTACACCTTCTTGCTCTTTTTTCACTGGTAGTAAAAAAATACAGAAAAGTGATATCCTCCCCCCTTTTTACTGGCAGTATCAGTTTCCTCAAGAAAGATCTAACATGAAACCTATTTGATGATTCCCACCAGGAGCTTGTGTTTATACCATATGTGTATGTAGTATATGAGGTACCTGCTGTAGAACTGTTAACATCAGCAAACATGTCTTGTGAATTGCAAAGTATTAAAAAAAAATGTATTCTGTGTATGTTTAGACAGCAAACACTGTTTTGCACAAACCAAAATTCCACGGGTACACATCACTGTCTGAAAGGACACGTGCAGATCTTCCAAATCAGAAGCAGAAATATAATTAATTAAATGAATGAGACAACGAGCAACAAAATTTAACAAGCCAAGTTGAGATTAATGTCCTGTGCTCTTCCGAGAATCCGGGTAATGAATCAGATTTTACACTTCGTGTTTTCAACAACGTCTGCAGAGATAAAGTAATGGAATGTCCATTACCCTGGTGTAAGACTGACATATTCTCATCAAATGCTTCGTGATTGTATAAGTAGCATGGAACAAGGAAAAATCAGGAGCATACAGCATGGATAAAATGCCCACAGACACCTAATTTTTTTTTATTCAGCAGAAAGCAGCATTACAAGCAGAGAGCTGGAGGGTATATTAGGAGGCATTTGTGCGTTTCAGCATTTCTGTCTTACCTGAAGGTGCTTGATAAATCCAATGCATATAAATAAAAAGGAGAGGGGATTGGAGTACAGGTGATCCTTGGTGCTGATGCTGAATTTCCACTGCTAAGGTTCTAATTCAAATATGATCCATATTAGTATTATTTACAGATGATTATCAAAGGTGCAGCACTTCCAGGCAGGAAAAGCATTTTTGTTTATGGTCCAAACCATGCTAACACTGTATTGTAGAGGGCAAGCAGCTCAAAAAGGTTGAATGAGTTACCCAAGGTCACACACTGAGTAAATTGAAAATAAAGGACCAGAACGCATTACACCTGATTTCCTTTCCCATGCTGTCTTGTACACCATGAAATCTAATTTCACCAAGTGACTGGTTTGTATTATTGAGTTGGGAGTCTGTCCACTGACAGCAGGAAGCATCTCCTGTTATTGGACTCTCCAAGCAAAGGTCAAAGAGCAAGTAAATGACAGAGTTTAAGCAACACCACTCCACTTCAGCTATGAAATGCCTGAGTGAGATATTATTGACTAAACTTAGTTTTCCTTCATCATACTCTATAGCCATGTAAACAGATAAAGAATTCCAGACCAGAGGCATTTCCCAAGCCACCTGTGCAATCCCAGACACAAACGAATAGTGAAAGCTGAGCTTTCTGATAGCTTTATCTGTCCGGAATATTTACTTGTTGTTTCTGGTTACAACAGATACTGACATGGTAATTCTCGCTCTTATTCTGCAAGTTGCTCAATTTATGAAACTGTCAGTCCTTCGTGACACCTGTGGCAACTTATACAAGATAGAGATCCAAGGTTGTTAGTGTGTCAACAGCAAATATTTCATGAATATAGCTGGATGACGTGACATTTCCAAAAATCGTGCATTTCCCCTCTCCATTTCAGAATGGGATAAGCTCAACGAAGGGTACAGAACTGCACTAGAATACGCCCAGCCTGTTTTGTTTCTGATGACACTTAAACTCACCTACAGTGAAATTCACTCCTAGACTGAAGCCTATTCACCATTTAAGTCTTCAAAATAGGATTAGGGGATTTAAGCAGCACAGAAGCTTTGCATTTTCCATCCAGTTTCTTAATGAATTTTTGCATTAATGGGAGAGAGCATTATAGCTAAACACTCAGGTTTCTCAACAAGCCTTTGGAGCTGACAGTTCCAACCACAAAGAATGCACAACCTCCCCAATGCTGAGCAGCAAAATGTTTGCTTTTGTGCTGAGACAGGATTAGAACTCAGATACACAAAAGTGAAAAGTAAGTGATAAATTTCCCCTACCTTTTCATTATTACATGGGATTCTTTTAGCTTGATGTTTTTGAGTTGATACTCAAAGCCAGTCTTGAATAGCTTAGTACATACTATTCTTTAAACAGATCCGACTTAGAAGCAGTTCTTGACAGTCTCAACAACGCAGATCACATAAAGAAAGGTTTTTAAGACAGAAAAATGAGCAGCCCACATTAATTAGCAGCTATTTACTCCTTTTAATAGGCAAATACATAAAAATGAAAACTGGAAGTCACCCCATCATCTCAAACCATCTTAATATCAGACACCCTCCATCACGAAAGTTTACAAACTATTTTTTGGTGCTTTGTGCAGGTGTGTAGGCGGGCTTTTATCTAAGGATCTGAACACCCTGTAGACTCATTAGCTAATTAGATTTCTTGCAACTACTATAATATCAGAAGCACTTAGAAGAGAGATAAAGGTAGGATTAAACCACAGAACCAGCTCTCATGAGACCCCCATATCAAATGAGCTCTGCCGCACGCTGCCCGCACAACCGCTGGACTTTCCTGTGTATCAGCTCCATCACAGCATTTTTTTCAGCTCTCATAGGTATGATTTTTTTGTTCCGTATTATTACAAGCCCAGAGGCTCCAGTCACAATCAAAATACCAGACAAACTGGCAGGAGGAGAAATTTCTATCTGCACATCAAGGTCGTAAGTCCAAAGACACAGGGCGCTGCAGAGATAAACTGCTCTAACCTGCCCAAGTCTGCAGGAGAAATGCAAAGTGAACCCCTATATCCAGAACACCTTGGAGGTGCTACACATACACATATTACCTGTGCAAGCACATCCTGACACATCTGTTGTGTGTGTACAGTGTAAAATCTGCACACATGGAGTAACTGCTCACCCAGAGTGCAGGGAAAGCCGTTCAGGCACTGAACATGCTCCCCAAGGAAGGGGTTACAGCACCAAGGCTGTCTGAGCTCAACAAGTGTTTGGACAACGCTCTTGGGCACATAGTGGGGTTCTTGGGGTTGTGCAGGGCCAGGAGTTGAACTTCAGTGATTCTTGTGGATCCCTTCCAACTTAGGATATTCTGTGATTCTACAAGTCTTTGAGCTCTCACCGTTCATACAATTAAATCTCCTGGATGGCTGCTTAATGCTTGGAAGGGAGTGGAAAGGCAAAGAAAGCAGTAGGTATATGGAAACCTATACAAACAGCAGCCTTCCAATGCACACTAGTAAAGATGAATTCTACCTCTAATCCCCAAGTGCAGTCTCTCATTCTGTTCTTATTTCAAATTTTTAAAATGTTAGGAAATACTCTTTCAGGAGTTAAAATTTAAGTACAAACTAGTCTCACTAATTTGCAATTCACTGAAGATAAGACTTCAAAATAGGAGGAGTGAAGGAAAGGGACAGCTCGGAATGGAATGAGGCTGCCCTAGTTCTCTTCTTTAACTTCACAGAAGGTTTGAGAAGAAAAAAGAATAAATGCAATATGAGCATAAGGAGGTCTAGTCTCCAAACCAGACATATGCCTGGCTCTCATTAGAGTTCCTGGGAGATGTAAGCAAGCATCTGTCAAGAGAACCAGATCCTATGAAAAAGTAGGGATATAAAATCCCAGATCGCTTCAGAGAGGCAATAAAAACAATATGGAAAATTTATAACAATCCAGTGTAATTGTTCAAAGGTAACTGCTTCAAGGACTCTTATGAGGCTTGTAAAGGTTTTTCAACTGATAAAAAAGGAACACCACTTTTAAGATGAGATAATTTAAAGCACAACTCAGCACTGCTTCAGAGGAAAACAGGATAGTGATGTGTTGGTTCCTGCCCTTCTAAAGTAAAATTAAAGAAAAAAACATTCTTTCTAATAAGATGGTATGGCATTTATTTTTGCACAAAGCATCTTTAAACAGAAAAACCTTTCAATCCCTGTAAAATTTCACAGTTAAACTCTAAAAAGTAAATTTGCAGGTCCCAGACTGACAGCTTTGGGTGCAAGAAGACACCGACTGTCTCGAGCAATGACATTTTCAGAGCTTTATGCAAGGGAGCTCCAACATCCACAGTGACCCAAGTGCTGCAAGGAAAGCACACTTTGGCATTCTTAGAGCTCAGAATTGCTCACCTCAGATCACACAGGTGAGGAAGGTACACATCTGGTAGCTGGAGCCAAGGACTATGAACAACTTGGTTTAGTCTTTCCTCTGCTGTTTACTCGCCCTGCATCCAAGTTGTTTCACATTTTCTGCATTGGTCTGCCCTTCAAGTAGGACAAGCACGAACATAACTTTAAATGCCACAAAGGTGTGCTGCTAAGGCTTAAAAGAATACATTTAATTTTTAATCAAAAGTCACTATAATGCTGCCTAACAAAAAATTGGGAAATTATTATTGTTTGCAAAGACTGCAGCACAGTCTGAATTCCATTATATTATTGGAAGAGGTATTACCACCTGAAAAGCAATTTACTGGGTCTGTTTTATAGTTTATACATAAAATAATTCCTAACTTCTGGAGGTTTCAATTTAAAATATTATTTTTCCCTTGAAAGTGTTAATTTTCCTCTGAATACCTTCTTAGTCAATTCAATTGCTTCCAAATTTTCCTGTTATTAAAAATACATCATTTAGCCTAATTTTTATTTTAATCATAACAGAATCAGGCCAGCTATCTATGTCTTTATCTGATAAATGTCTTGCTTCAAAATGTGAATATATAAATATGAGCAGAAACCAACATAACAACTATTTATAGTCAAAAAGAAGTAGTAAATATCATGGGGTAAAATATCCCTCACTGGGAAGGAACACGAATATTGAAGGCATAAAACATACAACAGGTCTTTTACAGCATGTTTATTTACAATAATATAGTTGTCATGTTTACTTGTTTATGTCACCTTTGAATTTCCTGAAATCACTACTGGAAAATGTTCAAGGCAAAAAGGTAATTACAGTCACCCAACCCTGCCATCAATGATTCAAAGCAATGGAGCACACCTGCAAATTATAACAGCTTAAATCAAGCTCAGGCCACCAAGAGTAGCATAAACTACAATCCCACTCTTTGGCCACGCCACAGATGATGAGGAATCAAGAAAGTTGCTCTGCCCAACAGCCAGGGGGCTGCAGGTGAGGTGTTGAGGCGTGCACCTATTTTGGAGAGCCCTCCACAACTGAGAGCAGTGTGACAGATTAAGTCCTGGAGCACTAAGGACCAGCATCCCAAAGGGCTTTGCAGAGAGACAAAAGCCTGTCATTCTTCTGCTGCAAAGTGAGACTCATATGTCCTGGAAATGTTGGGTTCTAGACTGAACTACTTCAAGTTAGAAACACAGAATACCACAGAGAAGACGCTGAGATTATTAAATCTTTACAGGCACTTCAAACTCTACTGACAAGAAGCAACAGAGATTAAAAGGAAGGATGGAATTGTGGTAGCCAACAGCCATTGTATCACAGTTGAAAAGCAAGAAAGGGTCAGAATTACTCGCAGAAGTCAGTGGCAATTCCTGGTCTGCCTGAATTTGCTGATCTACTTTCTATACTAATTGGCAAAAGAAGAGATGATGCATTAAGACAGATAATACTTAAGTGATCCATATTTTATCATAGTTAGCTTTATGCTCTGATATTGATTTTGTACATCTATACTCACGTTCCCCTTCAACCTTCTCCAGATCTCCTGTCTCATTAGTAATCTTTTCACAGCAGCACAGAAAAAAATACAGGTTCAACAACCCTGGGAAACATCTAGTCCTCTCCCCTCCTCAAAGCAGGGTCAACACTGAATTCAGAGCAAGGTGTTCAGGGCCTCTGGATTTTGAAATTCTTCAAGGACATAAATCCTACAACCTGTCTGGGCTTCCTTTCCTCTTCTCCAGGCCACACAAGTCCAGAGGTGTCATGTTTTCCTCTCAGAGACTACATATAGGAAACCAATTTTTAGTATTCTCCCACACCAGCCAGTGCTTTCCTGTCTGTTCTGGTTTCTTGCTTTAATTCCTACAATAAGCATGAAGACACAACAATGTAGCTGAATTAGAAAACTATACATAAGAAATCCTGATGAGGAGACTCAGCCTGCTGACGTGCACCCAAAATACAGTGTCATACTGCATTTGAAACAGACTGGTTAAAAAAAACTTGAAACTCTCCAGAAAGAAGCAGCACTGCATATAAATAAACTCCTAGCCTGCATTCAAGACATCTGATCATAGGCTATGTTTGAGAAGTGAGCTCTAAGGTTGAGATCAGCTCTTTGACTCTGTCCAGATGAATCATTGTGTTGTCCATTTCTAAAACAAAATCAACTAGTAGCACATCAGTATTGTCTTCCGAACATGAACTGAAATATTTGAGTATCCCTGGGAAGGCAATTTTTTCTTGACTCAACACTTTGCCATCTAACCTTGAAATGCTGGATGTTGTAAATATGATACACTGCTGCTATAAAAGTGGGGGAAAGTGTCTGAAATTCCAAATGAGAAGGCACTGGGAGGAGGATTTCCCCCACCTTACCACTAGATCATTCTGATACTTAAAAATAAAATCCCAACCATGATCTTGCACTACAGAAGTAGTCACTTGTACCTATTTGAAGGTGCCTGAGTTGATATATAAAGCTATTCTCCCAGTCACAGCACATTTCACATCCCCTTTGCCCGCATGTAAAAGTGTTAGTGAAAACTTGCTGTGATCATCAAGCCAATTGTGGAACCCTTTGGAGAAACAGGTACTTTGCAAGACACAAGATCCTCTGGATACGTCTGAGACAGGCAGAAACTCATCACTTTGGGATTCTTCTTTCACATTTTGTGTCAATAGGGTATTGTAGCATAATTAATAGACGTGGTGCTGACTCAAGTCTTTGAGGCAGACACTAAAAGAAGTTGCTGCACATGTTTTCTGTGTCTTTAAAGAGCATTTTCAAAAGAAATTATGGTTAGAACTTTTGCCCTGGAAGCCTGTACAAAACCCTCAAAGTAAATCCTTAAAAGTATCCTGTCAATCACTCATCATTCCACTGACTAAATATTAACATTACATCCATGAAGAGAGTTTGGTGTCTTACAACAGAAACAGATCCTCGTGGTTTTCTTATTTTTTAACATTAGTGTTAGTGATGAAGGAGTTTGAACTGAGCTATTACCTAGTACACATCATGTCCTCAGAGTGTCAGAATTCTCAAGGCAATGTCTTTCAGAAATGAAAAATTCCATCTTTCCAAGAGCAGTTTCTAAGGAACTAACAGATTTTTTGTTGAAGTGCCAGATCACTCAATACACAGACACTCTCAAACAAATGGATATTAAACTGGTCCAATCCAGGGCAACTCATTATCTGATTCTATATATTCTTTCCTTGTGCATTTGTTTGTGATTCACTTTTTGCTGTTTGCAAACTGCTAATAAACATATTAATACTCACTTCTGGGAGATGGTTCAAGAAGACTCAAATCAACATGACAGGACGCAGCTGTGCTGCTACTTAGGCCATTTCTAACCTTAATTCCAGCCTCCAGCACAAGCCCCCTGAGATCCTTCACGATGTTCACAGCACAACAGTGGCTGCTTTAGGTATTACGAGCCCCAAGTGTTTGTTACCACCTCAGTACTGGACACTGGGTGCTCTTCTGTGGGATCTTGAGGAAATCACAATGACCAGGTGCTTCTAATGCAACCCTTGTACTATGACTCTCTTCTCAAATTGAACCCACCAGTGAACAACAGAAAAAGGCATGAAATGACCTTCAGATAACAGCCCAGTTGAGAAAATAATGAAAGAAAAGTAGGCATGATTGGGGCATCTATTTAGATGCTACTAAAAAGCCATATTTGTTTGGCAATTTAGGGCAACAGCTGGAGAGGCCAATTGAGAGGCACATTATTCTGTAGCACAATAATGGGTGAAGAGGCATTCTCCTACCTGAACATAAAAATAAGCACAGTACAGGGAATACCATAAAAAGGGCAAATACAGCAAACCTCAGGAGTGCAGGCAACCTCCCTGAAAAAAACTTTGTATACAAAGAGCATGAGCTATTCTCCACGGTGCTTTATTTGCAGATGTAGCAGCTGCTCCTCAGGGCCATGACTGTTGCTTTGAAAATAATTTAGGAGGAGATTTTGTCACTTTCTGTAGCAAACCTGAAGATTCTGGATAGTGCTGCTGAGTCATGGTGATCTGTGTTTTGTAGTATCTTGTGTCTCCCTCAATACACTGGAAATGCTCTATGAATATGCCAGAAAACCAAGTGCAATTTTAATAATGCATTTCTAAACCTTGTAGTTTGGCAGACAGTACTTGAGCATGTATAATACCTGGAGCCCAAAGAAACCCCAAATACACACTGTCAAAAAAATTATCCTCTAAACAATTTCATGATTTTGGGGGGTCTGTGACTTCATTCTGAAATGTCTGAAATAGGCATCAATGCATCACGTATCAATGGGAATCAGATGAAAGTAAGTAGAATGGCAGAAGTGAAATACTACACACTGTCCTGCAAGGAGAATTTACTGTTTCAAATGTCTACAGAATCACCAAGATTTCCTCCTACTTAGGAAGCCCAAAGATTCAGAACCACACAGCCTTAATGAGATTCAAATGCTCTTGATTTTTCTTAATATAATCTTTATATTCTCCTGTTTAATTGCCAAGGGCTGCTCTTCCTTTCCTCCCTGCTCTGTTATCACAAACAGCTGAATGCTGGAAGCAAAGAAAGGAAACCAACACAGAAACCTGCCCTGAGTTTTTAGAATATTTTAAAGTGTTTGCTTTAGGATAGCCAGAGAGATCCAAAGCCCAACTTTAAAAAGAGTCCTTAGGGAACACTGCAGACAGTCTGAATTTGCACAACTGCACTTTCAGTTAACCTCATTAATACAGAATTATCTCAGTGGAAACAGTAGAGGCTGATACAGAAATCTGTGGAATTTCAGAAAAAAAATGCCATTCTGCTTGTAACTAAAGATTCTCTCCACAGAGCACACAGTAAAAAGTAGATGAACCAGGACAAAAAGATATGGAAAATTTCAAGTACCCTACCCCAAAGGCAAGAACAGAACTCCTTTTTACTATCAGCAGTACTTTTTCTAAGCTTCTTTTGCTTTGCCCTCCCAGGTCCCAATCTGTCCATAAATCATTCTGTTTTGTCAGGATGGGTTATAAATTACAGCAGGTTCTTCAGGTCAGAGCCTGTCTTTGAGAATGCAATGCCTGTGTGGCACCCCTAAGGCTCTATGAGGCTACAACTCCACTGCGAGGATCCTTCAGGTGATGGAAGCCACTGGTGCCTTTCAGTGAATGGAACTGATGCCATTTGTTAGTGATTTTCTAAGAGGTGCCTCATAATCTTATTTAAAAACCCAAACGTGCAACACCAGCCAAAAGAGAGCTTCTAACAGTATTTAGCCCTAAGTGTAAGCTGTTAGAGCTCTTTGTAAGTATGACATCTCTCAGGACAAATACCGGTTCTGTGCTGCTCCAGGTGCCCTGTAGGAAAAAATTCCAGAGCTCTGCTCCTGCTCCTCACCCAGTATACCTGGCTCTCAATTCTATACCCACTACAGATTACAGGAATTTCTCAACTCTCTGGCACAGCAGAACTATGACAGACTGTTGTACAAAACCAGGATAATTCTCAGCTATCAAACAAACTGCTATGGGCAGAGTTAGCTGCAATAAGCAGAATTTTCAAAATGTCTTGCAATAGGATAGGTCACATGATTGGTTCATTCCCAAATGTTCTCTTTTTTTAACTCTACTTCTTAGTATTTTTTTTTTCTCCTTTTCATACTGACCCATAAACAGAGACACGTGTCAGCTGTAAAATGGCTGGAAATCTTCCCTGCAGCACAAGAACTGTTTGACTGAAGATGAGTTGGTTAATTGTATGATAGTCTTGAACCTCCCAGCCAGAGCCGAGAGTCAATGCTCAGACATTGGGAAGATAAGCAAAGGGACCTGTGGGTCATTCCCAGAGCAAGATAAGCCATTATTACAACACTGCTGTTAGAACACCAGCTTCCTTAAGTTTGCAAAGCCTCTTGGGAATCACAGGCTGCTTAAAAAAGGAGCAGAGAAATCCCTTCTAAAATACACTACTCCTTGACTAGAAGTTTCCTTACCAGCTATGGATTTTGCACTATACATTTAGGAGTTGAGGAACAAATCAAAAGCTTAGTGAGAAATGGTTTAGTAAATAGACCACTCAGTGTGTCAAAGCCTAAGAGGCAGCAGGAAAACCAATATGAATTTAAAAATGTTATTTTACTGCCATAGTTCTTGCTGGTGTTAAATCCAGGAAGAGCAACTGCAATCTCTAATCACTGGCCTAATTCCAAAGTAGTAACAACAGATTGGCCATAACAGTGACTTTATACGGGCCTTATCATCACAGTCATCAATAGATTTAGTCTCATTAAATAGTTTAGTGCTGTCACATTAACAGGGAAACCCACAGCAAATAAAGGGACTCAAGAGATTTGTTCATCACAACACAGAATTCAGCAGTAAGACAGAAAAACAAGGTAAACTCCCAAATTTCTGCCAGATGATTCCCTCACCCCACCTCTGAGTCCAGCAAAGAGAACAGAGGGATTGCACACCCTCGACAGGGCAAGGACCTTCAACAGCCCCAAATGCTACGTATTTCCAAAGGAAGCAAAAGCAGTGGTAGGAAACTGCAGTTCAAATTTTGCAGCTTTAATCCAACTACATCTGTTTGTAGCTTTTGATCACGTCTAAGTGGACAGAAATCCAATGTGGAAAGCAACAAACCTGCTGTATTACCAGGTTGGTTTTTTGTTTATGAGCAGTTGTGGAATTTCACCTGAACTTCAGCCTCTCAAAGGAGAGGTCCCAGCTGAGAAGAGTTGAGGTAACAGGTGAGGAAATTACAGAAAACCTTCACTGATGAGGCTCAATCAGGACTACAAACATTTAATTACACAACAAAAAAAGAGAGGGGGAGCTTATTCAATACAAAACAGAAAACCTGTCACACACACACACAATACAATAGAGTACTGTAAGGCAATTGGGAGGGAAAAGAAACAACTTTTTTTCCATGTCTGCACATACAGCCAGGTTAGAGAGCCATCACAGGAGAAAGAACAGCAGAATTCCTTACATCCCCAAGATTTGAGCAACCTGCTCTTGTGGAAGGTGTCCTTGCCCATGGCAGAGGGTTGGAACTCAGTGATCTTTAAGGTGCCTCCCAACCCAAACTATTCTGTGAGTTGATGTCCTGAGTTGTGTTTCAGTACAGAGATCCCTCAACAGGCAGAAGAGATTGTATGTGCTGCTCTATCCAGCCCTTGAATGGGAATTTCTGATACTGCATCCAAAATTAAAGTAAAACTGCTTAACCTCTGTATTTTACTACCTGACCTTCAAAGCTGATAAAAGCACATTTTTTCCCTTGAAAAGGAATAAAGGCATTAGGGAGCTAGAAAGTGCTTTATCTCCATCTCAGGACTCTCATCCAAAAGCCTGCATTACATTTTTCTTTCTCCTCTGTGCCAGTTTGGTAATGTGATTAAGGGATGGCATTACTGGCTCGAGTGTGCCCACAACACAAACCACCAGAAACCTGTCCTGCCTTCCAAAAGAAGAAAAATCCATGTGTAAGATATATAAATAAGATGGCACTGGCCTGAAGACTCAAAGGGAAATTTTGTAGAGATTTTGCTGGCATAATGGTGTTGAAGGAACAGCATTTAGATTTCTTTCATGCATAAGTATCAAGAGAATTCTCTTACAGACTGATTGCATGGTACCATCTTTAACTCATACAAAAGTAGTTTCTTACTTGCTAATGCTCTGTTTTGTACACTCACACATTACAAAAGCATGACATACCTTCAATAACTACATCTTTGTTTAATTAAAAGTGTGTGATTGCATAAAGTAGAAGGGTTTAGACTTGCAAATACTTGTGTTTAATAAAGAAAAATCACCTGCCTTGAGGAGAGAGTATAATTTGCTGCGGAACAACCTGTCTCCTGCAATTGGAGAGCTGTCACCCCATTTCACTGCCCACCAAAGACATTTAGAGAGAAATTAATCTTGAAGGAAAAAGAAGAGTCAAAAAACTATTAGAAAAGTTTGGGCAGGTTGAATAGCTGTAGCAGAGACAGTTTATTTAATCTCTAATTAAAGGAAATGACCACTCCTCAGGAATCTAAACATACTCTCTCAGAGTGACCACAATATATTTTGCACCACACACACAGTGACTTCTGCAATGTCTGGGCCTCAAGATCAAAAGCTGCTCTTGCTCATTGCTAAACTCTGCTTTATGGGCATGGTAAGTACATCAATCCCCAGCAGTGGCAGAGCAAATTGTGACAATGTGACTGCAATTTGACACTGAGTGCAGGATTTTATTTACTAATTTCTGCGTCTCTCTGTTGAACATCTTAATCTCTGATGCCTGCAGCAGGTTTTGAGGCAATGATGCCTTCACCATAATGAGTTAGCATCATTAATTTTAGAGATTCTTTTGTCTTGCTAGGAAGAGAATGTCTGAACTGGAATATACACCTGGTAACTACCGGCATTTCTACATAATGCTGCGTTTTTTTTGTTCTTGCAGATACTGCTTGACTCCAGGTTTTAGGAGATTTAGTGCCACCACCTAAGACAAAAATTTTGATTTGCTGTTTTCCTGGGAGAGGTTACAAATAAGCAGGTTTTATCACTTGACTTCTTCCCTCTCTTCTATGTTTAGATTATCCGTGCTGTTACAATCTCAGATGCTGAATGCTCTCTGCAGCTGCAGAATGTATCACAGATGCACAGTAAGCTCCTCTCTTTATAGCACATTGTGTCACAGCACAGGGCCACGGATGGGAAGCTATTCCTGGATACGATACCAACTTCTTGTGTGACATTGGACGAGGCCTCTTCACCTCTCTGCTCTTCATCCTTATTCCCTGAAATGCTGATGGCAATATAAACCCTCTTGATTGCAGAGAACTTGGAAATCAAAGGAGGAAATTTCAAAAGAAATTCTATTTATTTCTCTACCAAAACATGCACATCTGTGATGAAAGGAGACACTGCTTTCCATATCTCTGTCTCCATCCAGCACTGAGACACTGGGTTTTTTCCACCTCAATTTTTTCTCCAACTGTCTCACTTCCTTCCTCTCCCCCATGTGTTTCTATGGACTTTGAAATTTGGCCCTAATATCTTGGGATTTGTTTGGTTTTGTTTTATGAGCCCACTCTAATGTTTTCTGAACTTTTCTGTAAAGAAATTTTTCAAATATCCAATCTAAAATTCCCCTAGCTCTACGTGAGGTTGTTTTCTCTCATCCTGTTGTTACCCAGGGAGGAGAGACTGACACCCACCTGACCACAACCTCCTCCAGACCCTCCTCCCCAGCTCTGCTGCCCTTCTCTGGACTCACTCCAGCACCTCAATGTCGTCCTGGATGTGACAGGCACAAAAGTGAGCCGAGGATTTGGGGTGTTGCCTCACCTGTGCCCAGCACAGAGGGATGGGCACTGCCCTGGTCCTGCTGGTCACCCTAAAGCTGATCCAAGCCAGGTGCCATTGGCTGCCCTGGGCACATCTGGGCACACAGCTGGCCAGAGATTTCAGGGCTAAATTCTTTTTGCATATCACCCCTGGAAAAGTGTCTTCACTTTCAACCTAGTTCCATGACAAACATGAAACGGTGCAGACTTGGTTGACTCTCATCAAGATCATGTTAATTTTGTCTCTTTTCTCCAAGAACAACTGGATTCCACTGCACTTGGAAACTTGTCTGGCAATAGGAAGTGACTTGGAAAAAAATCTCAGCACATAAGACTCCTGTGGTCTGGGATCAGCAGGACCACAACTGCAAAGACGGCGGCTGCCCCAGCAGGATACTTTAAATCACAAAAAGAACCTCGCAGCATTTTTTAAAAGATATTAAAAAGTAAAACCCCAGAAATAGAACTTCAAGAGTAATTGATTTGCTGGTCAGACTAAACCACTAACAAAGGTAAAATTATTACTGTCAACACAGAATGGCTGTGGGGGATGTTATTTACCAGAAGGCAGGAAAAAATGTTACTGGATGAAATTATTTTTTTTTTCATAAATTGAAAGGCTCTGTTTCATTTTCAGGTTGTTCAGCTCTTTCTTAAATTAAAATTTGACATATTAATTTCTTTGGCTGCCTCAAAGTTGTACTCTTCACTGAACACATCATTTTGCCAGGAGTTTCAGCCAAACTCAGCTCCTAATAATCCTGAGCTATAAACACCACAACAATGAAGTTTTTTCCATTATTGGAAAGAGGGAACTATATAGCATTTCATGGAAATAGCATTGGAGGCAAGAGCAGAATTGTTTGTAGAACTGCAACTACAGAAAGGACTTTGGGAAGATAAAAGATCTAAGGTATCAAAGACAATATGACATTAAAACACTGCATCTGAAAAGGAGCAAGGAAGGGTTTTTAAATGATTGTAGGTACTAAGGCTTTAGATTGCACCTCACCTGAAAATCAGCTTCTATCACAAGATTTGGACATTTTTAAATACTTAGAGGAAAAATCTCTCTCTCCTGCTGTCCTCTGTACTTTGATCATACATGATAGAGCCCTCATTTATCTATTCAAATGGACCAACCACATCTCATTATATTCATGAGAATCATAAGGCACAGAGAGCTTAGTCTTTTTCTAAATTTTCTGTTCTCATTTATAACTCCAGCCTCCATTCTTTTGCTTCTGTAGTAGACCATGAACTGTCCTAGGAGTGGTATTGCAAAATGATAAATACTTGAATCTGGCATTATGTATCACCCTTTGTTACAAACAGAATAGTTTTCTGCGATTGTGAAATCCATTGCTTGCAATCCAGCAGGCACCGTCATCTGTTCAGTTCAAAGCTGTTAATAGAATATTCATACTTCATATCTTTTATGTTGATGGAGTATGAACTAATCAAATTTTCATTTTATCTGTGCTCTATGAAACAAAACTAGTCTTTAGACACATTAATTTCTAGCCGAGACTTTTCCCATCTGAAAACATCAGATTCGCAGGTCAAGCATTTTGTTTGCCGTGATGTATCATAAAATGAAGTTCTGAATGTAGTTTTCAACCATGTTAGAGATTGTACACGTATTTAAAGGTTTCCTACTGGACTCAAAAGTGTCCTTCTAAAAGGCAGCACTGCTTTATTCCGAGTGTATACGCCCCACGCAGATGGGATTTCTGCTTTGATGATTGAATTATTTTTGTTTATATTTTGATGACATGACTAATCATAGACTGACTGTTGTAGGCTGAATGTTGGCAAAATTCAGCTCAAAATTTTCTTTTGCTGGCCTATAATTAGAAGCACTGGTGGTAACATGCAGGTTGGTCTCTTCCACATCTGTCATTTTTCTGTGAATTTCTACTTGTTTCTGTATTGCTGGTTTTTGCAACAACATTTCAGAGCATTTTCCTAGTTTAAAATAAATAGCTTTTAAAATTACTTCTGAGCAATGAGAAAAGTAATTCTAGGCAGACGAACAACACCAACAATTTGGGGAATGGTACAAAATTCTACCCGCTCACAGAAGGAAAGTAATTTTTGCAATGTGTGAGAAAAAGACAGCCCTAACTTACTTTTCTATCTATCTTCATTATCCTAGTAAAGACACAGAAACAGGTTTCACTTTGGAGCTCACACATTTTAGTATAGGCTGATATATATATTTTGCAAAATCACCTTGGCAACTATTTTTGGCCACAAAAGGAAAGACCTTAAAAATCACAGTAAAAACCTATCCAGATTTTAAAAGGTATTAAAACAGTTAAAAATCTAGAAAAGGACACAATGCAAGCTCTAAGAAGATATGGACATTCATTCTGTGTTGGATATTCTTATAACCTCTTTTTAAAGATGTCGTCCTGAAAAACTGATCCATAGTTAGTTAATCCAGAGAACCTGTGTTTGAGATTTTCAATGCTGTACTTGGCTTCTTGGGAAATGGATGTGTTTGTATCATAGTTTAGTAATAAAAGCTGTTTTCCTCACAGAGCAGGACAGTCTGACAACCCTTCTCAGAGAATGAAATACGGAATTTACTTGCACTGTCCAGAGTAAGAACAGGAAAAAAAGGCTTAAATAACAGAAAAATACATGTAACATACATAAAATATGTGTGAAATCATCTATGAACTTACAACACTTCACAAAAGGATCCACAAAGGTGGGGAAAAGTTAGAGATGAGGGAAGAGATGCTACAGTGCTAGATTACCTCTAAGCATGCCTGATTTTACAAAGGAGACAACTGTGCCTAAACTACCCTCTGAGCGCTGGGTCTGCTCTGCAGCTTCTCCCACATCAGTGATGAGGAGGGACCTCGTGCCTGTGGCCCTCACCTCACCTACGAGGTCATGCTAAAATACGTAAGCCCAAGCGTTTCTCTTACTCTGCTATTTGTACTATAGATTTTTAAGGATGCTTTTACCCCTTGGGAAGAGAAGTAGAAAGGGGCCAACAATGTAATTTGATGTGGTTCCCAGTCTGAGTGGCACAGTCATTTGTCTTTTGTTACTATGAAAATCACTGCATAGACAAACTGTGAGTGGGCGGCCAATTAAAATGTCAATAAAAGTAAATACATTGAAAGAGGTCACGGCCATGCATTATGCAATAAGGAAAAAAAAAGGCTTATATTTGTATCATGCTAATTAAATTGACATGGTTATTGCAAATCATTTTGTTTCACCTGGAGCTGTAATTAAGTGACACCACTTAATGAGAAGGAACCAGCGCTGATTGCACACGTTCCTGTAGTAAAGCCCCTCTGACAATGAAGGATGTTTCTGTTTACATCTCTCATCATTTCCCATTCCCAAATGCCAATGTCTTTTCAGTGAGGTAAACACCATTTTTAAAAATAAACAATTAGGAGCATTTGTAATTTTGGGCAGCCTTTAACCTAACTTTTCACTAGCTGCTTTGCATGCTGAAAAAAATAAGTAATCTACGGTATTATTTCTCCTAAAGATCCATTTTAAAAAGTAAAACATCAAAGCAATCAACACAAAAACTAAAGTTTTACTTGTCTTTCCTGTTGGATTTATTTAAACTGGATATACTGGGTTAAGTTCTGTTCTCTTTCATGGTGATGGTGGTGGGATTATTACAGATTTAGAGCAGATGTATCCCTGAGTTCGGCCCCAAAACTTGCAAAAGAAGTTAGTATAACCAGACATTCAAAACGCTTTGTGTTAAGTGCTTATATAATACACAGAGACGAGACAGAGAGATGCTAACACAGCTCGGTGTTACTTCTCTCTCTACCTCCAGCCATTCACCTGAACGCAGAACACACATCGAGTTTATTTGGAGGTGCAGCAAGAACTCCTGCTGACATTTCCTGCCACGACACGGGAGTGCGACGGATGGCAACAAGACAACATAAAAATGAGCCTTCAAAGGATTTTTGCCGGCATCAGCCACACCAACCATATGTCCCTGATTTGCATAGCCAAACTTGGCAGAATTCTTTTATTACGGTTCATTTTGTGGTCTCTGCAGATCCCATAAATATTTTCCTACACAGAGAAGCCTTGCCACATTAATTATAATAGGATTGCTTTGCTAGGCAAATGGGAACACTGCCAGGATTTAAAAATTTGGCATCTTGGTGCTTAATATCGAGAACAACTCAAATACGAGATGTAACTGGAATGCCTACTGGATCTCTCAAGTGCACCATCACACTTGGATCTCCAATGATTACTTTTTTTTATGCTTTCAAATTTGAAAGTGAATTCAGTGCTTTCAGAAAAGCAGGATAAATAGAAATGCTCTGAGCCAGGAACACTGTTGGCAGGGTCTGTGAAAACTCTTTCACCCATTTCTGTGAGAAAGATACTATTTTTATCCCAGACCGTTTGTAAAAAAAGACCATCCTTCAGGTTTACTGTGTAGCAGTCAGCACAAGAGACTGGGAAGGGAGTCTGACAGATTTTACATTACTATGGAAATCATATTTTCTAAGCAAAATCTAGGTACGTCTGGAGAGAAGTCTGACTAGAAAAGGCTCATTATAATGCTTCACCCTCTTTATTATTGCTCCTAGAGGTAGCTCAGAATCTCTTAATATCTTTGTGTTAGCAGGAATGAATTTTCTTAAATCTGTCTTCAGCTGAAGGCTGAAAATCAGTACTGATAAAAATGAAATTGTTATGATTGTTCTGGCATCAAGATGTATCTGAACTAAAGTGAATGAACATAAGACCCAACTCTAAGGAACCCTAAAAGTGAATTCACTCTTAAGAGGAAAACTGATTTTCATAACTCAGTGTAATAAAAATCTCTAGCACACCCAATATTTGTGCCATTTTGGACTCAGAGCTCCTAAGACCTCAAGGTCTGCAGAACCCAAGTCCAGCACTCCCCAAGTTCAACACAGAAAACCAGACTCCCTTTTTCACAAGTTCTGCACACAAATACTGTCTCTTTGGCAGACAACTGAATCTTTCAGCTTGAGTTTACCTGTGAGGAAATATTTGAAGAATATATATGCTTCCTTCTGGGTAAAGAGGCCTAGCAGTGGAAGGGATTCTTATCTGCACATGTATAAAATGCAATTTGTGCATGTTTACTGCCTTATCAGTCACCCAAAATCATGGAAATAGTCCTGCAGAAATAACAACGATGAAATTAGATTTTAGGACATACAATGCACCAAGAGCCCCGCTGTGGATTCATACCTGGTTTAACTTGATTAGGAATCATTTAATATCTGCTTACAACCAGGCACTGTCAAAAGTCAGAACAGCGAGACTCAGTCACTTCATCACCTGAGGTGGGTAACGGAGCTCACAGGACAGACAGTCGGCCGTCAGGAGATCTGTCACTGGCACCACATACTAATAAGTGCTTGCAACCATCCATCTTCACAGGCACATCTGTCTGCTCTCTGCAAATCACTGAGCAAACTGGCAAATAGCCAAACTCTCTGCTCTTTCTCTCCCTTCCTTTTTTATTTGGGCTAGAGAGAGAAGTGAAACAATGCCAAGACAACCTTGGCAATTCTCCCCATGTTTGTCACTACTATCTCTTGTTTCAGCCATTAAAAGTATTGCAACATGCATAAAAAGGCAAGAGGAGCATCTGCATGGAGGGGAAGGCAAATGCTTTGGCCCATAAGCCCTAACCTTAGCCTAAATTTAGTCCCAAGTGCCAGACAACATGTTGATAGTGATGGGGCTTTGAGCAAACTGGTCTAGTGGAAGGTGTCCTTGCTCACAGCAGGGGGGTTGGAACTGGATGATCTTTAAGGTTCCTTCCAACCCAAACCACTCTATGGTTTTATAATCCAAAAATCACATTTGAGGAACAGACATATATTTATATTAAGAGTATACTTCTGGAGCTGCTGAAAACCCCTGTGTATGTATGCATGTATTTGTATACATTTTTATACATTCATTTCAGTAAGAACCAAGGTAAGAAAAACACAGACCAGGAAACTCCAGCCACAACCCTGCAGGCTGGAGGCTGATACTCAGTTATGAGCTTGCCCACCTCTTGGCACTAAGGCTTTGACAACAGTTTTGTTGACTGCAATCTCTTGATGACAGTCCCAGTCAGAGTTTTAAAGGCACTTAACTTGATTAGGTCTCACTGGGTTGTTTGCTTTTTCGACTACCATACGTTAGGAAGAGAGGAATATAAGCTTGGCCAGCTCTCAGGCATTGTTTTATTGATCCCAACTTCATCCTGAAGGTGGTGAAGCCCCCACTGACATCAATAAAAGCTCTTTGCTTGTATGAGAGATGAATGTGCCATATGTTTGGTTAGAGATAAACAAAGTGAACTGCATCAAAGAGAGAGGTGGATGTTTGGAATCGCTATTCGGAAAAAGATAAATTAAAAAAATGTTTTACTCCAGCCCAGGGCAGGCTCTGGAATCAGAATGGTTCAGTGATTAAGGCCTGATTTGACTTCATCCTACCCATGCTTCAAATTTCAACTCTGCTAATGGATATTTTTTGGACAGCACAGCCAGAAAGGATTCCTGAGTTATGATATCCAAATGTTTTTTGTAATAGCCAAACATTTTCAATAATGATTTTCAATAACTAACCATCTCAGGTGGCTCAGGCCTGTTGCACCTTATAGAAAGCTTTTATAATACAGGCTATCACCAGTGCCCCTTCTCCTACAGATCTTTGCTCAGACACTACAACCCCTGAGGAAGATTTCTGTTCATCACCTTGTTGGTCTTCCTCTTTCTAAAAAAGCGATAATAGCTTTTTTTTTTTTTTTTTTAAATTACCAATCGCTTTTTAAGCTTAAGATACAGTCAGCAGGAGAAAACAAAAAATTAACAACAAAATGCAGGAATTAGAAGTCACACAGCTGAAACTAATAGAAACCATGTTTATGTAAGTATGTGTATGTAAGTGTTTCAGGTTTAGGATAAGATCCCCTTTGCCAAAAATGTGGCGGCTATATTTGCAAGTCTCGATGGGAAATGTTATAAAGAATCAAAAGCAAACAAATTTTCCTTTCAAATAAACTTGACCCGTGTGTTTCAGACATGTGTTTCCCTTTGAATCCTTGTCCTCCTTTGATGGTGCTACATACTTTCCCCCCTTTATGAGCAAATACTTTGTTGTTATAGCAATACTTTCCCACAATCCCACCACGAGGGCCTCCCTGGTTTCCTAAGCCAGGGCTTGAGAGTCATTCCTCCTTGCACAGAGCTTCTCCAGGCAGGATGCCCCAGTCCTGCACACAAGCTTTAGCCATTGCATTGCTATCAATGCAACTGGGGGAAAAATAATCCTAGTGCCATAAAAACCAGTAGAGAGGGAAACTGGATTCACTGCTGAATCATCTATGATCTTACAATTATGTTCTTTTTCCTTGCACTTTCACTGATGCACCTTTTATTCCCGTTGTTGCCAAGCAATTTCTGTGGAATTAGCTCCAGCCTTCCTCCTCTACCTGGGATGAGAATTTTTCAAGATACCTGAAAAAAACTTGTCTCACTGGAGTTTACACAGCTTTTGGGTAATTCACAACATTCCTTAGTTTAGGTGGGGTTCCTTTCTGAACTAACACAATGGGCAACAGGCTGACAAAGCACCGACTGGACTGTCCAGCAGGACTGAATGAGACATCAGAGTCCAGAAGCAGGAAATTACAATTGTGACTGAAAGGACTTCAACCCTCTGTTTGTGAGCAACGGCAAATTTAAACTTCACCCACCACAGGGAGATAAAGGGTCACTCCAGTGTATTCCACAACTCTAATTGCATATTCCATGCATTTCCTGCTAATACATTTACAGACCTCCACCAATGTACAATTAATACAAGAGTTATGGTGGTGCTTTCCACATCTGACTTCTCTACCAGATCTCTCCTGTCTCTGTTCAGGCTCCCTCTGTACTTCTGCCCTCATTAGCATTCCTGTACGGACAACACCATAGGGAGCCTGGCACTTCAGAAGTGACTTCTCTTGCTGGACATGTCTTATTTTAATTACCTGTTTTTAACAGGATGATTATCTGCTGGAAGAGGAGACTGTGATAAGCAGGAGTTGCAATGTGGTCTTATGGCCTGCTAGTCTTTAGCACGAGAACTCAACTGGATGGGATCGTTAGCCTGGAATAATTTCTACTAATGTCCAACACTGTTCTCCTGGGTAATGTCCATGGAAGGAAAAGATCCTAGCTAGTCTGCTTTGCAGGAGGAAAGAGATATGTAGCTCTCCTGAGAATTTCACCTTGCAAAATAAATGAGGGAGGATATCTCGAATCAGTTACATGTGTCATCAAAGAGCTAAGATTATTTAACTTCTTGGACAGGCCAGAGGCTGAAAGAGAAATCTGCCTTGTGCTCTCCTGGCATCTCCTCACTTTTTCCTCTACCTTTCTTCCTTCCATCCATCCATCCACTGACAGAGGAAAGAAACTTCTCCCTCATTCAACCATCGCACAGAGACTCAGAATCAGCTCTTCCCTACCATTTTAGCCAACCCTAGCAGAGTCACTCAGAGCAGTAGAAACTGATACCATCAGGATGCAGACTGGTTGAACATTTGCCTTGCCATCTATTTACACTGTAATCTCAAGAAAGACCAGTCCTTGGGAATGGCAATGCCTTCTGCATGAAGGACAGTCAATATTCCCAACAGACAGGATTGAAATATCAACACTGGCCCTGGAAAAAGTGAACATTGGCTTTTATTAACTCTGCTAGACCTGTCCTCTGCTTGTACGTTCTTTCTTGAGGCTCAACACTTTCTACTTAAGTTATAACAAATAGTATATTTTCATTTATATATTTTATCTCTTATATTCATATTGTATACAGAAATGTCTTAACAGTGGGCTTACTGGCTAGTCATAAAATCTTTGTCTCTAAAAAATTGCCATTCAATAAGCAAACAAAACCCAAAAACCCCAGGAAAACCTCACTGATAAATGTGCCTGTTTACAGGGCTTTCACTAGCTGAGTTCAGAATGACAAATGGAAGTCTTCAGATCCATTTTTTGTTTTCAATAAAAATCTTGTTTAACAGTGTCATGAATATTCATGGTTTTGGCACAGGTCCAGATAAAGCAAGAAGAGCCAAATCAAACAAGAAAACAACAGTCCACTTGGCTCCACAAAAGGATGTACTGGATTTTGTATGCTACAGTACACACTTGAAAAGAGGTGTAAATCAAACTTTGCTGGGACTGTGCTCAAAGGGAAACAAATTCCCCCAACACCAAAAGCAACCTCTCAGAATGCAAAAATAACAATGCTGGTCAGCAGTTACTGACAGATCCAAAGTCCACTGGCACCAGGAACATGTCCTGCTTCTACAGCACAGGACTGCAAATGCTGAGGAGCTGCTCATTTGCAGCTGGTGGTGGCAGAGATGACCAAAAACAGCAATTCTGGAGGCTCTCTGGCTAGAACAGATGTGCTGCCTCCAGCAGTGGCACAGAGTGATATGAAAGGTGCTGCCAGCATCCCTCCAACCCCTCTCCCTGGTGCTGAGCAGTTACAAAGGAAGCTTTCTTGGAGGCACTTTAGCAGCTGTCTGTGGTGCCCTCAACCAGCCCTTGTATTTAGGCAGGTCAAGGACTGGATTTGCAATTAAACTTTGTGCAACAACAGGAGAGAAAAAATTACACCTAGCCCACTTTTTTGTCTCCTAAGTTTGTATACTTGCATGGCAGAATCAAAACCCCTCTCAGAAGGATCCTCAGATCTGTTCTGAGTAGGTTCAGTGTGACAAGTCCCACTATGGTGATGGAGGATCAACTGAGTGACACAATATTGCAGTCTCATCCAGTGGTTCTGGGGATGGCCTCTACTCATTTAACCATTACACAGTACCAATGGCACCAAGGGAGTACACTTTTATATGTATTTATGTGATAAACATGTAATATACTTCATTACAATAAAGGATGAGAGATAATTTGCTTAGAAGACTATTATTTTAGAGTCATTCTCACCATTATTATTTTCAAGCCTGACCACGTGGAAATTTAATATAAAAACACTGCAACTGGGATAAGATTCTGTCTCCTCTCAGCACATGCTGGAAAGATATTATTGCTGCTGTATAACCCAGCCCAAGTGTTATCATATCAAATGCAAGTCTCACATTGTGTTTAATCAGACAAGAGAAATTGCAGCTCCAAGCTCCTTATTTCTCTCTCCAGTGAGACTGTAAGGAGTGGAAGGTGCAGATAAAGCAAAAAAACGAACAGGCTGCTTAAAGGGCAAGAAAGACTTAGTCAAACAGTTGGGTTCACACAATGTAAATCTCAAGTTCTAGTGCGACCAACTTATTCACTTACATAAATTTACCTATATCAGAATAAAAAGCTTAATGTAAATGATGGAGGAGGAGGAAGACAAGCTGTCTCTTGCTCAGCAGTAAGAGAGCATTGGGGATTGAGTGTGACACAGAGGATTCTGCAATTCCTTCCCATCAGGTAAGTAGGATTACACAAGGCTCTTCCAGTCAGGTGACTGTACCCACAGAACATGCCCCAAAACTGTTACCACTGTCCACATCAACCTGCCTTCATGATGTAAGGATTTCCAGACTCAAACATTATTAAGTAACTTTTAATCGTAAGGCTACAATTAAGATGTTTAGATCAGGGGAAAAAAAGAAAAAAAGAGTGTGGGGGGAAGTTTGACTACTAATCACAATCAGCTTTACCCACCACATCCACAACACTCATCTGGAATCTTACAAGAAACATTTCTCTAAGGGTCCTTTAAGCCTTAGAAACATGTTAGAAAGACATTAAGAAGCACAAATGGCCGGAGTTTAAGAATTCCCTACTGAAAATCAATCCAGATTCCATTTTTCTCCAAAATATCTATCTGGAATGAATTCCCACCCACGGCTCTCCTCTGCTCTGAATGATGAAGCTTTAATATAAAACAGAGAATAGCTTGCCTTTTTTATTTTTATCACATCATAAGAATATACTCAGATTGAGTTAAACTCGATTTGTGTTTCTTGTTTTTCTTTCCTTTTTATATTTATAGAAAAGAGAAATAAAAGGTAAAACCAGTTATCCATTAAACAAACACTTGAGTGCACTTCAGACTGTGCATTTCAATACTACTGACTAATTGTCTTGTGTGTGCAAAGACTCGATTACTACAATCTTCTTGCATTTTCCTCCTCTTCTTTCATGTTTCTGACTAAATCAGTTGAGTATTTGGTGAAAAGGCAAATCACAGAGCCAATGTAGCCCAGGAGGCCCCTTAAGTACCATTTAAACAATTATTGAAGTAACATTCCTTATCCTTTGAGACATTTTTTGAGCAGAGGAGGTTTTATGGACATTCACTTGCTTTGCCATGACGCTGTTAAATCTCCTCCTTGAATAGTCAGGACTTAAATAAAAACACAGAAAAGAAATAAACAGCAGCAGAATACATGGAGATGGATATAATTATGCAACACAACAGGACAATCATTGCCTTTCTGAACAATCAGAGCTTCCTAGAACAAGGAGTTCTTGACCACTTAGCATTCCCAGGAACTGCTCTTCCATCCAGCCAGACCCAGCCATGACTCACCCTCATTTACTGCTGTGAGAACAACAGAGTTGTGGCTCTTTTTACTGAGCCCTCTTACCTAACACACCTCCTGTGCAATGCTGGGCAAGGACAAATGACACGTGGTACTAGTTTTACTAACATGGATGAAAGGAGAAGTATTCCTAAACCAGAATAGTCAGCAGTATTTAAAACACAGCTGTTTAATTCTTTCACATTGGAAGTAACTGCAGAGGTAGAAAAGTATCACCATATCAAACAGGTAAGGATTTTGATGCCTTTCAAGAGCATTCATTGCAGTCTCCAGCACATTCCCATCTAAACAGCATTTCATAAAGCACAGTCTTGATTTGAAGAGTTCCTGCCCATGTTTAACTCTGGCCAGAGCACTCACAGCCATGTGTATGAATGCCTTGTGTCAATCTGGGGCTCACAGCTTCAATCCTGCCAACACTCCTCTCCATGCACACCACTTTGGATGTCAGCACGCCCAATACAATGGGCTATCAGACTAAACTGTGCTCATTCCCTCATGAGAAAGCCCTGTAATAGTTAATAGAGATGAACCTAAGAGGGCTGTAGAGATGTTTAATGAGGCTCCATCTGAATGACTCTAAAATCATGCAGAATATAATACAGAACATGCAAGCCTCTTCTCTCATAGATAAAAATTAGATTTTTAGTTGTTTTTTTTTTAATTTTTTACTCTAAAATGAAAATGTAATTGCCACACTTATCAAATAACTGTGAAAGGGAGCAGGGAGAACCCTCGAAAACATTTGCAGAAAGACATTTTGCAGAAAGCATTTCTCCTTTGAAGAAGAGCCAGACCTAACAGCTGTCCCTGGATGTCACAGGGGTGTGAGGACTCAAAGCAAATCACCACCCAAACTGGGAGGGAAAACTGGTAATGCTTCATTCTGCATCTGCATCATTCCACACAGGTCCTGAGGAACAGCAATCCTGAAGGGAACTGGGGAGCAGAGTCTCATGGAGGGGACTGAGGCTACTGCAGCTCTGTACAGCTTTTCATGAGACATTTGGGGGTTTTAAGGCAACAAAATCGAAGTAGTAACACCGGGAAAGAGCTGCTACTCTCATCATTAGCGTTCAGAAAAAGGTTGGGAGGGATTTTGAACAACTGCCAAAAGTTCATGGGATCAATTCCACTTCAAAACGGAGCTGTTTAAGAGCATAAACAAAGTTCGCATGCCTCATCTGCTATTAGATCCCATTTCCCTTAAGCACTCACTGACACACAGTCAGGGACTGTTTCCACCCTGAAGTATCTGAAATCTAACTAAACATGGGTAGGAGTAAAAAGAGAGTTGAAGTAGCTGACATAAAATTACGCCTGTGCTGAAAGGTGAAACCAGTTATATACCAGGGCACTAGACTGAGTTTATTGCTCTCCATCCACTACAATCATGACATATTTGCACAGCTCTGGCATCCATTAGGTGAACACAATGAATGAAAAGAACACCTTGCGGCGGAGTTTCTGTCAATGTTTACTTGGAGTATGAAATAAAGCTGCAGTTACCATAGCAATGGACAAAGCGCCCATCACCTGAGATGTTATGAAAATTAAAGAATGCAAGCTATAGATGACAGCACAGCTGTACTTCAGTAACACAAAGAGAGATTAGGCATATTAATTTCTGAACAACTATTCAGAATTTCTTTAAAGATCTTCCAGAAAATATTAACATTAACAAGCTGTCACTATCTACAGCCAGCTGATAAAATCTTCACTCAGCCCTGGTAATATTTCTGCCCAGTGCTAATTACAGTAGCATTGTCTCAGATAGATAAGAGAAAAATTCTTAAGCAGTACCCTAGAGTCTGGAAAATGGAGATTGCACATCATCTTCATGCATTTCTGTTCAGGCAAGCTTGCTGCTTGCAATATCCTTTCTAGGGCTTTAAACAGCTTGATTTGAGATACTGACACTTCACTAGGAGAGTCACCAGGGAATTGCTTTGAAGCTCAGTGTCCCCCAGCTCACTCTAATGGATCCAAACCACAAGTTGCTGGTACTTTCCTTCAGAGACTCTGTTGCAAAGTTAGGTCTGGAATCACCACTTTCTCATGTCATCAGGAGCACAGCAGTGCCCATCAACAAATCAGAGTCCAGCCATGGATCCAAGTCACCTCCTTGAATGTTGCCATGATGTTATGTGAAAGATTGTGTGACCCCCCACCCCGACACCACAGCTGACTTGTGACACTCAATCTGCTTTCTTGTGCTTGCCCTGAGCCTCTGCTCCAGCCAGCTCTGTTCTCGTCACAGTGCACTGAGTTGACAAAGTGAATTACAACTTTAACACCATCCTTTTACCATCTTCTGCCTCAAAAAACAGTATTACGATATGTGTGAGTGTACACTGTCCACAATCATCATCATACAACCAACAGAAATTAAGTAAATTTTAAAAAACAATTTGGTCATTCCTTTCTACTGGAAAACGGTAATCAGGCTGCTATGGAAGAGAAAATCAGAACCTGTTGCTAATGTGGCCTCTCATGGATGTCTTGAATCCAGAGCATTAAAAAGTAGCCTAAAGCCTGTGAATATTCTCATTATTTTGGACAGGACTAAATCTGGGTATGTTCCTAAGTGACAGGCTCCTACTGTGGGCTGGTGTTTCTTTTCCATAGGAAGAACTTTCTGTGCAATTAGGGTTTTTTCTAAGCTAGACATAACCTCAAGCAGAAAAATACTTTGGTTGCTACTGGTGGTATTTGTACAACCTGCTGAGACCAGGCACAGCAAAGGACTCAGTGACTCCAGTGATTACCATCACAGCACCTAATTTTAAAAAAAGCAATAGTAAACCTTAGAACCCTAAGTAAGCAGCCATGCAATCCACAGAAAAATTTAGTTTCCTCAAAATAGGATCCACAAACATCCAACGTGCCAAATAAGGAACCCCCTTATGCTGGTCAGCAACAACATTCGTGCCACAGTGATCACCCGTAGGGCTGAACTGCCTCCCCCAGCACTCGTGGGGTGAGTGGAAGACTAAGTATGACTTTATGGTCTGGTCTGTCAGGCATTCATTATCTGCAAAATCAAGTTGTGATTCATGATCCACAACTATTCATGCGTTCTGGTTAATAGCTAATCAGGGAGGTTGAGGAATCAAGATCTAAATTTTGGTAAGTACCAAATACTCCCTTTAATGAGCCTGCCTCTCTTGTACAAAGTGTTCACTCTCATGGCACTTTGTAAATGAAGAGTTACATTTTAGAGTCAGAGCTTGAAAGAAAATTTTTTAAGCAGCCTCACAGCTGAGAATGCAGAGGGCTCTGTCTGAAGCACTTCCCCCCCATTTCCCCTCTTCCCTAAGATATGTGCAGTTTCTCAAATCTCCTTTTCTCTAGTCTTGCTGATCCAAGCAGCAATATGAAAACCTAAAATGATGTTGCTGGAGATGATTAGGCTGTTGGTGCAAATTAACCCCCTGGCAGCTTTGCTAATAGAGACATTTTGTAACGCACCAGGAACTAGGCAAACAAACAAAGAAAAAAAGCTCAATTTTCTTTCAACCCAGTCTCATCTAAACTATGAATTAATCAGTTTTCTGTGCACTGAAAGTCTGTGGAAATGCAACTTTCTTTTCAAGAGAATACTACACACAGCAGCACACACCTCCCTGAAGAGACAGCACATACAGGGCATGGTGGGATTTTAGGGAAATACAGAGCATCTCAATGGGGTCCCAAAGGAGATGATAACACAACTTGAAGTCAACTTATAGGAAAGCTCAGCATTCTGTAGAAATTAACTCCTACCAGCAAAGCAGCACTTCCCACCATCCTCACAGTCTTTGTGGAAGTTTTAACTGTAAAGTGCTGGAAGAAGATATAAACAATTTAAGTTTTGTGTATGTGCTGTCATGAGTGAGGAGCAACAATCTGCCAAAACAGAAACTTCAGTCAATCTGACACTTTCTGTCTTAAATAACCAACTCCACAAGTACCAATAACACAGATGAATCCATCAGACTTTACAGGTCTCCTAGCCCAGGCACCTAGTCTTGAATTACTCCCATTCCTCCTCCCATACCAAATCCTCCTCCCTGCAAGCCTGGAGTTGTGACTTGCTGATATCCCTCCCAGTATGTTTCCAGCAAGTCACCACTGCTTTTACATCTTTAACAGATGCACTAAGGTTTTAAAGCCTTGTCATGCAATTTTTTTCAGGGATACTCCTTTCCATTCAGACCTAGAGGCTCACACACTCTCTGGCTTCCAGGGGCCTTGGAACCCAACAGCTTGTCAGATAATCATACTGAGGATTCCCAGGAGATTCCCTAATGCATCAGATCACAGCCTTTTCCAGACAGCCAGAACACATTATCTTGGTTCAACTCCACTCCCAGTAGAAAATCTCCCTCCTTAGTGCTGGTTTGGGAGGACTGGGGTTTATGTGGTGTGATCTTATAACGAGCCACCATTGTTCCTAATTAGGCAAGGAACCAAGGATTTAATTAACGGTTGTAACCTGAGTCACCAAAGCGGCTAATAGTCTAAACACAAATTACGTAGTGGTGCCTTATCTCGAGGCAGCCTCACAGGGGTACTGCAGAGGTTGGGCAGAGCTGGCAGGAGACAACGGGGCACCCAGAGCAGAGTGTCCAACAGGACCAGAGCCAGAGGCACCAGTTTGCACCACGAACACGTGTAGCAGCATGTTTGGAAAAGAAGCCAGCAATGACTTCACTACTTTGGCGAGACTAAAAGGAATGGGAAGGCAAACTACTTACAAGAGGGGATTTTAACAGGATACCTTAATATGAAGTTCCTGAAACTCCGTTATGCACATGCATTTGCCAAAATTAACCCAACCTGCAGCTTGAGCATGTGAAGCAACACTCTGGCTGACAGATGATGCAATAATTTTGTTCTCTTCCATTTATGTGACCCTAAAATAGCCCCCATCAATTTCTTCTACTTTTCCAATCAACATATTGGGAAAGTTTTCAAATGCACAAGCCTGAAATGCAGAAGTCCAAGTGTATTTCATAGTTGGGTTGTACAAAGCTACTATATAAACTACTAGTAGTTCAGGTTGTCTACAGTCACATGGAGATAGTCCTGGATCCACCTCAAAGAACCCACACAACGAGACTTGGGAAACACCAGCCTTCCAGAAACAAACAACATTGCTGCAAGTATCACGCCACCAGTTTAGTTAATTCTTGTAAGACTTCTTGTGATAGGAATTCCACTTTACAGGCAGCTGATCAAGGTGCTAAGGATAATGTTTTCAAAAGGGACTGATTCTCAGTGTAGAGTACTCTACAGACTTCAGCACCACTGAGCTTCCTCCTGATCCTACCAAGGTCTAGTCTCCTCCTGGTTCACTGGTTGCAAAGCTGTGCTCCAGAGTGTCAGTCTCAGTCAACTGGCAAATGATTTCCAGAGTATGGAACAAAGAATCATACTTCTAACAATAAATCCATAGTTTATTCTCAGTACTAGGGAGTACGTTGCTTTGGAGACATCAATAGAATTGGCCAGAAGGTTTCTCAAGCACCACATTTTTTAAAGGCATTTAAAAAGAGCCAGGGGAAGAGTGCCTGCTTTCTCTTTTCTAGGTAGCTTCAATTTCAAGTTAATAATTACTTCCTTTTAAAACTTTATTGAACCTGACTCACTGCTACCACAGACTCAAGTGAGCTCTTCACTCCTTCACTTGTTCTGGTGAGCAGCACCTTTCTCAGTCTCTGTTTGAATGACATCCTCACCAGATCAGCAGTTCTGAGAATGAGTCATTGGTTTGGAGAACCCAGGTGCCTCTGGTGTGACACCAATGGCCATGAAAAGTGCCTGCTAAGGGCTAATGAAATTTAACTGACTGGAGCATGATACCCTTCTCTCAAAATAGCATTAACATACTCTTTTTTGACGAAGTATTTTTTACATCATAAATGTTTTTTAAAGTCACACTGGGAAGTATTTACCCTTTTAGTGTTAGCCCGTCACATTCTCTACTAAATGGCAATCAGGAGTGCTTCAGCAGACTGTCCCCATTGCTCACTGAAGCAGAATACAAAAACTGGTAGCACCGTTGCTGTGAATTTCCTTAGGAGAAATCCTAACACAGCACTTGCGAAGTGCTGTTACACCTCAGTACTTGCAAAAACCATAATCCCCACAGTGCAACAACTTCTGAATGATTTACTGTTGCCTGTGTTATGTAATACAGAGATTCCCCACCGGCATCAGAGACTCACTGCACTGAATGGTGCACAGTCTCTTCCCTGAAATGTGAAGAGCACAAACAAGCACACCAAGAAGGTGAAGACAGCAGCAGGGATGGAGTGATACACCTAAATTACACACTAAGTCCTGAACAGGAGTTGGAAGAGAATCCAGGTCTTAACTTCCTAATTAGTGCACAGTAAAGACCACTGCTTTTCTTTCAGTAACCTGCTCCACTGTAGATTTGTAGCTGAACTGTTAGTAATCATTCTATAGAAAGGAAAACAAAACAAAAAATAAATCAGTAAGAATTAAAGTTTCACAAGGCCAAACACCAGACAATGAAGTATATAAACCTTCTTCAGGAAATATATAAAAGCCCTTCAAGCCATAATTCACAGCCCTGAACACTTTTGCAAAGGAACTCTGGCCAAGCACCTGATTTTATGAGTTCTATTAATATCATAAAATAACTGAAATTTTAAATTAAAATGTTACTATCTAAAATTAAACAGTAACTCCTTGAAAGTGTTACAACTTTTGGGTCTTTTCCATACAGCAGGTAGAACAGCTGAGGGCAGTGCCAAACTCCTCTGAGAGGTTTACTCCCTAGGAGGCTCAAACAGGTCTTCCATGCAAAACAGGCTGATTTAGTGCTGGAGATCCCCCTTTTTCATGACTAATTCCTCCCCAAGGCCATGTATGTCCAGATCACAAAATCCAGTCTTTGAAATACTGAGATTTGCAAGCAGACTTTACAGAGGTGTTATGATCATAACTACCTTTCTTATGGCTCTTCTGTAGCATTAGTCTTCATGTGCATTCTTCTCTAGGTGTTCAGCTGTTCCCAGCACCACCTAACACAGCCTTGCTGTCAATACTCCTTAGGAACTGACATAGAAAAGCTGCCTCAGCCCATGGGTTTAATAGCTTTCCTCACTGCATTTATCCTTTATCCTTCTTTGAGTCTGTAGATTTATTATTACTACTAATTACCCATTGTCTTGGGTTGATTTGTTTGCTGGACAAAGGTAATTCAGTGGCAGTGATTACAACCTGCATCCCTTTGGGTGCAAGGAGCTGCACTGCAAACTCTGTCATAAGCCCGAAGGGAAAAAAGAATTGCTACTGTGTTACACCTCTTGTCTCTAATCAGGATGTAACAACTTCATCCCCTTTCTCTTTACTTTTCCTTCTCAATGCCTCCTGTAAATCGGGTTATCTGGTGGTTCAGCACCTTCTAGAGTGAGTTAAAGATTAGCTGCTGGCCAGCAGAGTGACATAAAAACACTTAGCACTCCCACACCTTTTGCTCTGGCTCTACACTGCTCTGCCAGATCAAATGTGGCACATCATGCCATGAAAAATAGATGGCAGGATCCTTTAATGGTGTTGTACCTGGAAAAGTATTTAGAGCTACAGAACAAACACAGCAATGCACACAGGGCAACCTTTTCAAACCTGCCTAATGCTTTCAGCTCACCCACTCCCCAGTGCCCAGATTCCTACTTACCGACAAGTATCTCAACAATCACATGCAGTTATGTGTAACCTTCTGAAAGTTAACCCTAAAAGAACAGCTTATTTTCAGTATGGTTATGACTCTTTCCCTCTTTTGGAGCCTGCTGGGTGCAAGGGCAGCTTATAAAACCATTCAGGAACAGGGTTATGCCCTAAGGATTTTGCTTTCTAATCCTTACAGACAATACACCCAAAATGGTGACTCAGATTAGAAAAACAATTGGTGAGGTGACAATCAATCATGGTAACTCCGCTCAAGCCAGTGGAAACAGTTTGGAACAGATCTGGGAAGGACACAGAAGACCTAAATTATTTTCATTTTAAATATTTCTAATCTTATGCTTTTCTGTCCTGGACTGATGCTACTTTTCTTCTATTCATAGTTTACCAACTGCTAGAGGTAATTTTCCTTACTGTGCAGTCACCAGTGAATGTAATTCATCTCTTTTGAGGCCCCAGAAATCCTTGCCAATGGTAGGAGAGCAGGGCGATGTTTTCTTCCCCCTTCTCTAATTCTTCAGGTCTTTTATCAAGATTTTCCCATTCATATTATTGTTGATGATATAGGGCAAAACTGTAACGCCTTCCATCAGAAGAAATCCAAGTCCCCTCAAAATGGGACTGACCCACTGTCTGCATTTTCTATGTTGCATATAGAGAATACCTGTAAAGACTTGCCAGAGGTGACACAGCAGGACAGAAACAGGCCTGTGAACAGGAGTTATAACCTATCAGGGCTGTTTGAACTGCTCTCACAACAGTCCTGTGCTGAAGAGATGCAAGAAAGGAAGACCTGTGTTTATCCACATGGTGCTCCCACTGCGTTAATGTACTGCCATGCATAATCCCCTTCACTCCCTGCCATATTAGTCATTCTCTTTGACTTTACGGGTGTTCCTGGGCTGATAAATTTATAGATACAGTAACAGGATTCTGAATTAAGACACAATTTAAGCACACGGTTTCAGTGGCAATGATTTGTGGCTATGAGGTCATTTAGACCAGTCTGCTTGCCAGAGAAGATTTGTAGCTATTATTTCCCGCCCCCCAAGCAATGATCACATGCTGTTTGCTTCAGCACTGCACGTTGCAATACCTCAATGAATAATATACAAGAGGCAGAAAATAAACAAACCCACTCTGCCCAGGGATAATGTGTGGTGTGTTTTTCTTTAGGATGATTAAATGTGAATGCATGCCATAGGATGTAGGGATTGCTCTGCTGGGAATGCACGAGGATGAGAGCACACAGTTCTCTCTACCCAGGCAAATGGCCACGGAGAAGGTTAACGGAGCCCCCAGGCAGACCCAGCATATGCACTGCTATTCCCCAGCTGCTCTACCCACTTGGGTTTTTTTCTGTAAGATACAGACACTTCATAGATTCCTGGGTCAAATTCAAGACTCTTTCACACCTTAGCAGTTTCACTGAAGACAACAGATTTCCACCACAGAATCAGAAAGCTTCACTTGGCTTTGCCAGCCTTTCACCTCTGCCCCTGAAACCATGAAAGTCACCTGTTCTCAAAACCAAAGCAAATCAACTCTGTCCATAACAGCAAGTCACACAGGCAACTACTGATGTCCCACATTGTCACCTCTATCTTTTGCACCTCTCAGCATGCAAATGATATCCTTGCCCAGGCAGTCAGACTCATTTCTAAACAGAGAAATACATTCCCAGCTTTCAACAAGCTTGTTTATCTTGAACTCGCTATTTAGGAAAATAAAGAGTGTAACACAGACCTTCAAAGGGTGGTCCCCTCTCCCATCCACCTAGCAAACACCCAGTTCACTGTCCTTTGGATTTCTTTTTTCACCACAGCTATGCTTGTTATGTGGAAAAGTATTCTGTTTCTACCACTTTGTGAAAAAGGATTTTCAATAAAAGATAGGCAATGTTAGAAAATACCTCTATCACAGAGGTTTCACTCAGTAAACAGGTGTCTGGGAGATTATCTTGCCAATTTAACCAAAGCTGCAAACACCAGAATGGTTCTGGGATGACTAAAATCCCCCTTTTTTTCAAATAAAAGCCTTTTATCTGCCAAGCGACACTTCCTGTTCTAAAGGCTATTCTCCTCGGTAGTTGTCAACTATGTATTAATCTAATTCATATAAGCCTTAGAAATAAATACTTTCATGTGCAGAATCTTTTGGGAAACTCTGATTCCCTGAGGCTTTAAAGAGCAATTGTTGCTTATCACCGTGGAAATTTCCACTGAATTTAAAGCCTCGTAACAAGGGGAAAAAAAGATACATCAAATATTTCAGCGATTAACAAGTTTCCCAGTCTTTGTCATCCACAAAGGATTTTCATCTGATCAGTAGGGAAACTGCTAAAGAAGAAAATAAAAGGAAAGTGATCTGACCCAGTAAGGCAGTTCTTGTGTTCCCACTCCTGTCCAAAATAATGGCACTCACTTCTAACAGTCCCTTACAGCCAGCAGCAATATCAAACACATTGGGCCTTATTTAAAAGGGTAGATGTGTTGGCAAAGAAAAACGCTACTTAACTGCAGGTAGACAGTTAAACCCCTCCCTAAAGGGCTCTCATAACAAAACCACTCTGTGTGTGGGAGAGGCAAGCTCTGCCAGAGCACTTACAGAAAAGCAGGTAATTGAAGTTTTTCTACATTTAAACTCCATGCCTGTGCAATAAAAAGTTGGTTTTAAAAGCTCTGTAAAGCAGAGAACTTTTCTGATGTCTCAGTGTCTGCCATGGCACAGCAATGGCCCCACTAAAGCGGCGAATTGCCTGTTTTGTACCTTGTTGCACACTGTGGGCCTGTGATAAATGGCACAGTGGACACGTTAAAAGCCTCCCAGTGATGGAGGCTTTCAATCCTCTTCACGACACACAAAGAGGAAGAAATGTATTTCAGTAACATGGAGCAACCTTCAGTGTGGGTGAACCTCAAATTAGCAGAGATTCATCACATCCCCAAACATCTTTGTGTGCCACCGCGTTAGAAACACACAGACACAACCGACCGTACCTGAGTATGAACTGATCCACGGTGGAATTGTTGGCAATTGTCACATAAACATTCACAACCTCTCCCTGTTTGACGGGCTTTGAGGGCAACCAGACAACAATGTTACTATCCAGCCGCAGCTCCATCAGCTGGGAAGTCTCCTGGCCTCGATAGAGGCTGACAGATCCAATCCTCTGCAAGTGGGACATGGTTTCATCCATGCCATCCTTTCCTGGCCGGATAGCATTTCCCTTCCTTATATCCTCAGCGGTGCACTCTCCCTTCTCATCTCCTGGCTGGATAGTATAGTAAAGCTCCACAGGGCTCCCTTCAAACTGATCCGGTGGCTTTTTACGGCCTGTGACAACCGTGGGGGGGTTAAACCAGCTCGGCAGGAGCTCCAGCTCTGCCACACACAGCCCCAGGTCCCCTTTGAGCCTGCAGCTGCCTCGGACTTCGCGCGTCTCTCGGAAGGCAAACACGCGCAGGCAGGGCAGCCGCTCCGTGGTGCTATAGTCATCCCAGTCCCTGCCCACGATGTAGAACAGCACCTGCACTTTGGGCTTGCTCAGGTAAATTTTGTTGCTCATGATGTAGGCCTGAAGTTTCCAGTTATAAGTAAACTTGTTGGCAGATCCAAAAAAGTTGGAGGTTAGCATTAGGTCCTGGGGCACGACTTGTTCAACAGAAAATGGTCCATAGCTGGCATTTAGTACAGGTGGTCTCTTGGCTTTATATGGGAAGAACGACTCCACCCTGGATTGCAAACTGGAATTTCTCATGAAGTCCTGGTTGGCTTCCTTGAGAAAGAACGATGTCTCAGCATTGAAGATCCGATAGCTCACAGGTAGGTATGTTGGCAATGAAGAAAATCTCTGGTTATTGTCCAAGACCCCTCGACACTCTGTCACTAATAAAAGAAAAGGTGATCGAGTTAGATCAAAAATTTCTTTTCTAAGGACTGACACACCATTTCACACTCTTTCTCTGACAAGAAACCTTGCTCTCATATTACTGTTTCTGGCACTGTGGTCTATCTACACCTCTATAATTTAGTATTGACGGTACCTCAGCTTTCTGAGTTACTTAAATGCAGGTGCACAGGCTAGAAATATTTCAATAAGTGCTAATATGCAAGATGCACACAGAGAGAAATTAGTACATAGTGACCAATTTCAAGTTTCAGCTGAATACCAGATCTACCTTGACCTGTTTTCCTGTTAAAAAGATTAAGAACACTTATTGTTGAAAGATAAAATTTATTATTTAAATTAGTGTAGATAACAGTGGAGAACAGATGAAATACATGCTGATTGTGTCACACTACTCACAACCAAAGACATACTGAAGGGATTAGCTATGGGTACAGAAGGTACATGAATGATGAGGCATCCAGTGCTAGACTACCTTGAGTATTTAAAAACAGAGTTTGCCCTTGGACATGTCAGTTCCAATGTTCTTGGTGAATCCCCCCAGAATCAGGATTTAAGGTTCTGTGTAAATTCCCGTCTTTAAAGAAGAAAGGCAAGGGCAACACAGAATGCACAGATTCATCCTGCAACTCAGGAGCACCTGAAGATCTCCAAAACACCCCTAAAGAGACACTCATTTCCCAGCTTCCTCACAAAGGGCTGCAGCCTGAGGACTTCTGCAGATCATATTCACTGTCCTGGCATGTCTGGCTGCTAGCGGGCTAATTACGCAGTCAAATTTAATTAAACGTTTTCAAGTAATAAGTAAATAATCAATATCCGTCATGACACCAAATGACTGCTGCTGACAGACAACTCCACTGTGCTCCCGTGGAGTGTGCACATGCCAGTGTGCTGGCACTGCTTGGCGCAGGGAAAGGGAATAGCTTTGGAAGGCAGGTGTCAGGTAATTAAGGAAAAAGCAAAGAGGCAAACATGCAGGAGGGGAAAATCAGAGCTCTCAAAGGACAGCAGCCATAAATTTGAAATAAGGAATTAAAATGTGTTCACTCATGTTTAATTCATGCACCACTACTGGATGGTAGGATTAGTCCTCATAAATGAGCAAACTGCCATGACTGGACAAAAATTTAAAAATAAACCAAAAAAAAAAAAAAAAGGAAAAAATAGAAAAAGAAGTAGTGAATTACCAGCACAACACCCTCTCTGTCATGTAGAATCACATTTAAAATATAACATCAGTTTAGCACACTGTAACAATCCCGCAAGTCTGTAATCCCTGGCACGCATTTTAATTCTGCTGGAAAAGGACCCTTAAATAAGGAATGCAAAGAAGATCCACTTTGGACCACGGGCCTTTCAAGGAAACATCGTTCTTTTGGTCCAGGAGCAGAACAAGAACTTGAATTATCAATGCAGGAGGTTCCTCTCTAAACCCCTTCACCTGCCCTGGATGAGCCTGCTGGGATTTGGTCACCTTCCTGCAGCCCTTTGCAAAGGGCAAGCCTTGACATTTCTACATGGCAGATATCACCACTCTGTTCAAAACACCTGGTTTGGTAGACAAGAATTCAGCTTGTTAGCAGTCAGGCTGGCTACTGAATTTGACTTGATGACTCATTAGAATTTCTTTATTAGGTGTCTCAGGCCAAGAGCCCTGTAATATTAGAGGGCAGCAAGCTCTAGTTAAGGGAAGGACATAAGCACTTCAGTGAAGGCAAGCATGGATTGATTTAAGCACACAGGTACAGTTTGCTGAAGTGTTTCCATGAGCAGAGCTACTCTGGATACGACCCCACAGCTACTGAGGGAATACCTCTGGTTCCAATAGAGCCACAAAACCCAGAAATAAACCCAGCAGGCTACAGGCACAAGTCCTGTGATTTCAAAGAGCTGCTGCTTAGGATCTATGTTTGAAACTTAACAGCTGTTTTTCTGCAATTCCCAGGACTTTTGCTGTAGCACATTATCCTCAGACAGACAGTGGGCTCATTTTTGCAGGCACTCCATTTATCCTGGGTTAATCACATGAATGAGGTATGTAGGACTCGGTCCAATATTAAGAAGAAGTCATGCAATGTCTGTGTTAATAAGCTGAATATAAACAGCAAAACCCATGTGGGTCAGACTGACAGCAAAAAGAAAAAAAAGGCTTCACTTTTTTTATTGCAGTCTAAAGATTTCCACCCACTTTCATACCATACATAATGGATTCCTGTATTTCTATAGTGATGGCTGTACTTCAGACAATTTATTTAAGCACTTTAAGCCTTTTACTGATAAAACTGGTAGTTAAAATTGTCCATTTTATTTTTAGAATCCCAACCATGTGCATCAGCAACTACAGGCCATCATTTAAGGGATTTGTTCTATTCTCTTCATCTCTACCCAATAACCTTCATGTCCTGGTATAATTAATTACCAGTGTTTCCAGAGAACACTTTTGTATGCTTGATCAGCTCAGTTTCAAAGTTCTTTAATTTATCAGAGAATCTATTTAAACACGATGCCAAGGTTTTTTGGAGTTTCATATCACAAGTTATTAATTTAAATAATCATTAAGCCTAAGTTTACTTTGTCTACCTGAAAAACAATTTAAAATAAAGCAGCCATGCTTATCAGTGCTTTCAGAGGCTCTGGGAACAGCTTTCTCCATTTTTAACTTTTTCTCTGCTCAACAACTGAAAGACGTTTCCAGAGGTTTAAATTTACAGCTTGTTTTAACCTAAGTGGTGCATCTCAGTGGCAGTATCAGCTGTAGGAGCAATATTCAATATCCATATGCCAGTTCAGCCTCTAATGGGGGCACAACTGTACCAGTAAAATGGAACTAGGTCTCTGCAACAGAAGTGTTATAAGCATATTTATACAAATACAACTTACATCATGGAAATTGAACTTCCTCAGCTTAGACAAAAGGAGTAAACGTCTTGAGAAAACCATGCCTCATCTCAGAGTCCTGATCCATAAAGATGTTGCTGGCATTCCAACTGGGTCCAAATAAGTTAAACTCATGAGGGCTTTTACCAACTCAAATGGAGATCATTATGGGCAGGGTGGAGCAAGGAAATACAGAAATACCATTTCTGTGCTGAAAACTAACTCTGACTACAGCAGACCTGACTTACAAGCATGCAGTAAGTGCTTTACCCTTCCACATTATCAAACAGGAGTTACAACTTATCCAGAGATGAAGTCCTGCTTGGAAAAGGTTAAGAACCATCAAACAAAGTGAGTATTAGCCAAGAACAAAAGTGAAGGCTTACAAGTAATTACTGCTTCTTTGTAACAGCCTGGTGACTTTTTAATCCTTCTTCTGGCATCATATGCTTCTGCAGCACTTCATCTGAACCCAAACAGGCATCTGTTAAGCACATCACTGGCTCCAGTGTGACAGACCAGCTCAAATTCCTACAACCCAGTGAGTTCATTGAATGTGAAACAGTGGATTCTGATCTGTATTATTATTTCTTGGATTCCAGTGTAAGAGGAATTTTCTTTGCGGGTATTTCACATGGAGCCCTGGGTGCTGGATTCACTGGAACAGTCATAAAAGCTTAATATTTTTAAGCCGTTCTTTTATGAGGTTGGTTTGAAACGACTTTCTTTTGGACTGGGAATTAAGGGTTTAGATTGTGGCTGGGAGATTACTGGTCAATGGCTGTGTATCTTCACTGCCTGATGTTCGATGAGCCACTGAGCCTTCAAGGCAACCATCTGCCTGTCCCCTCAGCCAGAAGGCTCCAAGCCAGAGAAAGTCAGTGAGGACCAGAAGACATCTGCCCATGTAGAGAAGATGTAAAGTGAGAAGCTTTCTCTGCACCTTGAATGGCCCTCAAAGGCACATTCATAATTACTCCTTCCAGGAAACAAACCATGGGAAAAGCAGTAAACAGATTTCTGTCCCTCTGTGTTCTCCTGTTACTCCATGCCAGCAGTACAGCTGAAGATTCCACCAAGAATTCTGCAACTTTTAAGGCAGGATCTTTCTTTCCTTTTTTAACAGCTTTACCCACTACCTTGTTCTTCCATTCCTAAATGCAGCTATAATAGAATGCTATTACAATATTTATTTCAATTTTTTGTTCAGATTCCATACCACCTGAATTTTAAGAAAAATAATCCCACCTAATACTATTTACAGCACCAGTGCCACCTAAAATCCTGCAAATGATGTAAAGATAATCCCTGCTCCTTACACAGACACCATTCTCATCTGCTCTTGCACTCAGACTGGCCTTACTACAAGTGTATTGTACAAACCATCCTCTCACTAAAGTCTTCATTCTTCAATTCTCTTCCGTGACTCCATCTTCCACTACAAACCTGTCCTGCTCTTACACACCAAATCACACAATCCAGCTCAGGAAATATGGAATAGGGAAAGAACAAAAGTCAGAAAGATGCACTTAAATCATCACAGATACTTCCTTCACCACAAAATGTCAAAAACCTATGTTTTCTGGTGCATTTTCCCTTAATTTCCATGCCAGCACCACATTGAGTGACTTCACAGTGTACAAAATCTCTGCATCAATATTTTGCTTAGAACTAGAGCTCCGCAAATACATTCATTTAGACCTGGGAATGACCTTAGTTGTACTCTCACCCCTTCAAGTTCCTTTTTGTTAACATCTAGAGAAGGGAATTTTGCTGTTGGAAAGGCTGAGAGGAATCTAAAACCAAACAAGCTCAAATTCAGAATGGGGAACATATTTTTAACTAGAGGTTGGTTAAATATTGCAACAAAGAGAGCAACGGTGCGTTCATGTCTTCACAGCAAGGCTGGATTCTGAAAGTTATGTTTTTCTCAGCACAAGATACTCTTTAAGTACAAGGAAACTGGAACCTCTTACTCCTTTCTGGCTTAAAAACTCTAGTTCCATGATGATTCAAAAAATCATTTGGAAAACCACGTGACTGAGTGACTGCAGAAACCACATTTTCTATTTCCCATGTTTGCCCATCAGATCTGCTTTCTCATCCTCTGAGAGAACAGAGACTCTGACTAATTGCACATAGTCAATGTCAAGTGTCAAATGCTTATGATGACCAATTTGTGAAGTTAAAAATAAACTCTGGAAACAAATCTGGCAAGCAAATCCATAGAGCAAACATTTGAGGGAAATTGCAGCCTGTTCTCAAATATTCTGTGAACACTCAGTGACGGCAATTTCATCAACTAAATGATTGCTAACAAAATTAGCAGTTCTTTTCAGAATCCAGGTTTCATTAAACTGAAAGTCAAAGTCCAAGGATAAGATTATAACTGCAATTTTTTATTGATTGACATGGGATGGTATATTCCTATTCTCATATATGGGAGCACAGACTCTTGGTAACCAACCAGACATACTTTAAACCCAGATGTAGACAGAATCTTATTTAGCCTAGATGAGAGTTCAGTGAAACCACATCACAAAGATTGTCAGGAGACACTATAATCAGTTATTGTGAGCAAATTTCCTATTTTATTTCAATGAGACAGATTAACTTATTTCATTCATTATACTGTTAAATGAAAAAATACAGTAATATTCCATTAACTAGGCTTCTCTCCCATTCTGAGAGTAGATTCTTGATGAATTTGTCCTTTGTGTATTACCATAGCCCAAATCATCACTAAATCTCAACAGACAATTGTGGATTTAGTACAGAATGTGAACACTTGCCCCATTCTCCTCCAGCAGATGCAAAACATTGGCATTCAGAACTCTCAGGAACATGACAAGCACCTAAAGCAAGGAATGAACAAAGGTACACCAGAAACTTCTGCAGTATTCTAACAAACACAATGAGACTGTCACCAAAACTAAATTATGGGAAGTCAAAGAGGATAAAAAAGTATTTCATACAGTGTGTGATTAGATGATAAAGCTCATTGCCAGGGAGGAAGGCACAGAGACAAAGAACTTATCCAGACTTGAAAGGACCATCTGAATGTTTGGGAAGATATGCAGACCATCTATACTAATGTCATTAACCACATGTAAAACTCCTTGTTTTAGTATTTATCTATTAGAACCCAGGATTAGACTTCTGCATTATAAAGCATTATCCAACATCTGTCAGGTTGTTCCATTTTCCTCAGGATTACCAACGCAACAGACACGTGTATAAACCACAAATAGCCGCTTCTGAGGCACAGCCCTTTCACAAACAGAAAAGAAAATCTTTAAAGTCTAATTCGGAAACACAAGGAAAACTTTCAGGAAACTGCACGTTAGAAAATAATTTCCAGTATTTTAATGACAGCCTCCAATTTTCCATAGTCACAGCTCTGTATGTCCCAGCCTTTACCTGCAGAATTCCAAAATATCCTTCTATTGCAGACGTATCATCTCTATCACCCTCAATTCATAGAACTGAGATGTGTTAGTCAAAGACTATCTGACATTCAGGACTGAAATCTATAAATGCTTTTCTCAGGCTGGTTGATGACCTTAAAAGTCTGTAAAACAACAGCGTACATGCAAAGGTCAGCGAAGATTTCTGGAATCACTCCCCCTCCCAGTGCTGACATTCCCAATTGTCTGTACTGCTGTGGCCATCTGACCTATTTAAGCAAGTTTCATGTGTAGAATCAAAGATGAATATCTGGAACTCAAATTTCTGCTAATGAAAGTGTTTGTTAAGAGAAGAGGTTTGGAAAACTTTCTATACAGACACCATTCAGGTTTTCTTCCGCTGGCCAGAAGCTGCAAATGTCAGTGTCCTGTGAGCAACGTGCAGTAGGTAAAATGTCATATGATGGCCTTTCGTTCCAATGTCATTTGCCTCATTGTGGTGAACTCCATGGATTCTGCATTCATTCATTGTGTCAGCACTAGAAGTCCAAAGCAAATAACACTTAAGCTGATCCTGTCTGATAGCCGAAGAGAAGGATTTAGGACACCAGAGTTTATTCCCAGCTCCATCAAAAACATATGGTAGCCATAGGAAACCTCTGCAACCCAGTTTCTCTAGCAATGAAACGAGAGGAGCCATCATTCAGTTTGACTGATTTGTGATTAAAAACCATGTTAAGTTCATCACACAAAAGACTAAGTAAAACACTGTCTTTTTTTTCTCTCTCTCTTTAAAGCTGGCAAAAACAACCCAGTGGAAGTCACAAAGGGAGGAATAAGTAGGCAATATGGTCAGGATTTTCTAACTTAACCAGTACCTTTTCAGAGACCTGGACTGTTTATCTTCCTGAAGAGGCCTAATTTTCATGGGAGTACAATTATGTGAAAGATCAATCTCTGCAGGGGATGAATCAAACTCAGCCTCACAAGATGGCTCACCAAAACCGCCACAAAACTTCAAACCTTGGACAGAACGTCAAAATGATCAGTTACACAAACATCACAGGGTTTTTTTAAAAAATTACTCAAGTGTCGTAAAAATGGGGACATGTAAGAGGTAAGTTACAAACATGAAACAAATAGTCCTGGCTCTGGTAATGTATCAGTTCCTTGTCCTGTGTCTTCTCCTCTAGTTTATAATAGCACTGTGCTTTCCTCTGCTGCTTAAAGTCATTGCCAGATGCTGATAGGCACTCACTCCTGTGTTCAGACATTGAATTGCTTTGCACAGGCTCCTTGTTTAAAAAGAGATTAGGGTGCTAAAGCCTGAAGGGTGCAATTTGCTCAACACTCTTCACTGCCATGAAAATCAACAATAACCAAGAGTGCAAAGCCCAACGTGAGCAGAGCTCAGACCAGTGTAGGATGAAACTTTCAGCTGTGCAGGTGTAGAAAGAGGACACAGAGGACTCAATAAATGAATTAGCTTTTTTCCCCCTGCCTACCACCCAGAAAGAAAAAGGGAGAATAATTTTTCTTGTAAACAGGTGCTAATTAAATATAGAGCCAACCAGCAACATAAACAACAGGACTTTATATTGCATTACTGCCAAAAGCCCCACACTGAGAGACAGCCCCCGCTGTGCTCTGCACTACACAAATACAAGGGATATTACTCAAAGAGCCAGGTATAACCTGGCAGTGAGTAATTCCAAGGCTGAAAAAGGATTTCTTACAATCAGGTGTGAACCAGGCTTTCCCTGAGGTACGTAATACACTTTCAGCAAACATCCTGACATGTTCATAACTGGCACCTCATGTCTCAGGGCCTGTATTCTCAGGGTCCTGGACTGTGCTGTTAAACAAACCCCTTCCAGATCTACCATCCCACCTCAGCAGTCAAATATACAACAGATGGAATAATTTTTCCCACCATCTAGACAGGGAACTGAGGCAGTGTAACTAAATTGAGTTTTTCAGGAGTTCCTATCAAAGCTAAGCACAGAAATCAGATCTTAAGACTCATTTGAGGTTGTTACCACAAATCTAATCCTTTCATTTCCAAACCTCCTTTACGCATGAATGAAAACAAACATGTCAGAAGCGGAACAACTTCTGTAAAGGTTGCACAATTTAAACTTGTTCCTGTAAATAGCCAATAATACCATTCCAGCCAATGGGAACACCCTGCAGCAACAGGAATTCCAGACCTGTGAAAAGAGTTGCACACTCAGATGTAGCATCAGCTTCCTATCTCAGGCTCACAAGAGAGTTTTATTTTTCAGAGGAAGAAAAATGCTATTAGCAAATATTATTTCCATCATCCTATCCAGTACTTGTTTGTGTTTTGTTTGCGTAAATTTAGGTCCATTAATTTAGAATCTGGAAAGCCTGAGCTCAGTAGCAAATCTCTCTGCATCTCTCACTGCTCAAGACACACAGAAAAGATGCTGATGGCTGTCTGAGGCAGTGTCACAGCACATGGCAATTGTGCTGGGGAGACAGAACACAGCAGGATCACAGATAACTCCAACTGGCTGCACGAGGCACGTGGAGCCGGAGACAGTGGCATTACACGGCATGTGGATCAGGTGAAAACATCAAAGTGGACAGTCTCAGAAGGTAATAGGATAAGAGAGTCTTACTGGTGATGTATGAAACTTGGCAGGACAAAGTAGCAAATGCTTCCAAGATTAGAGTCTAGTCTGACAACTTTTCTGAGTGGTAACTAAGTTGTTCAATCTCTGTTACCTGGAATCCCCAGGAACCTATGCAAATTTGATGTAAAAAATCTAAACTGTGGTGAAAAGGACCATGCAAGTATTGAGTTGGATTAGCTTTAACTGTTGCAGAATTTCACCCTTAAAGTTTCACAACTGGTATAAATCAATAAAGTTCCATAAAAGACAGAAAAACTATTACGTGCTACACCAGCAATGTCCCAGGCCCAAAGATATTTTCTCATTGCTTTCTGGGGAAAAAAAAAAGTTTACTATTTATAAGAAAATTTAATCTAGGACTGCAAGCAGACACCCTTCACATTATCCTCCTCCATGGAGGAACTTGGAACATTAACAGCACACACATTTTTAATACTTGCATGTATTAAATAGCTGCCTGCATACAAACTGTGACTTAAAACATTCCAGAATATCCCAATATCCTGGCTACAACCCTGCTAATCATCTCCATTTCAAAAATGCAATGAGGATTTATGAGAAGATTAATTGAGAAATGAGGCTGAGGGCGTGGGGGACAGCCTTGCCCATTCAGGAAATGAACTCAGTGTCACCTTTAACCTCCAAGTAATTCTTTGTCACAGAGCACAAAGGAACTCATCATTCCCAAACAGCAGCAGGACAGAAACCACGCTGAAATCTATCTGGTTAAACACCACCTTTCCCAGGGATTAATTAAAAGGGATGGTTGAAGCACTGGAGTTATTGTGGTCACAGCACCTCTCAGGGCCATTTTTAACATGCCCAGGCTGCTTCTGCAAACAGAGCCAAGGCCAGTGGATGTTGGGGTGAGCAGCTGCTCCCAAACCACTGTCTTTCAACTACCTTGCCCTGACTCAAAAGCTTTGGGGGACCATCCCAGCTCTCCACAGCAGCCACTGGGTGGTCTGTTTGATGCCTACTGGTATGGAGGGGCAGAAATGGGAGAGAAGGGGGTCCTCATGCCACAGCCCCCCACTTCTGCCATTCTGCAGTCTCTTACCTGCAACAAATAAGTGAGTGGGTAAAGAAATGACAGGAAGAACAAAGCACTCCAGTGACTGTGGTGTTGTACTGAGAAGGGGAATGTCAAAACTACAAGAGGAAGAATGAGATCCAGAAGAAGGAATCTTCCAGAGGGACACAAGCAGACCTGACAATGCTAAATCATACTGAGAAAATGCAGAAGAATGATGTACACATGTTTTTAATTCTGTTTTTATTGTTTAAGGTAGTGAAGATGATTTAGAAGTCCCCCTTTAAAGTCTCACTTGCTTTAAGGCCTTGCTATTATCTGCCCAGAAAGGGCCAAACCAAAACACACCATCTGTGCCTGAGGAAAGTGTCTGGGAGAACACATCTGGCAATTCCAGTTTTGGAATGAGAATGCAGAAGCCAATGAGACCAAGTTCTTCTTTCCAATACAAAGTCTATACAAAAGGAGTAAATTTGGAAGCCAAAAATCAAGGATGAAGATACCTTGCAAGAACCTGGATCCACTTTACATGCAAAGCAGAGCAAGAGTCTGATGGATCTTCAAGAAGGGCTTATAGAGGGCACTCATGGCAGAGGCAAAGTTGGCCTGTGCATCTCTGAAGGTACACCAGAGTAAATCTGTGTTATCTGGAGCTGGTAGAAAACAGAATCCCACCTTACTGTTGCTTCTCAGGTGTCCTTAAAGTCATTGGTAAAGACAAATGCTGATGCTAGATGCCAGTTTGTTATGCTGAGCAACACAAAACTGCAGAGCAAATGACTTGTACCGTCTTTCCAAGAGGTTGAATGTGCCGTGCTCCTAAAGTGCTGTTGCTCAAGAATCAGTGAGAGCTCCCTGCAAATCAATGCAATAGAGCTCTCCTATACATGTTGCAAGCGCTATTTTTATCCTTTCCTAATATAACTTCCCAACCTTCCTCCTCCCCCACGTCCCTGCCACAGATCCCTAATTCACACAGCTAAAAACACAGAGTGCCTCCTACAAATTTTCCAACATTTGCAGTCCTTAAAGACAAATTTAATTTCTCCCTTTCTTTGAAACTCATCTTCATTCAGCCTGGCTCCTAAGGGAAATTAATGAGTGCTTGCTGAATATGTTTACATAAGATCTCCTCCAAATTTATATTATTAAGCATTAGGAGCGTTTTTATCTGTCCCTGAAGGGACAGAGAGGCTGATACGTCTGGCCAAAGATGTCTCAATACAATGTGTGCTGTCCACTCACTCCCGGCAGCATCGGGTGCACTCACACCCTGTTGGCTTTGCAGCCTTGTCAGCTCTGGTGACAGAGCCTGGAGCAGAAGATGGGGTTACAGCTGAATAAAAGCTACTGATTTAATCAGAAGCATTCAGGGCTCTATTGTCAGTGAGATGCCAGGAGACCAAAGGCACACTCAGAGCTGGAGAGGCTGTGAAACCCTGGCTTTGAGTGCAGCTCTCACTCCCCAATAGCTCCAGCCCCACCACATGTGGCTGTCCCCCCTGCCACCAGCAGTGACTCTGCTCACACACAGCCAGGTGGCCTCTTGCACTCCGGTGGTAACACACAAAGATGCACATCCACGTGAGATCTCACACTGATCCGTGCTGGACCCCAACTGCTCATTCCCAGGCAGTCTGCCTTAGAAAAGTCTATCTGCCATAGGAATTCCCTTACTGACAGTAAATTTTACTTCCTGGCTGATACCACACCCACAGCTTGGTCTCTACTATTCCATACAGGCTTTAGAGTCAGAAAAATTCCTTTACCCTTTCTTATTTACATGCATTATGTAAAAACCATAGTGTGCATCATCACAGTGAAACACGTACTTGTGCATGCACAAGCATACATGCAATATATATCTGTGCATGCACACAGAAATACAGCTCATTTCTCTAGGATACTGTAAATCCAATTCCTGAACTAACTCTCAGACTGACTGGCCATACCATGTCTGAGTAAGGAAAAAGCCAGATACCTTCTCCCTGTTGTAACTTTACTGATGTAAGACATCTGGCTTCAGTAAAGCCTGCGGTCTAGCTCAGCTATTGGATCAAGACAATAGGATTTCAGCAATGATTAAAGATGCCTGTGGCTTCTGGGCAGGCAGGAACAAAGGAAACCCTTCTTTTGGAAGAGGGGTTAGATAAAATTCACTGGCTGCCTCCACTTTTGCCTTTTTGTTTCCTTCATTAGTTAACAAAGCAATAGACTCAGATTCATGAAAAGAAGGAAACTATTACTATACTGACTAGCTTACAATGCCTGTCCTGCAATTCCTTTTGGCTCCCTGTTTCCCCAGGTAACACTAGCCAGCTAAGGCAAGTGGTATGAGAGGCATTCATTACATCATGCACATTCAACAACCAAAACTTTAATGGGCATCATTTTTGCTTTCAATAAAGAAATATAAAGCAAATGCCACCCTGAATTCCCCAAGTACTGTATTAACACTCTTGTCACCTGTAGGGCTTTTGGACTGCTACATTGTTTTGGTTTTTTTTTTTTTTCTTTTATAAGTCTATTTAAACCTGTCTGCATTTCAGTTTGCTAAAGCTGTGTAGCCAAGTATGAGCTCCATTCATGGCCAGCTGTAATAAACGTCACATGCTGTAACCCAAGCAGGCAGTTGTGCTTGTTTGCTGGAGATTCTCATTCAAAAACAAAAAGGAAAAAAACAAGAGTAGTTTTAGAGATGGTGTAAATGCTGAGCTGCTCACTCTGAAAACTAATGTACAGCCTTGTTCTCCATGGAAAGACAAGGTCTTCAGGTGGGGGTGGGTAGGAGCAAAGCCTGTTTATACCAAACTCCTCTGAGCTAACAACATATTTGTGATGTTTTGCTTTAGAGGCAATACCATGCACTTGATTAAAAAGACAGATATAAGCATCTTCTACCCTTGATGGATACAGAGCAGACTATGTAAAACGCCTGCCCTGTGGGCTGCATGGTAAAGAGCAGAACATGTCTCTTCTTGGTATAAATTTAAAGGGAGGACCTACAATATGGAGAAATCTTCAAAGGCCAGTTAGGTTTCCAGTCCAACAACCCTGCCAAGTGTTCCTTTAATCCCTTATTTACCAGTAAATCTGCCGCTCTGTTCAGCAGGCTTTTACTGGTATTGGGTTTCAGCCTGAAACCCAAAAGCTGTAAGCATATGCTGTGTAGCCCTAATGAGAAACTCAATCTATTAATGAGCAGACCTTCTCCACAGGACCAGGTCTTGGCAACATGAGTCAGTTCCTGAACTTTCACCTCCCCCTTGGCAGCATACCAGACTAACTCCACATCTCTCAGCTGGCTTACATTATCAGCTCATTATTAACATACATCAGGGCCAGATCTCTTTTACATGCACCCAGCAAACAGGAAACTACACAAGGGGAGGGCTCCTCATTTTTGTCTGACTCTGGAGCTCATAAAAATGACTAATTAGAACCAGCTCTAGCAGAGGCCCTCTGCAGATCTGCTCGCACATTCTCTGCCTCTGAACCTTAGTCCTGACTTGGGAGAAACACTGAAATGCCACAGCAGTCCATGGCTGGCTGCAGTAATCAGGCATCCCTTCCCACTGCCACAGTTTTATCCTCCAAAGCTTATGTGAGGCAGAGGTGTGCTGTCCTCCTTATTTTGAAGTCAAGGAACCACGATGCAGACAGAACAAATAACTTGCCTAATGTCATACAATGTCTACAGCAAAGAAAACTGGGTTTCCTGAAATTAGTTCCTCTGCATGGACACCCCCTGCAGTAAAGAGAACTGTGGGAACTCTCTGCGGCCAATTTCAAAAGAGTGGTGTATATTTTAGCTCTACACGCTTGCATGGATTCAGAGACCTGGGTTCAGAGTTTCACTTTGAAGCGGCCTGCAAACCACCCGCAAAGTACACACCATGCTTTGGGAAAGCATTCTAGGGCATCTCTCATGGTGAGAGCTGTCTCATCAAGCATGGAAGATGATTCTTTTGCACAGTAAGCACTATCTTAATGACATGCTATTTGTCGTGAGTTGTCTCACTTTGCTTTTTTGCCTTGCACAATCAGTATCTATTTTGGTTCTTCGGTCCCCTCGCCTAACCAGGCATCCTTATGCTCAGAAAACTTGGCAAAACAAAAAAGGATCTCTCTCCTCCAGATGCCTGGTTGAAACCTTGTCCAGCCTGGCAGTTGCACCAGCCTGAGAACTGTTTCCGTATCATCTGAGCACACATGCCAGTGCCCAGTCAGTGCCCACAATAGAAAATGCAGAGGGAAACACACTCAAGGATCAAAAGAGGTCAGAAAAGTCTCCCCAGGTCAGACTGGGGGATATAAGTAATATGGATTACACTAATGCTGTCACACCGCAGTCTGTACCTGTAGTTGTCTTAGATTAAGGTACATACCTCCTCTTAATGCCCATTTTGAAACAAACTTTGAAGAAAACTAGACTTAACACAAATCAATATAAAACCTGAAAAAACCTCAGAGCCTACACAAGCCCCTGATTTCTTTGGCTGCTCACAACACAGCAATTTATACTCCCTTTATTAAAAAATTAGCTGTGGTTAGAATTATTTTTCAGAGCTGATCTCATTTCATAACTTGCCTCCTATTCAGACAAAATTTATGCACAGATGCTCAGAGCCAAAAATCTGTTCACATTTAATCCACAGCAGAACAGGTAAAGAGTAAATATATTCCACCCAAGTTCGTGCCTTGCTGCTGCAGCCTCCCCCAGCACAGCAGCAGGCACCAGAACTTTGCAGCTGCCAAATGACCTGCTGCTCCAACAGGTTTTTGTCAGCTCTGTTCCTCTGAAAGTTTTCATGCTGATAACTGGAGGAGAACTAGCACAAAATATTCTTATAGGACCAAGATCTTTCAAATGTAAAAGAGCTGGAAATAGATTTTAACTATTTAAAGTGCACCACTGCTTCCAAAACTACAGTTCAGAAACCTGCAGAGATCAAAAGCAAAGTGACCCTTTGTGGAAGCAATGGTGATAAGAAAAACAGAGCACTTCAGACCAACTGGCCAAGAATAAACCATCCAACTCTTCACTGTAATTACAGCTAGGATGACAAAACTCCAAATTCAGATGTAAGTTTTGTTATCCACAATAAGGAGATCCCACAACACAGGCATCATATCTTAATTCTCCTAGAGCTGCTGAGTTACTTTAGGCCACTCATTTCTAGGTAGGTAGATGCCTAAAGTAAAGTAACTAAGTTACTTTGCAGAAGGAAATGCCTGGGGCCTTAACTAGTGCTCAAAAACCAGTTTGGGGTCTTTGAAAGGGTAATTATGTAATGCAAAGTGGGATTATTAAAATTATAAAACCAAAATATATTAAGATGTTTCAACATATTACTGTTGACTCAAACCATGCAAAAATGGATATTTAAACATATTTTCATGAAGCTTTAATTCATTTATATAGTTCCACATGATGAGAGATGCCAACAATAATACAGGAGGTAGAAGACACATTAAAATGTATTATATATTTGATACCAGCCTCATTACAAAGGGTTGAGAAATTTCAATCTCAATGATGTTTTGCAGAAGGTAAAGAAAGTCTGATTGGTCTTAAAAATAAGGGTGTGATACTAACTCAGTTACAGGAATGAACTTACTCCTTCTGACTTCCTTGCTGCTTGGGACTGAGCTGTGAAAATCTAAGCAAGACAATTAAAAACTTTTCCAATATATAAAGCTACACGTTCTTCTCGTAAAAAATAGTCTGTATTCCAGCAGCATTTTGAATGTTTTCCCTAAGACCACTAAGCAGGTACAACTCACAGTAGGCACCTACAACTAAGAACAGGACCAGCCTTTTTTTGTCTCAAATACCCGCAAAGGCAACCTGATTTCTGATGCTAAAGGTCCCTCAGGTCTCAGCAAAATTAGCCCCATTAAGAAAAAAACAGTCTGGTGCCTACACATGGATTTAACTTAAATTTTACTTTAGGTTGCTCAATTAGAAAAACACTGGCCTTTTCCCTTGCTGAATTCTTTGAAATTAATGGAAAAAAAACCCAAGACACTTAGCAATGGCTGAACCAAGACTGATACTTGATAGAATTTGCATGTAAATCTGTCAAGATTCAATTTTAAGTAGAAGCAAATAAGCAAAATGTTTACTGCTCATCATTTCACAACCTTACCTTACATTTAAAGGTTTTAGATGCATGACAGTGTTTATGGTGTTTTCAGTCTGCTGCTTTTTGCTGAATAAACTACCAAATGCCATTAATAAAATTATCTGCCCCAAGAGCAAAGCCAAATAGGACCAAGAAGGTGCTGAGTCACAGCTGTCCTGTTATCCTTATCTCCTTGGTCCATCTTGGACCCTCCCCTTGCAGTCAGTGCTGACACAGAAATGGCAAAGACACAGACAGTTCTGCAGCCAAGAATTTGCCCTGCCCTGGCCATCAGACAGTAGAGGAGCCCTTTGAGTAACCCAATCAGAAACTTCCCTGCAACACCAAGGTTGCCTCTCTAGTCATCTATTTATTCCTACACCATGTTCTTTTTTGTGGTTGAAAATACAAGTCTTAAATAGAAGAATCTTATTCAATAAGCCCATATTGACTACGTAAGCGACTGATTTCTAAAACATTACTGGCAATTGTCAGAGCTCCCTGCAAACTTCCAGTACTTAGAGACAAACTGGAGGTGTATTTTCCATAAATTTCTACCAACCTAACCATGCATAGATGACTCATCTTCTTTGGACATTCCATCCATCTGGAGCACAGCAAAAAAACCTGATTCCTGTGAATGCAGTATCAGATAACGTTGTGCTTGGAATGACAGGAATAGACCCACTGAATACTTACTGGTAAATATCTCTGTTCCATAGCTCCAGTCACAGGATCAGCTCTGAACTATCACACAAACCAGTACCTAAATCTGATGTTGGTAGGAACATTTTCTAACAGTTTTAGCTTCATTTCCTTTAAGAGAACCAAGTCTCCCCATTTTTCTGCAAGCTTATATACTTGAATTACCCTATCTCCTTGAGCAGCAACAAGAATTAACTGCAACTGATCTATGAAATATTCATGGCACTATTAACGTAAATAAATGATTTTCTGATAGTGCTTTTAAAGTTACTACAGCAACAGCATAAGTAAACCATGCTGGTGGAACATTAGTATTATATGTCGGCAGGAACTAATTGCATGATAAAAGCAAGGAGAGACTTCTTGGGCATGTTTAATTCCTGTAACCACATAACAACTTTGCCCTGCTAAATCTCCTTCTGTTTTGCATTTTCCATTCATTTCCTTCCAGCCTTAATGCTATCCCCAACTCAAAAAGCTTCTACTGAACTATAACAAGCCTCACAATAAAGCACCTCAAGAACCAAAGAAGATAAATGTTCCTTTGGCTTTTTAAACCGCATTTCTCATTAGAAATGCTGCCAATTGAAACAAATCCTTAAAGATGAGCATGGTCTAGTGGTCAGAGAAATAAGATGGAAATTAGAACACCTAGATTTTATTCCTAATCTCTAGATTAGTTCACTAAAATAACAGATACTGGTTGTTTTCAATCTCATTTAAGCAGCAACTACTTGCAGTCAGGATCATATTCTTCATGCAAAGCAGGATGAAACTCTTCATATGATTGTCATGTAGCAAATAACAATTTCCTGCTAATATGAGATAATGCTCATCCCAGTCACAGCTCCATTCCCACTTCCAGCATGCTGCAAGGAAGAGATCTGACACATGGAACTACCACTCCTTCAGTCCTCCAGAACAGTCTTCCCAATTGAAAAACACACATTCTCGGCAGGAAATCATGGGATCTAAACATTTCACCCACTTAATCTTTCTTTCTAAACCCCCTCAAATCCCACATTTGACATACAAATCCTTATTCCCATCTCCCAGAACTCCTTTGCGCTTACTACAAAAGCATCCTGAAAGACTTGGTGGAGCAAAGCAAAACAGCTGATAAAAACTGTGATCAAACCAGCACATTTCCACGGTAGGTTTAGATATCTGCTGGCTTTTGTAACTGCAGATTTGAGAGGGGTTACTGGCTGTGTCAGACCTCACCAGACATGGCGCTCAACAGCAAACGAAAAGGGTTCAAGAAGCAAAAAGACTCCAGGAAAAATGAAATGCAGCCCTATGAGCAAAGAGAACGAACTTTCAGCACGTCTCTCCCTTTTCAGTGTGCCCATGGGACTGAATTAGGCACTCTGCTAATGGGCAATCTTTATTTACTTCTGCTACAGTATTTCTTCCAAAGAAGCAGCAAGGTGTCATTTCCTCACCTAGGCATCAGAAGCGTAAATGATAGTAGAACCTTGCCACTATATGCTAATAAATTATTGAAGATTTAACTGCTAGACTGCAACCAAAGTTAAAATCCTACATAGTCCTCCAACATGTTAAAACTGAATCAGCAGCTGCTTAACTTCTGTTAGATGCAGAAATATGGACTGCCTTCCAGAATCAATTCCAGATCTAATAAACACAGCAAAAGTACAGCTCTATTCTAGCACAGGAAAGATAATACTCCCTTTTCTTTATTTGAGGGGTTTTAATTATTTCCAGCATCTGTCCAGGCTTTACCTGCAGCCAGGGTGGAGTAACTGAATTGGTATGTCTGCACCCTCACAAAAAGGAAGAACTCTGAAATAAACATGCCCTTCATTTATTTACAAATACTGTTAAACACGCTGTTTAAATTTCAGTTATTGACATTTTACTATTAGATACATCAACTGTACTTACGAAATGCAACCTGATGCAAACACCTTTTATGCTTCAGCACCACCTCCTTCCCAGTGGAAGTCAGTATCACTTCCACGGTTTCAAAGATGATGAAACAAGGAAGAGATGAAAACTTGCCCAATTCATGACAGCAACAAGACCAAAAATATATCAGAAGCAGGGGATGGAAGGACTGACACAGCAATTGCATGAGATTTCAGATACCGGGAAGAAAAATAATGTTTTGAGCAGATTTTCTGTTATGCAAAAGCCATTTGTATTCACATGTATCAAAAGAACCTCATCTACTTTACATGCATCACAAGAAAACCTCTGGACAGTCCTAAACCACATGGAAGCTTACAGCCAGATTTAAAATCTAAATCCTTCCCCAACTACTTACAGAATTTCCCCATTTCTTCCTTTAAAGACATTTGAGATTATTGCTGCTTTAGTTCCTGCCCCCACCAGAATCTTAGCTAAATTCTGTCTTCTGGGTATGTGTAATCAGTGCACATTAATGTGCCAGTGAAACAGAAGGCTCTTCTGGTGTTAAATTCCCTGGTTACCCAGAGAGCTGCTCTCTCCGCTCCTCTGCTGGTTGTTAGAAATCTGAACGTTCAGTGGTAATTGCAGTGGTTGAGACTTCAGTATTACTGGAAATGAACCAAAGCCTCTGAAGGGCAGACTGTCCCAGTATATTCACTGCTTGTGCTGATAAGTTCCTTCCCATCATTAATAACTTTTCAATATTTTTTTTAATGGCAAACTGCTTGCCTTGAATATTTTAAGCAACCCCAGAAAACTGAGTGGTGGTGATTCAGTAAGACGTGCTCAGGAGATCTGGAGAAAAGAAATATCTTGATGGTAGAAAGAAATACCTTTGAACTCAAGGATGATAAAACTATTAGAAAGAAAAGAGCACAACACATTCACCTTACTACTTATTTTTGGTTATTCGTATTACAATAATTCCTAACATGGTTTAGGAACCTATAGGTCTACACTAGAAAACCATCCTTTTGGCACAGATTTTATAAGGAAGCAAAGGACAAGACTTCAAGGCTTTAAAGAGTCTCAATGAAAAGATATTAGTAAGTTATTATCAGACTAAGCAGTTTTCCTCTTATTTCTTCTTCAAACTGAAGAATGCTCCCTTTTCCAAACAAAGTTTAGCCAGAGACAGACAACCGGTAGAGAAAACTTCCCTTCCAGTTATGACCTATTTAGACAACAGAAAATAGGCCCAACAATAAGAAATCCCAGGCAGCCTCAACTCTAGGTGGCGTTGGCAGCTCCTCTGAGAATCCATCAGCTTTCTCCAAGGTATGAAACTCACTGTAACTTGGACTGGCTTAGTCTTACTGCAGTCAGAAAGAACTGTTCTCACTGAATTGACTGGAGAATTAGAAAAGTCTGTTTAGTAATTCTAAAAGTGACTGAATAGTTAAAAAGCATGTACTCATTTTGTTGAGAATTACTATTATATACCCAAAGAACTGAATATCTATTAACTATTAGAAACCACTTATCCCTTTCTGAAGAGAATAATGATGCCAGTAGGCATGAACTGTGATCGTCTGTAATTCATACCACATTGAGTAGGCACAGGTTAAATGCTACCATTTCACTTCCCTGATTACATGATTCACTGTGATGCCATTTAGCAAGCACAATTACCTATCTCATCTTTGGGAGGGTCATAACTTTTAATTTCTGCATTTACCAGCCTGATCTGCTGTCCAGGGAAATTTGCTGCTTTCAAGGGATGCTGTGGAAGAACTGTCACTGCCTCTTTGGCCCTCAGACTATCACCCTGTGCTGCTCTTTCCCACAGCTCATGGAGACATGGGACGCATCAATGAACACGTGGCTACGGGGGTGACAAGTCAGGGCATGAGGGTTAAAGTGATTTTTCTCCTTGATCTTGTCCAGGTGCTGCCAAGAGGCTGAAGGAGGGGATGCTCAGCACTACTGAGACCACCACTGCACTCAGCTCTGTGTCTCCAGGAGCAGACAGACACAGACACGCTGCAACGGGACCAGCAAAGGGCCACTGAGATGATTAAGGGGCTGCACAGTCTGACCTACAACTACTGCTCCCAGGCCTTGCATTCTGCCCTCTCCTCTGCACTGACCAGGAATCACTTGATTTCCTCACAAACCAACTTCAAGTTCCCACCATTCTTCAAAGCTCTCCAGCCCTCAATCTTAAAATAAGTAGAGCATCTGTGTAGACTTCCCACATGCTGGCCTGGCTGCTGGTCCCTGGACAGGGAAGGTTTACAGTAGGAACATGGGAACACAAGGGAAAAAGCTGAATGCTGTTTCATTCCCTAAAATCAGTGAGCAAGTGTTTGCAGCACTCAGATCTCCTAGTCAAGCCAAAGACTCAATAGTGCCCTTAAATCATACGTTTTCAAAAGTGGATATGAAAAGCAAAGTGTCAATATTCTTTCAATTTGGCCATGACTTTCACTGTTTTGAATTTATTACTGTTCTGCTGCAATTCTTTATTGCTGAGAGTCAAGCCAGCTCCTCCAGCCAGCCAGGACTGACACACACACACTTTGTGCATGTTTCCAGAGCAGATGCCAGGAGAGCTGTGGTTGCCTCATGACCTCACAAATGACTTCTGTAACCTCCAGAAGGAAGAGATAAATCATGCACAAGTCATACCTGGCCACTCAGGTGAGTATGACCAAGACCTGACAACCTTTCCCTGGAGTAGAGTTTTGTGATTTAGTTCACTGTGCAGCAATGATACTACATTAAAATGCTGCTTAAGTCTACTCCAGTGACAACTCTATTTCAAATGACTGTTTATGAAATTTAATAGCAGCAGTTCAGTCCTGGGTGATGGTGTCTTTGACACAGAACACTTAAAGTGAAATGTGAGTGCCATTTTAGCATGGCTCCTGTTCTAAAGATGATCACATCCCTGGCTAATTAAAGTGCAGATGAGCTGTCATTAGGTCTGTATGAGTTAATTGCCCTTCTCAGGGGCCAAAATTAAAGCTACAACACATCTAGGGTGCAATCTTGCAGGTTTAACTTGCATTACTGCACTTGGAGTCTGGTAGCAGCCAGCCCAAAGGTAGCAATTCTGAAACTCAACCTATAGGGCTCTAGAAATTCGGTCATTTCTTTCCATATTTGCTTGCAGGCTGAGCTCCTAAGGAAGTACAGCCTCTGGGATTTAAGCAAAATTCATTCCCTACTTTGCAGTTGTAAGTTGATGTCAATACTTTTCCCACACACTGAAAAACGCAACTCTCATGCAAGGAGCCTCCTTGCTATAAACAATTTGATGAGGTTTTTAACCTCTCTATTACTAGCCTTACTTATGTTTGCTATGTCACTATTATTTTACTGGGTTTGAGAAAGTGAGCTTAAAAATACTGTAAATTCTTTGCCCAGACCTAACATTCAAGCCTGAAACTTTTTTCTTGGAAACAGCTTGGTTACCCAAGTCTGGTAAAAAAAAAAAAAAAAACTTTCATTTTTTGTTCCTAATCTGGATGAGAAACATAAAACCATCTACATGAGAGAAAACTAAGGAACAAAAAGAAGCCCTCCAGTACCAATAAACAGATCTCAACCTACAGCAAAGTATGAAAAACTGGCTGCAACAGAATGTGACTGTAAAATGGTCATGTTGTTCTGCAGATTCAATAGCTCATTTAACAATAGTGCCCAACTCTTCCCTGCTCTCTCTCCCCTACATTTTTTTGGCTTGCTCCTTTCTGAGAATATGAATCTCTCAAATAGCGTTCATGAGAAAAATCACTAAATCACTGCTGCAATTGTTCAGGGTCTGGACAAATATTGGAATTTCAGAGAAATTATAGACATGAAGATAGTTAACTGCTGAATAAAATATTTATGGTAGTTTATTCACTACAAGCTACTTAGGAAAAAAAAAGCTAATACCGAACTTTTTGTCCTTTATTCAGCACCTTTTCCCTTTATGTGGATGCTTACAGGATATACCAAGTCAGAGGGAACCATGCTGAAGCCTGAATGCTGTTGTTGCCTAGTGTTAGCTTTTGTAAGCTGCACAGAATGTCACCTATTTGCTGCTATTTTCAGTGGAAGTTTAATACATCCATCCACTCCTAAATCCACTTGGCTTGATTCATTCATTTACTTTTAGTTTTGCCTTTAAGCATCTCTCTAGATGTCTGAAAAGAAAGAGATAAAGCAATTACTTGATTTCATCCTTAGGATTTTAGCTCTCAGCCTCGGCATGGTGCCTCTTTAGTGCTTGATTAGTGTCTAAATTCTTCCCAGATTAAAGAGGGTTGTCTTCTTTCTCAGTGCATTGTACACATGGAAGAGAAAAGAAACATCAAAGGGGTCCAAACTTGAGTGGGTGTAAATCTGCTCAGTTTCTTCCCACTCTGGAGAGGTTGCACCACTTTACACATGGCAAAGGTCTGTCTCAAAATATTTTTCAAGCAGACATATAAATTCAAATATGCTATAAAACCTTAGCTGTGATTTTAGGGCCTGAATTAATTCCCTAATAAATAGCCTCTTTTAAAGTCATAAATATGGTAGCATCAAAGCTTCTGGAATAAACTCCTCAGGATGGTTTGAATCTGTGCCCCAGAGATCACAGACTATAAATTGGAAGAAGAGAAATGGTTTTCTCAATACACAAAGTAGGGCTGAGCACAGAAAAATAATTAGAGAAAGCTACTGTTGTAGTTCCTCGGTTTATTTCTGTCTGAAAGTCCTTGAATAATGATCCAAAACACACCACCACTGATTACAATTTCCCAGTGATTAATCAGCTGCAAAGTCTCCCTCTTTCTTCTTCTTCATCTCCCTGAGAACAGAGTGGGAAGCCAGGCTGTGGCTTTTTGAAATGAAGCATTTTGTTCAGCTGCTCCGTATGAACCCCACATGGGGGCCATACATTCCAGAACTTGAGCCCCTTTTTCTTGTCCAAAATCCTTAATCTGTGAATTATTTGTACAAATGGGAACTAAAAAGAATTTGCCCTCTTTCCCCTGATCCCTTCAGAGTCTGTTTTTAAGGCAGCTTTCAGAAGCCCTCCTTTTCTCCTCTGTAAAATCTGTGCAACAAATAGACAAAACTTAGGTGTGGGAAGGAACATCACCGATAAGAACTGTCCTGGACAAATTCCAGTCTCCCAAGAGAGATCAGAGCTGGTCCCATCAGCTATTTTCAAATCTCTCTCCATCAGAGGACTGGCTTCAGTTGTTCCACAAAACACTGAGGTCCCCAATCTTCCAGGGCCAAACAAACTGGTTCAAAGGACTCCCTAATTTCCACCATCTATTCAGTCAGATAACAGTAATAAGTTCAGATGTTTTTCCTTCTCTGTGATTCCTAAGTACCTATTTGTCCTGCAATAGTTATCATGAACATTTTAACCTAGTTATAAGGAATCAGGTATGTCTGTAGGTATATTAGTACTAAGCAATAATCCACTCTGAAGTTTGTAATAATATTCTATCACATCAAAGTTTGCTTTCTGCATTTTTTCACTTTTTGCTGTGAATAGGTTCAACTTTCTTCTAGAAAGTCCAAAAATGAAATCATACATGAAGATGATAGATTCATGTGACAGAAATGCAGCAATTAATATGAATACATAATAAAATACAGAAATGCTAAGTCTCCAATTCGTTGTACTTAATAAGGAGTATTGAAAATGAACTTACACTTGAAAAACCTCCCTTTCTCAATTAGGATGGATCTTACTGATGGTACACTAAGATGCACTGTGCAAACTTCTGTTACAGAAGCTGGGGAGACAGTTCCAACGGCATTCCTACCCAGAAACAGCTTCACCTTGTACTTGCAAGGCCTTTGCTCTTACTGGCGAGAAATCCCACTGATGAAAGCCCTGTAATGTTTTTTGAAATGCAAACTCTGAAATCCTGATCTGCAGTGAGTTTCAGATACACAGCGCGTACCCCTGTCAGAGCTCAGCCCTGCTCTGACACCCCAGGTACAGACACAGCATCAAAGTAACAGAAACACCAAATGTTATCCTAAAACCACATCTCTGACAAAAACATTCCGTAACACCAGCATTTAGCACTCTGCCTGCTAGTAAACCATATGTTAAACAGAACAAGCACAAAGTTAATACCAAAAAGCAAGAAATTCAGACCTGAACTTTATGAAGAAAAATATGTGATGTAGATTCAAGAATGAGAGCTGTAAGAGAAGTCTGAGAATCACTTCCAGCTCCACAGTGTAATGTTACCTGATGTTTGCCATTTCTAGCAATAATGCCTGCAGTTAACACGTGCCAGCTGGGAATTAGTACTAGCATGATGTTCAGAAACTCAGCCTTTGAATCTCTGATGAAACAGATCTTGGATTTCTTCCTATATTTTCAAACCACCTTTGCAGAGCACTGTTAGATTCTGTAATCAGTCAGTCCTTTTGGTCATTCCCAGCTGGGACCAGACTTACATGGTTGTGGAACAACTCCTGTCCTTATGCCTGGAAATATAAAACTAATAAAGGTATAATCTGTGGTTTAAAAGAAAATAACAAGGTTTTTAAACTGTACAGCAGCTCTGGCATTAGATNGGGGGGGGGGGAGTGAGAAAATAATTTACTTTATGACACCCACATTAACTGCCTTGAATACATTCAGAGAGCTTTTATGTTGTAATTAAAAAGGCACATCTTGGCTTGCTACTCATGTCCCCAAAACTGTGATAAAAAGCTGCAAAACAAAAGTCTTCTGATCAGCTGTTGACAGGGTTTTGTTTTATGTAAAGACAGACATAAAAATTGATAGCAAACCTCAGTGTTTCTCTCCCTTCTAACATAACTTGACCAGAGAATTCAAAGGGGTCAGACCACACAAACACATGAATCACGTTTGATCCTGGTTTATATAAGTCAATGGAGTCACACCACAGATGGCCTTTAAATCTCCTCTGACCTGGAGGGCTGATCAAATGCACTGGTTGAAGCACACAGGGTATTTTTTCACCACTGCCACGACAATATTTTAATCTTGAACGTGCTTAGTTTCAAAGCACCCCTATGAGACTGTGTTATCGCTTCTTGTATCAGGTGAACACAGACATGATTTGCCCAAGGTTACACAGCTGGTGGTAGCAGAGCAGGGAAATTATCTACATCTTCTAATTTTACATTTACAAATGGCAGCAGAGGTAGGTAAGATACAACTTGTTTCTTACTCATAGTAGTCAACCTTAATCATAAAAATTGCCCACTGACATCACACTATCTAAAGATTGTGATCACAAATCTACAGACACTTAACAGCACAGAATTCCTTGTGTTCTTAACACATGAGTCCATAGGAACTTCTTACAACTTTTATTTAATATAGTCTTAGGAAGGACTGTTCCCAACTCTGTAATTTAAAGTCTCAGATTCCAATTTTTCAATACTCATTTTAGGACAGAATAAACATAAGCCATATTAACGAGGTAAAAATGTTATTCTACATCATGAAACTCAGCCAAAATGAGAATTAACCTAAGAAAGACCAGAAACCAAATGTCAGTTAAATTCAAAGCCCTAAACTCAGATCAGATGCTTTTATACCTTAAGGGCACTCCAAGCTGGAAATCTGTGATGAAACTCAAAACCAGGAAAAGTCCTCTGTGCTGTTGCCAACATAGTCAAGAGGACAAAAAGCCACAGAAACTATTGTGCATTTTACATAGAAAGGCTACCGTGATTCTAGAACTGCATCAGCATCCAAACTCTCAGAAAGGAAAGTCCATGTGAAAGCTGCTAAACAGAAGGAAAAAAGAAAAAAAAAAAAAAAGAGGATGGGAGAAACTGAAGCAATCTGAAGAAAGAAGATAAATCCAATTACAGAGCAAAATTATTTTGGTGTCTTCTCCTCCCCCTTTTAGGCATAAAGGCAGGTCCATCAGTTTTCAGTAGCAACTAAGTGATGATCTCAATTTCCCTTTGGGAAAATTTCACCCCTGTAAATTCCATCCACATCATCTTTACAGGTTCATCTATGCAGGCTCCAAATGAATTACACCAAAGATTTTTGCCTTCTTTAGTCTCTGTACTGAAGACAGTACATATTTCTGAACTGCCCTCACCTCATTTTCTATTTCACTGAAAGTAGAAGAAGAAAAAAAGAAAAAAAAAGTACTCAGTTTAGTTTTCCTTTCTTTAAATCCACATCTTTCCTCCCTGCGCTCAGCAATGGGAAACAGATTCAGACAGCCTTAAAACACTAGATCAGCAACAAAGCATGCAATGTGCTCCATCTCATCTCTCCACTCCAACTGAGTTTACAGCAGTGGGTGGTTTTCAAACCTAACATTTGATCAAAATGAAAAACCGGGCATTCCTTTCACCCCATGACAGGCAGGCTGATATAAATCACAGCCTTCCCAGCAAGGGTTCTTCCACAGACAATGAGTTGTGGCAGTGCCTCAAAGCTCAGCCCCGGCCATTGTAAGAGAAAGTTTCAGGTTTTTAAAGCAGGCCTGGGCTTTTTACAACAGTACTAAAACCAAAAGAGGGAGAAAATTTATGGTATGGCTGTTTGAGAGGTGAAGAAGGCGTTTCCCCTACAGAAGTTGTATTTTCAGTGCATTACTCTGGGTAGGTTTGTACTAGTGCCTGCCTTTTTTTTTTTTTTTTATTTCAGGAGCATTGAAATCTCCAAATTGGGGCAGCCTCACAGCATTTTAAACTCACACACATGTACACATCCCACAAGTCAGAGTTCATGCACTGCTCCATCTCTGTTTTATCAGGGAAAAGAATTGCTTCATTAGTCACTGGCTCCCCAAGCTCAAGGAGAGGACCATATCAGACATCCTCTGGTTCTGATTTAGTAATACAGCATAGGTAAGCATTAAATAATAGCTATTAAATTCGTGTGTGTGTGTGCACAACACTACAGTGTGTGATCAAAGCAAAGCTGATACCATACACACTGCTGTTGCTTTTCCTTGCTAACCCAGTAACCTATTAGAAATGCCCTCCAGCCTCAACAATTTTAAGCCTTGACTTCAAAAGATCAGCTTATCCTTTAGGGCTAAGCTGACTGACAGGTGGGGGTCAGGAAGAAATCCAGTCCCCTCCCTCCAGCCGGTCATATAGAGTTGCACAATCAGCCAGGCACATTAGGGGGTTTCTTCTGCATTCCTCAGAGACCTCTGAAATAGGCCACCTCCGGAGCTGGGGCACCGTGTTTGATGGACCACTCTACCCTTTGTGCAACAATAGCTTCGTTTACAAGAGAGGAGAAGTTGGTGCTATTGTAAAGCCAGCTGGTACATTACACCAGGGAGCTGCTACAGCCTCTCTGCCTTTAGAGACCTACTTACCTACCAGAGGTGGAGGATGGCAGTGAGGTTTGAACAGTGCTGTGTGTACCAACTGGTTCCACTTAAACAGATGCACTGTCAAATCCTTAGGGTATACAGAAAGTATTTGAAAGGGTGCCTATCCCAAAAATCTACTGTGCTGCAGAACAGTGAGCATTAGTAGCAGTTAAAAGTAAAATGGTGCAGATTAAAAGCAGAATGAAGAAAAGGCAGATGGCTTAACATGCATTGAGGAAAGAGGAGGTAAACGTGATCTCAGTGCAGAGAGGGTTTAGAGGCACCCACTGAGGTGCACATGGAAAGGCACTCAAAGATTTCTCCCTTGGGGTATGTGTATCTGCGATCAAAAGGTCAGGAACACTGCAACAGACACTATGGCACAACCTTCTGCCACACTTACACCCAGAAGCAAAGTCCTGAGCTTTATTTTCTACAGCTTTGTAATGCAGATGACAGAAGTCACACCTGGTCAGCACTGTTTTTCAAGGAGCACAAAAATACCCACACCAAGAGATTCTAATTGTGCTTCCCCCCCCATACTCTCCTCCTAAAAGAGAAGGAACATTAGGACAGGTCAAGAATCTCAGAGTAGGAAACTTCCATGCACAGACTTGTTTAATAGGTACTGAGTTTCTCAGTATTGTTTTCTATCAATGACACTTCCTTCTTCCCAGAAGTGTATCACTTAATTTGAAACACTTTGCTAAGTAAGCACAGCCAGGCTTATACTCTAGCAACACAAGAGTTGTTTTCATCAGCTGTGAACACACTCCCTCTACCTTACCAGGTAGATTGGTGATGGCATGACTATTCAAGTAACACATTCTCTTGCAAATCATTTGTGGTGTAAAAATGTAAGAGATGCAATAGGAGATTTACACCTCAAATTCATTTTTCCCCACAACAAACAAATTTATCTTTGTAAATCTTGGGATCCAAGCCAGACAAACAAGGCTGTTAATTACCTAATGAATGTAGAGTGTTACTTCTCAGAGAGACTCAAATCTGCTGTACAGAAATCTACAGTCATACTTTCTGCCTCAGAAATGCAAAAATCTAGAGGAAAACCAAGTAAGGGATGACTTACTCAAAGTCCAGATTATGCAGTGGGGGGAACAATTCAAAATTATATGTAAACTAGCTAGTTTGTCTTTAAAGAGATGTACACAAAGCTGACTTTGAAAGCCTTCGCCTGTTTGCAGACATGAATTTGGATTTCTGTGGTCCACTGCTACCCAAACTAGGCCACTGCTTTAAATTCAACAGTCAGTTCACTAGTACCAGAACTTTCCAGTCACTGAACTTCAGCTGTGTGTCAATTCTGTGAAGTCCCAGTCTTAACTAATTCAGGAATATAAGCACAAGTCTCGGAGCAGTGAGCTCAGTGTCCTGCAGCTGTGCTGGAGTTACTCTAAAGGAGCCCAGAACATCATTCACATGTCATTGCACATCCCCATATGTGTCTAGGAAATGATTTTTCATATATGAGAAATAAGCGTAACGAGTCAGAGGAGGAGAGCAGAAAAGTAACACAGGCATATGACAAAAACAGCTGATCCATTTAAGTTCTGCAACTGTCAGCATTTTCAAACTCACAGAACAAATATGCCAGGCTCCCTGAAAACTCATGGTAATGAGGTAATAGAAGAAACAATATTTTCCATACTCAGATTTAACTACATTAAAAAAATATCTCTTTTCTCATAACAGCATCATGCCAATACAATCTGGTGTGTGAACTGATGCTCATACACAGGACCAGACCTTCAGCTTTCTTCCATCACTAACTTTAAATAACAATGCATGAACGGACAAAGTGCCTGGTTTATAGCATCCTCCCTTTCAGCTTCTCCCTTGTCTCAGTTCATTTCCCCGTGGCATGCTTTGTTCTTAAAGCACTCTTAACCACTCATACATCAAAATATTTAATCAACATTTCTTAGTCCGAAAATAATCCTGCTTTAGAGCGATTCAGTGGGAGACTCTGCAGTGGATTCAACATAAAAAAGGGTCAGAATGCATTTCCGAGGGTGCTTTAGAAAAATCAATGCTGACATGTTTTTAATGAAAATCAGTAAGTGACATTAGATAATGAAACAAGCATCCAGCAGCACTGCAGCCAGGCCATTTAGGCAATCAGCTTGGGAAGCAACCAGCGAGGTGAACGCTTGAGCATCCAAGTAGCATGTGCTTAAATAAAGTACCACTTTTCCTTTTTTTTTTTTTTTTTTTTTAATGAGAATTTCCAAATCTGTTTCCTGTGAACAATGACTCCAGGGCTTACAATTTCCCTTCTCCCTGCTCCCCCACTCCCTCCCAACTCCAAGTAAATCAGCCTTAGGAACCAGTGTCACGGTCCCTCTAACACCGTCTCTGCATTGGGAGCCACTGACCCGTGGAGCCGCCGCGAATGCTTTGACAAGCTGCGGTGCAGCCTCAGCAGGGGAGAGAGATCCATTAAAAGCTGAAGTTGTGAAACTCTTTAGAAGAGGCCTGTCCCTTCTCAGAGTAATTAATTCTTTGACTGCCACACTGAGATGCAATGAATGAACACATACTCTCAGGAGTAACAACTATGCTAATGTGGAGAAGCTGTGCAGACAAAGAATACAAGTGCTCACTTGAATTGGGTTAGACTCTCTATATGTAAACTTACCGTGCCATACACATGCCTGAAAATCAACAAAACTCTGGAGAAACCTACCTCATAGCCCCGTATTTACAATGGACAGTAGTTTACACTCCCATATTCTTTACCTACATCCCATTTGAGCCATCAATAATGCTTCTGCACAACTGATAATCATCTTTGCATCAGTTTGTAACCTATAAAGTATATTTCCAAAGCTTTACATGTAGGCACATGCAAGGTCCCTCCTTCCCAGCTACAAGCACGCTCAGCTCAGTGGGACCACAGCACAGCCACCACTCCAACACAGACCACAGACTTGCTGACTGAAGGAAGGTGCTTGAAGAACATTGCTCTGTCCTCTGTGGCACTCATTGCAGAATACAAGCACAACAGAATTGGTCTCACATTTGTCTTGTGCAAGGAAGGAGGAATTCCACTCACTTAGGCTTTTTGGATTTGATTAGGATATGAATAAATCATCCTCAACACCAAACAATCTCTGAAGTGAGTCAGTATCTTCCCAGGTCTGACTGTACCCATGCCAAACTGTGTGCTCTGTTTGTAAGACTCCAATTAGGCCCAAAATGAAATAAAACCCAAGCAACTTTGAAGCAGAAAATAATTTGAGGAAAAGCCCCAAAAGTCAACCCACATGCAAAAGTCACTGATCAGAACAAAGAAACAAGTGTTCATTATTTAATGACCTACTAAGAAACTGGAGGCTGCAAGAATAAATATCTTTGCCTAGAGATATACAACAAACTCTCAGCTCTGTGCTAGTCTATGTGATTCACAGCTTAGAAGAAAAATGAAAACAAAATACAAAGAGAAACAGCCGAAATTTAACTGAAGTATAAACTGCTCTAGTCAGTTCCACTGTTTTAAATCCCACTGTTCCAAAACTAACAAGGAAACAAATAAACAAAAAAAATTCCCTAAGTGGTTTGAAGTATTCATGCTTTCCAGGAAAGCTCACAAATTGAGCAAAGCCAAGCACAAATGTAAGATGCATTGTAGATTTCAATGAGAACTAGCAATATTTGAGGGCAGATTTGGAACAAAAGCCTACCCACGAAGTCAACAAGAGGACTGCAAGATTCATTACAAAGTCAGACATAGTGTTTTGGCTTCTGGCTGGACAGAAGGCTGTAGCATTAACACATGGTTCATTACAACCAAATTAGAGCCTGGTTATTCAGCACTGCAGAAATTAGGGATGGCACACATCAAACGGGTTTTCCCATGAAAATACAGGGCCTCCAGTCCAGCCCTAGAAAATCACTAATTATGGTGCAGAACCCATTTACATTCACAGAATACAACTTCTGTTTGGTAGTTTTTTGTCTTGCTGTTTTGGGTTTTGGTTTTTTTCTCCACTGCAAAGGATTTCAAAGCATCTTCCTGACAAGATGTGATTGAATATTTTTTCGTATTACAGAAGAAATAGAGTAATATGAACAAAGTTAATATATTAAGAATTAATTTAATATTTTCTCTTAGCAAGTACACAATGATGTTTTATTAGCAGGATAAATTACTTTACACCTCATAAGCAATGGTTGCTACATTGAGTTACTGTTCCAATTCAGACATTTACATGTAATCAATCAAAGAAGATTTTAAGTCATTGCTATTTACTGGCTAATTCCTCAAAACACAAACAGGTGAGCTCCTGCAATTAGACTCCTCCAGACAGAAAGTAATGAAAATGTCACAAAACAAGTAAACAAAAGTGAAGCAACCCAAAGAACTTGGGGGGAAAGAGGAGCTTCCTTAGTATTAATAAAACACTGTTAAAATACTTCCAGTAAGTACAGTATTCTATATTGATTTCTACTGAAATCCATTGTGGTAAATATGCTTTCCAGTATAATGAAGACGGCTGCAATCTCATTTTGCAAGTTAGGATGCACTGAAAGAGTCTTTACTGAAAACAGGTTCACGTCTTCAAGACTGGAAAACATAACCATATGAATGTCTCCATTTTCTTAACCACTACTTATAGCCAATTACAATAGTTAAATACCAGCAATGAAAAAAGGCTTCTTCCACTTAAAAATGCATTTAAAATAATCAGCTTTAAAGCATCTTCCCTATTAACAGTCTTTCACATAACATCAAATTCTTAACTGGTATAAGTCAAAGGGCTTCTTCAATATTAACAGTCTTCTCCATGTTTTTTTTTACTCCAGCTAAACTTTTGTGGCATTTTAATTATATACAAGATTTCACAGAAGATACAGAGAAATGAGGCAGTGTCTCAATAGTACAGATCTCTTATTCTCCATTTCCTTCTGAAAAGAGATAAGTCAGGTTTTTGATGCCACTAAGAACCCAGTTTTTGCAATTCCTTTTCCAGGGAGCTCATAAGCTCATTCCTGAGTGCCACCCTCCTTAGCTTGCAAATTCTCACCCAGCTCGTGCTCCCTGCTGACTGCAATGTGAGCTGGCCTGGGTCCTCACTGACAAAAGCAGGATAAAAAGTGATAAGCGATATAAATACAGATGTTTCCACGATTCACACGTGAAAGTCTCCATTTCCTCTGAGTTCATGAGCCTTTAAAGCAGGGGGTAATTGATGAGGGATAGTTAAAGTATAGAAAACAATACGAAAAGAAGCAATATGGGAGGAGCTGGGCAAAAGTGGACTCAAAACTGGTAAGTCTTGCAAATTGAGCCACACAGAGGTATTAACATGCACTGGAACACAAATATGCTGATCAGTGTTTATAATTTGAAATTACAATTTCATGAAAAAATACTATTTATTATACTTTCTTCCTCTTTTCCATGGGCTGCTTTAGCAGCCTCTTGGTCAATTCTCTTCTTGAAACTTGCTAAACTAATCTGATTAACCAAATTAATCCCCAGAAGCAGCTAGCACATTTTCTAAATGGCTGGCTGGGGCTGGAAGGTCTGTCCTGCCGCATTGCTCTCGCTGACTCAGCTGGATGGATGGCTGACTCTCCCCAGAGGACAGCCAAATAAATGGCTTTATAGCCCTCGTTCCTCTGGCAATCTGTTATGGAGGTTAAAAGCAACCTTCTCATTCCTCATCCCTACTGGTTATAAACCAGTGCATCACTGAGCAAACAAACCTGAAGAAACATCCCCACCACCTTTCCACATCCAAACTTGTGCATGCCAAATATAAGTCAGACATACAATCAGTTGGTCAAAATATTTTTACGTGTATATTTACATATATACATTTTGAATACACAAAAAATTTTTTACAGGAAGGCAAACACAGGTTGAGTATGTATTTAAAGCACAAAAAATACCAAAGTGAACACCTAAATTAGTGTACTGGTTTCTCTGACATTGCATCTTGATTATTGTAAAGGAAAATGAAGCCTCATCCTCTTAAATGAAAAAGAACAATGTCTCCTATAGCAAAAGTACCCACTTCTAGTGCAACACTTACAGCATTGCTCAATTTTCAGTTTAAGTTGGACTGTGTTTTCAAGTACCATGTGGGGAACAGCAAGATTATAATAAATCTTAAAGCATCACTCAAATGTAGCTTCTCACCCACAGGCCCAGGTATTGTTCTGACACTCTGAATCCAGGATTCCTGAGCTCAGACCCCCCTCAGAGCTCACAACCTTCCAGCATCCACTCCAAAGCTCTACAGACTCATCATCAGCTTGCCAAGCTTTACCATTTGCCAACTTGGTGATAAATTCCAAATGTTTTTCCTAAGTAGTAGCAAATATTTAATTGCACAAGAAAGATAAAGTCTTCAAAGACTTCTTCTCTTCCCTCCTCCTCCTAAATCACATGATTCCATTTCATAAAAGATCAAGAGGGACCCTCTATGTCAATCTGTACTAACAAAAGTATAATGAAAAAGTCAGTCACTTCCTCGGTTACTGTGAGGGAACATAAGTGAATTCCACAAAGAAACGACTGAAAGCAATCAGATTCATTTTCTACACAGCTGGGAGAAAAGCAATGCTCTTACTTAAGAAAAAGGGATTAAAAACCAACTTAAATTTGCTTTGTTCAGAACCATCAATCCGTCTGAATGAAGAGAGCCCACCTTTCAACTACAAATTGGCAGAAGTAGTGAATCATCACAGCAAATGCTGTGCCCTTCAAAGAAACTATAAAGAAAAGTCCTCTAGGCTTTTTCCAGGGGTAGAACTCCCTCCACATCTTGAACAATAAACACACTCCTTTATCCAATACACCCCAGTGTGCTTGTTTGCTTGTTGTGGCTGGACAGAGGTCATAGCAGAACTGGTGGCTAACTAGATGCTCAGTTTATAACCTGTCTCAGAGCTACAGTTATTAGATCAATTTTCTTGCAAGTGGCATTTGAGACTCCTCCCAGAGAACACACCATACATCAGCTCCACAGCTGAGCAGATCTGAGCAGCAGCTTCTCGATTAAAGTCTCTACACTGAGTATGCCCATGAAAGAGTTCCAAACAATTCCAGGAGTGCTCTTTCAAGGGTTTGCTGTACTTAGCAATTTGGCAGGAGGTGGATACTCAATCTCTCTCTCTCTCTCTCTCTCTCTGTAGCTCACACTTCTAAACCTGTCAGGCTACAAATCCATGGCAGGAAAACACCCATCACAGAGGGCCGGCTAGGAGGCAAAAGGCAAATAGCTCTGCTGTTTGGCTACCGATAATGTAATTAGTCTGAAGCAATTCACACAACCTCCTCAGCCTTCTGAGTCACCAAACCAAAGGGCCAACAAGGACAATACATCTGCTGATCAATCAAACAATCCTCTGTGACAATGACTGACACCTTGTCTGGGCTATACAGGATTTGCCAGCTGTGTTTCCCAGCCCAGTCAAGGTGCTCAGATATCCTAACACCTTCATACAGTGATAGTTCTGAAACCCAAGGAATATACACTTCCCTCAAAGCTGCATCAAAGCACGTTCCTTCACACAAGCTTCTGAAAGAGGAGTTGAAGGTCAGAGGAATAACTAGAATCCACCCAGCAAAGGCAAAAGGCACAGCTTAGATACATGTAACTGTGAACAGCGCTAATGAAACACTCCAAGGGAACAGAGTAGACCAAGTCAGTCCTTCACACCCTGAATTCTGACTTCACTGATGAATGCACAGCACCCAGGACTGTAAAAAGTCAATCCCAGGCTGAGTGAGCCTCTCACTTTGAGTAAAGGAATAGTCCCAGTTACAGCACTGTCACAGATGGCAAAGAAGATCATGAGAACAGAAGCATTCAGCAGTCATTTCTAAAGACAGGGAATGATGTCCTGCATGCCACTGGGATCCACTCCTCCCACTTGCACACTGCCTTCCCCCATTCCCACTGCACCTGGCAGTATTCCATAGAGGCTCACCAACTGCTGGAAGAGAATACCAACTCTGTGCAATGTGAATGGGGGAGAGGTGAAAAAGGGAAGGAGTGGATGAGAGATGCAGAATTACTTTTTCATTCAAATGTGAAAATCCAGAGACAAGTAAGGGCAGAATAAATCCTTAAATATTTAGTCTTCTCTGGAGCTTTTACGGTAATCATTTAAGACAACCCAACATCTTAAAAAAATCTACGGAATTATCCAAAGCCTTTCTGTTAAGCTAGTTCTAAGGATACAATCAGTTCCTCTCCCGCCCTGACATCACACAAAGCGACTCAGGCAGCAGTTAATAAATCTAAGCCCCTGTGACAGATTTCATCTTCCACGGAAAAAAAAGCTGGAGAGGAAACTGAAAAAATAAAAGGGGATCTGAGGAAAATCTATTCATTGATCAGGGGAAGAAGAGTACTAAATTCAGCTGGCAAACAGCAGCCTGGCAAAGGACCCATCTAGACCACTTCCGAGTGTACTGTCACAGCTTTGTCCTGTATCACATCGCCGAGCGCAGGGAGAAGCGCTGCATGTTTTAAACGCACCCACCCAGCACTACCCTGTGCAGACCCAGACTCACATTCTAAAAATTTCTCAATGCCAAAAGAGCATCAATTGACTGGCTCCTCTGTATTTGGCACATTGCAGTGGAGAAATCCTCACATTCCATAACAGTCTCACAGAGGGGGAGACAGGCACTTTCTTTTCACTGATCTCTCTAAAACAACTAACAGTAATTCCACATCTGAGAAAAAAAAATAAAAAATTAAAAGCCATAAAATAAAAGCAGCCTTTCTCCTATGCCACAGAAGATTATACATAAACTCAAGCACAGACTTACTGGAGAGAGTAGAAGGGGTTAAAATTTGTAGAGAATGAGAAAAACCAGCTAAAAAGCACTACTGCAGTTAATGTTAAAAACACTAATTTCAGTCAATTTGTGCACTCAGAGGCATTCCGGTTTGAATTTCTTCCCTGAAACCAGATGTCTTCACTGATCATCAGAATGCACAGAGTACACCCTAATCAGCTTGAACTGGGCACAAGCTACAGCACACTTTGTGGCTACAATGCATCTGAAGAAATTCAGGAATCTCAGAGAGGAAGCAGCTAAATGCATAACCTGTTACTCAGAAACACAGTTTTCAGCATTGGAATTGGGAGGGGGGGATGGAAAAAGACAACAGCAGTTATGAATCCTGAGCAGTGTCAGAACACAACTGTGGGAAAAAAAGTACATATACAAGAGACAAAAAGCTTCACGGGGAATTAATGCTATCTGGTTGCTCTGTCATTGCACATAATGAAATGGATGTTATAATACTGAGACAGCGTGTTACAGAGACAGCTGTAATAATTAGAGCTTTAACAAGCTCTAACACAAAACTCTGCAACATGGCAGTGTCATGATCATCTTCACTCTCAAGCTGTCCAACTGAGAAGAGAGGTTGTGCTTGTATTAGCTTATATTAGCACACCACTTATCTAGTTTCTAAAAGCAGAATTAAAACCTTCTGCCATGTGCTGACACCTGGCTGCTGTCCAAACTTGTACTTCATTTAGCATTATCACTGAAAAATGGAAGGCTTAAGCAAAACTGGAGGGAGATGAGAAGACAGACGGTTGCCCATTACTGTCAGTTCATTTCATGTGCCCATTTCTACAGCCTTCAGGAGACAGGAACCTGCCAGAAATCACATCAAGAAAAAAATAAGTCCACTAAATTCACCAAATCAGGCTATTGAACCCTTTTTGTGCCCCCAAAAGCTTAGCACAACACCAATTCAGCCCTAACAGCCTGGATGTAAACGTAATCTCAGCGAGGAATTTTTTGTCTAACTGAAGTTTTGTGCATAACCAACATCCCTAACTTCCTGAGTTCACAAAATGAGATGAGCATTTTCTGGAAACTTGAGTCCCACACACAGGCTTTTCTAGCACCATTTCCCACCAGCTGACTCCTGCAATGCTACTCCAAGACTATTCCTAGCACAGAAACAATTTTTTCAGCTCTATCCCAGCTCCATACAGTTACACAATGGAAACTGTTCACTCAAGGCTAGGCTGAGTGCACTTACTCAGTGGCAGGCAATGGTTTCCAGCTCAAATAGTGCCCCTCCCCTTTTTTCTTTTCCTTTCTAGCCACACCATACCTGCTTTATTATTAAATTCTCTTTTCCCTATATTCCCAAGAGTGTGGGAATACGGTGGTAGAACACAGCAGTAGCAGAATTAGCATTTAACTAGTCTGTGAGCCTCCAGAAGCTCTATTCTCCACATTCCAGAAGTTCCCCAAACCTTGTGTTTTACATGCCAAGCCCAGGTACCTTAAAAAAATTAATATGGTGATTTGTTCACTGATTTGCATATTATGTACTAAGGATAATATTAGGAAAGTAATGAAAAAAGAACACAGCAGTCCGTAAAAGAAATGTGAATAAAAGATTGAGCAGGCAGGGTTATGTATTTCAGCAAAGTTTCCTACTTGTTTATTAATTAACAGAGACAGCTTTTCAGAAACTTTATAGAAACAGGGATTCTCATTTCTTCAACATGAGTGCAATTTAACTGCCAAAGACCTCTACCCAGGAGGAAGCATTTCAAAAAGAAAAAAATGAAAGGGTTTGAAGTGAGGAAAAGAGGTTAAGAAAAATACCTGCACCAAGGGAAGGAAATCTTTTCCCCACTCAGATCTGTTATCTGACCTGATGGATTACAGTTCATGCAGGTATCACTCTGCAGTAGCCAATCCCACATCCTTAGAGATTCAGAAACAGGCAGGATCTACAAAGTACATACACCCCATTGTCTCTTTCCATCAGGAATGCAATTCATGGAGAAAGAAAGGATAATAATAGTCAGGAGTTAGTTTATCATTCTTTTGACAGTCAGAAAGTAAGCTTGAAGTGAACTCCTTTCATCCAGTCCCACCCTTTCTCTCTGGCTCTGTCTAGTGCATGGGGGTAATTAAAATATTTTACTACCTGACTGACAGCCCAGTGCCCCACGAGCTACAGGCTATTAAAGGGCATGCATATTGCAGAAGGAATGTAAACAGAGCCATGGCAAAATAGTCAGCAGTCACCTATATCAGCATTCCTACAAATCAAGAAACACTCTGCAGAACTTCCTTTCCCTCCCTCCATTGATTTTTATATTAAAAATCAAACCAAGTCTCAAGTGAACAAAGATAAGACCATGAACGTTCTCATTTGGCTCTAAGCATTCAATTTGCCAACGCATTTTAGCTAAAATTCCTGCTTAGTCACGCCTGACACAATCTAGTCTTTTAGGCAAACATTCCCTCCATTCTATGTGCTATGGCTGCCAGCCAGTTTTCAGTTGATGTACCCAGTGTTTTTCTGCTTGTGTCCAAGCACAGCGAGATCTCTTAAACCTGCTCTCACACAGCAGTTTTACCCCTGCACATGCTCTCCATTTACAAACAAAGCATATGCATATTTATGTATAGGCAGGTCAAAATCTGTGCACATTAGTTTTAGAGATATCAGACAGAAAAATATCACATCCTCTAAGTCAGGCTATACACAGGAAATAACAACTGTATGTCTTGAAACAAATCTTTCTGCAAACAGCCACCACACATTATTCTTCACTCTGGAATTAAAGCTTTGTTGCAGGTTATTTTAAATGAAAGGCTTTGCCTCAGTGGAAAAACGCCAACAGAAAGACATAATAATTCGTTAAACAAAACACAGACCAAAACACTTTTCAAGGCTTCTACCAAAGGGAAGTGAAAAAGGGGGACAGACCCAAATCTTCTGACTGAATGTCAGGCTCAGAAATTCTGTTACTGAACAGTTACTGTTCAGTAGCATTTCCTTCTCAGCTGACTTCTTTAAAATTCAGTGAGTTTTGTTTAAGATCACATACAAGATTTTTATGAAACAAAAGGAGAAAAGATGCCCAATGTGTTGGCCAACTAGCTGAGCACCATTCTCACTACTCTTTTCTATCTAATTTAGCTACATACCCATCCCCGACATTCAGGGCAAGAAGGGAAGAGAGGAGGAAATATTTTTTCCCCCTGTTACCTGCAATAGTGCTCTTTGGACAGTGGATGGCAAAGCAGCTTCCAAACAAATTCTGCCACAGAAGGGCACGGGGGAACTGGCAAACAAAGGCAGGAAGTTCAACAAGTCCAACTCACAAACAGCTCTCAGATGCTGAGGTGTAACTCTCGTGCTCTTGGCAGGTAGTAGGTAATTCCACCGGAGTCAATAAAGACTGGGAAGGAAATTCTCTGCCCTTCAGGCCACCAGTCACCTCTTCTGCTCCTGGTACAATATAGCCATGCCCTGTCCCTTCTCAACACTTGAGAAAATCATTGCATCTCAGTTCTCTTCTTGTGCTATTCTTAGGTTTCTGGTGCCTGAAGCTGTGAGCAGATCGAGTTTCCTCAAGTTGAAAGAGCACTGTGAGTGTCTCTGAACATTCAAATTTTTCTTCTAAGAGCAAGTCCTCTCTTCAATTGCATCTGCTCAAGGTGTTTCCCTGAATGCAGGAGAAATGCTTCTCCTCTGGAAAGTGTTAATTGTTCCCCAAAATATGATGAATTTCTCAGTGATTGTTTTAAGATAGTTGGTCCATTGCCTCAGCTCTAATTACATTTCTCATGTCAATTAATTAAAACCATGCTAAATGAAATGCCAGTTTTTATTTAAAGTTTAGGAGGAAAAAAATCATGGGATACAATTAGATGTTACCAGACGTGATCTCAGCAGGTTTTCAATTATTCTATGTATAATAGGTCCCTAATTCAATACAAAGCTGTAATTAAGAATGTAATTAACTTGTGGCATTCTACTGATGTCATACACCACAAGAACACATAATGAGCTACAGTTTTTAGTGTAGAATCCTTAATGGATTGGTCTGTTTCATTGAGAATGAATTAGGTACATAAAAATAATTTACTACGGGAACTTGGCCAACATAATGGCCATATTTAAAAACAAAACCCAAGCAAAATATAAAGCAAGACCCAATAAACTTTAGTCCTATCAGGGCTAATCTGGCCAGAAACCAAAACTGCACCTGCTACCTGTGGTCATGGAATTGGAGGACTCACCTTGAGAACTAGGTGAGAGCTCCTGGCTCTACACTGCTTGAGAACAGGGCTGGGGATGGTACGAAGCACAGTGTGCTCACACTTGTATCTGCTCGTCATGCACTCACGGGCAGCCTGAGTAGGAACAGCAGCAAATTAAACTGCCTGCTGATGTTCTGGTGATACACTGAGCTGCTCTGTGTACGCAGCAGACAGAGCCAGCCTCGTGTGCTTTGCAGATCATCTTCCAGACTTGAATGCAGCAGAGCTCCAGGCTCACTGTCTGCACTAGAATTCAGGATTTCAGTCTGGGTTTTACACTGTACCACAATGAATCCCATCTCTGCTATCATAACACTTACTGAACTTATGAGAAACCCTCCAGGTCACTTCTGCTTATTAAAGGAAGGCTTCTGAAACAGACTGTACTGCTGTGCTGTCTAAATCAAAGATTTCTGTTCTCAGTTAAAATTATTTGAACACCACTTTCTCCTTAGATTTTTTTTTTTTTTAATAGACAACATTTAATGCAGGGAAAAAGAGATAATAAGGTAAGTTTCCGGAGGAAACCAAAACAAGTCCCAGAAAAAAGACCTCAGGACTACAAATAACTTGTCAGTGTTCACACAGCAAAAACAAAAGAACCTGAAAAATATTTATTTTTCTTTCAAGTAAGCTCTCTTGTAAGAAGGACATGGGAATAAAAGCCTGATTTATCAGTTAGGGAATCTCCTGCACTATAGTTTGCTGGTGATTGTATAAGCAAACAAATGAAAATACAATCATGTAAGGCACCGACTGGCACTCTAGAAGTGTCAAGGAACTTTATAGCAAATGAACAGACTTCGGTGAGACTTTAGAAGTGGACACCTCTGGTTTTCTTTCTCTCTAAGCTCTTAGAGTTTCTCTTTAAAAAAAAAATAATTGTGTTTCTTAACCCTATTTCTGCTACCTGCTGAAGGAAATTACCACTTGGACATTCAAAGAACAAACTTTTATTCTGTATGTTGACTATAAGGAACTTCTTCATAGAACAGACAAAGTAATTCTCAAAACGTTAACCACTATACTTGAAAAAAATCTGTAAATAGATTGCCACAGCTTCACTGTCAATAGCTTAATTAGCAGGAATATTTATAAAGATCCTAAAGAAAGTTTGACTTCTGTTGTTGCAGTCTAGAAAAAAGTTTCAATACAAACCTAAAAAAATGCATCAAATCAACAAAATACTCCAAGAACCTCTCCCAGTTTATCAATCACACAGGTCAAAAATGCTCTTGACCTTCAACATGCTCAGCCTTTTCTGCAATGTGTTGAATCCTCATTCCCTGACAGCTGCAAAGAGCTTTTAGGAGATTCTATAGCAGCAGAAATCTGGTTCCACCACCATCTCCTACAGGTTTGACAAGTATTCCAAGATCCTTTCATTGAACTCCTCACTTCCATTTTCTTTTGTTTCCCCACAGCTTCATTCTCCTGTGCTGAACTGTCAGCTAGTGAAACAAACATACAGCAGGACATTAATCACCTAAATGTCACTAATATAAAAATGTTCTTGAGCTCATCTACCCACAGAGGTTTTTTCCACTAAGCAGTTATTCCACACAGACAAAAATCACCAGAGGTACCTCTCCTAGTTTCCTCATTCCAATAAACCTGAACCAGATGTTGTCTTTATGTATTTAGCTAATGCTATCAGTTTTTAATCATAATGGATCTGACTGAATTCATGGTCTTAGTTAGCACCAAAGGTTCTTTGAATCTCAAGATGTCTCTTTCAGATCAAAGTGGCACAGAAAGAGTCTGAGTTCAAATTTATTCTCATGTATCCAGGGTCTTTCTTTGGGATTCTTACCCTTTTTCCACAGCTCAAGATGTTGGCACTTCATGAATCAATCTCAAAGGATATTAAAAGCAGCAGGAATAGCCTACAATGAGCCAGAAGGTTCCTTCACAAAAAAGAATGTTAAGTTTGCCAAGGAAAGCACTAAAAAAGTAATAAGGAAATCCAGACTTAAACTTAATTCATCCCCACATACATATGCATTAAGATACAGCCTTTAATGACAATTTATTTCTTCCAGAGTACTTCTCAGCAAGGCTGACAGAACAGACAGCTGCTCACCATTTCTTTATCATTATGTATAACCCCATGAAGCAATTCAAGACAGTATTTAAGTGTCGCAGTGAATTATGAAAATACTGATAAACTTTTTATGTAGCTTATTGTGGTACTATAGAGCACACTTCAGAAATATTAATACATTTACTTACACAACACTTCACTGGAACAGAATTTTCCATGATTTTAAAAGGGTGAAATGCAGCACAGCAAAATTAGTAGCTACACTCTCAGAAGCATCTGCTAATACAGATGCTTAATTTAGAAAACCTGTGGCCTGATTTTCTGCAGAATTCAGTATTAGTGCAAGTTCTGATCAAATCTCTTGCTTGCATTAGGGACAGCTATGAAAAAAATAAATATGAAAGCATAACAAAAATGTGCCTTTTTTTTCCCAGGACAGTGCTAACTCTGTGGCAGGAACGTGAACAGAATATAATGCCCCAAAGACTACACTTCTTTTTATCCTTCTCCAATCTTCACTCCTTCCACGAGACACAAGTTAACCTGCAAACTTATCCAGCACATCTGGCTCCATCAAGTGAAGATAAAAGAAGGATTCAGAAAACAGAGCCCTGAATGCCAAGGGAGGTTTCTGAAAGGGAACATAAGATGCTCAGAACCAGATATCCTCTGCCTATCTTCCTTCTGTGTTCTCATGAACCAAATGCAAACTAATCTCATGGTTTTGAAGGGCTATTAAAAATATGCTCTAGGATGCTGTCACCAACACAGTGTGAATAACAGGGACAGCCACATTATTCTCAAAAATGCTAAAGTTTGATGCAGAAGTCAGAGCCTCCTGAGCCTGTTCCATCTACACACCTTCAGCTCTGTAACAGATGAAGCACAAGTCCAGAGACAGACTCCTTCAGCACAAAAACTGGGATTTTTTTCCCAGGAAACTATCCATCCTGGGTATGAAATGTGACAGCAGTCCCATAGAAAACCACCTGTTCCTTAACCCTTTTCATGCCCAGAGGTTGCTTCCTCCTTTTCAGCATGAGGAGAGGAAGGAGGCACACAGAGCATGTGAGAGGCTCTGCAGTTTTTGCACTGGAAACTGGGCCCATAGTGGATTATCACACTTGAGGAGGAACATACCCAAGGAAATCCATATGCTCTGGTATCCCACATGCAGAGGACTCCCCAAAGACACCATTCTCAGAATAATGCTGCTGCCACCATCTCAATTCTGCATTAAGAACAGACTGAATCCAAATTTTCAGACTTGAAAGTCTGGCAACTTTCAATAGATTTTTCATGGAATTAGACCAAAAGCTTCAAAAATATTTTCATCTCCCCTTTTTATGTGCCTTTTTATAATGCAGGGACATGTCTGCAGGAGTTATCTGCAGTCATGAATCTTAGTAAAAATGAATGCTAGCATTCATACATCATCATCACTTCAGAAAGAGAGATTATGGAAAACACCATTTTTCTTTGCCTCCAACAGTGAAAATCACGGGATTTAACCCAACTAGTGTTGCTCGTGGAAGTGATTCTAGCTGGCTACAAGTCAGGATTTCTAGCTGGCTTTGTTCTCAGAAACAACTGAACCACTTCACACAGACTTTCCTAAATCAATCAGAAAACATTCAGCATGAAAAATCTCAGTAAAATCTTAGAGCTTGAGAAAGTCCCATTTTAAAAGGGTATGACATTGAAAAGTGTTGAACAGTTACTCTAGATGTGATTTTTCGATCAGGGATATCTGCCACTTTTTAGATAGAAAATATGTGATTGGGCTCATTTTTAAACTACCAATTCAGACAAAAAACCCACTCAATTTTACTGCACTTCCCTGACTTCTCTTTCAATATAACACCTATGCGTTAGGAAATATCACATATGCAACGAATTAGACCACAGTACTTCCATCTCAAAGTGCTTTGAAATGTCGCTTAGTAAATCCTCCAGAGTTTGTTTTTCCAATGAAAAAAAGATTTCTTCACCAAATCTCCACATTATGAGTACACCATGTGGTTTGCATTTTCTGTTTCTTCAAAACAGTTTCCCAAAAGCTCACATTGTTTGATTTCATTTTCAGTTAAGAGGAGCTAAAATCTGAAGCATGGTGAGACAAATGCAAAATTATAAGGGGTGTGTGATGTGCGTATATTCATCCTGTACTTACGTAAACTGCTATTTACTTTTGAGCCATGCTGGTACAGAATTTAAATTTCAATATAAATCCAAGTGTATTTCTTCAATGATGAATAGAATTAATAAAGTCACAGGCTGGTAACCCACAACTTGCTTTCTAAGAAGGTGGAAGGTTGGATGATGTATATTAGAGTAATATTTGGATAACCAAATCCACAAAACGGAACACAGGTAACAAAGGGGAGCTTTCCCAGCCCCATCCTTTAACATTTGATGCACAGAAATATTAACTTACTTGTGCAAGACTTTGTTGCTGAAATAATAAAGGTCCTTTAGGAGTCAAAGTCACACATGAATCATTGTTTCTTACCCTTGTGTGATCATTGGAACAGGGAATAATTAAGGATATAGCTTACATACTGAAATTAGAGTTGGAATCTGTGCAAATGGGATGGATTTCCAAAAAGTGCTGACCACTTAACAGAAGATACACACCCAAATAAGGACATATGGGTTGAATTAAGCTCACCTGTAATTACAATACTCTAATAGCAACATCTGTGTATAGGTAAGTTGTTGTTCCCACCACAAACATACAGATAATACTTTCAGCTGAAACCCAGAGAGCAAATCCCCTCCCTCTACAGCAGACATCCACATACGGTCAGATGAATCACCCTCCTGAACAAAGACCATTGACTTGATCACCAGTAAGAACTGAAGCAATTATACTGACACTCCAAAACTGAGTTTTAAGCCCCACTTAGCAGTAAGAACCAAACCACCCAAACTCTGTAGTCTACTAAAGAAAACACTGTCCTTTCTTTCCACCCTCCCTGCCCATCAGTCAGCTGTATCAAGTGGAAAGAGTCCTGACACTAAGGACATGAATGAAGACAAACCACTACATGAACTATTGTTTGATAAAGCCACAGATGAAATGAACAACTGTTATGCTGATAAAACTTCAGACAAAAATTCCACCAAAACATCTGAGGTCCCCTCTGCCTCTAGAAACTGTGCAGGGCTACTGCATGACACAGGGCAGAGTGACTGAAAACTCTGGTTATATATGGTTTCTTTAGGGGTAAAAACTAATGTAAGTAACCAAGAATAAATACATTTAAAATACCTCTACTTGTAACAGGAAAATAATTTGGATTAAATGTACTTGAAATGAGTTGAGCAAATGGACTCAGATGAATTGTTTTAAACGTCTTCCCATGAAGGATGCTGAATTAAAACTATTTGAATTGCACTTATCACTTATAAGCAGAGTAATTAGAAGAAAAAGAGAAATTTACTGAATCTTTTCAACTCTGACAGGGTCTAGCAGTGCCAAATTATACCTGGCATCCTGAATTAACTCCCCTCTTCCAACAGAGGAATATGTAAATACTGAAAAAGAAAAACTCATAGAAAACTACTCTTTGCCTGCAAATAACATTACAAATGTCCCTCCATCAAATCCATTTCTCCTCTTCAGAACAGAAACTGGATGACAAAATGAGGCAGGCTGGGAACACCATACCAAGCAACTAGGACTTGTTAGATGAACACACAGAACGATACACACATGGACCTAAACCTTGAAGAATGGCAAGACTCCTACTGAACTAAGTAGAACGAGGATTTCACTTGCAATTCACGTAGGGCATGACAGTGCCCAGGGAGCAAGATTTGCTTCATTACACAAGAGCCAGAACTTGATCAGCTAACAGTGTCTTGGCAGTTATTCATGAGCAGGTTCTAACACTAAAATCTAATATTTAATTTCAGCAAAGTCCACAGTCATAAAATAATGACCTACAAAAAGTCAAGAGAAACTAATAAGCACTAGTGACCCAAGGCTTCAATCTGACATGCCCTTATTAAACGAGAAACGAAGGCAGGAGGTGCAGGAGCCACAAAGTACAAAAAAAAGGTCAGAACAATCCTGAAGTTTAAATGGGTTTGGACCTCTGATGAATTCATTTGAGATATCAAGCTGAGAGAGGCATTTCAGGGTCTAGATCAGGATCCAAAAGTTTAGAGGCACTCAGAACTGTAGATTCAACTCCAAATTTACACATCTGTGCTATTGACAAAAATGGATACTTTTCCTCTCCTCAAACAAAACCAAATCAATATAAGTACTCTCGAAAGAAACTATTTGCATTTTTGTGACTTTCCTGAACAATATTGCCTAAAGGCATGATTTTTACCTCAAACCAGTTCTGACATTACTGCACTACATGATCATGTTTAAATGTCATCTGATGATTCCTATTAAAGTGCCACAGTTTCATCACTACACCTAATTTAATTCTAAATGAATTTTCAAAACCAAGACTAAAGTTCAATGGAAGCCTGAAGCTTTGAGGACTCGTGAAGCTTTGAGCCTGAAATATAGCGATATCCAACTTTAATCCGTGAAATAGCCAAGGCAACACCGTGAATCTCTGGTTCTTTGAATAAGGGTATAATGCAATAAAGACCTTCCAGATGGACCTTGCACTATAGGTGATTCCAGACCCACATTTGTCTTTCAAGACCAGTCAAGCACCCTCCTTTCATCTCCAGACTGCTCATGACACTCCAAAGGAAAAAAGAGAATATACTAATTCCACTATGCCACATACAATTGGAAAAATTCTTCCTACTCCTTTGCTGACATTCCAAAGCACAACACATTAGCTTATGGAATCAATATGAAAATATGACTAATGAGCACCTGCAGTGAATTGCTGAGTACCATCATGTGATCCTGATCTTTTATCAGTGTGGGGTTATTCCTGGGTAAAAATGAAACAGCAATAATTCACAGCAGTATCTAATCAGCTGCAGATACTACTGCAAAAAGAACTTGCAGTTTACCCCAAAGAGGAAAATATTTTTCCTATCCACAATATGATAACAAAAAGGTAATCAAGTGCAATAGTCACTCCCATTTTACAGATGAAGAAATCAAATCTGAGAGGTTACCTAAGCATTCACATCTGCACATACAGCTGGGGAGAGAATTACAGAAAAAAAGGAACACACTACTTATAATTCCTCTCTCTTCCCATGGAAAAAAACCCCACCTTTTCTTGCTGAAATGGAATGGCAGGAGGGCATGCTCAACAAATACAGTCTGAATTTGTTTGATAGATTTCTTTCTGAAATTGTCAGTGGCATAATTACGAACAACAGAAGCACAAAGGCATTTACAACAGTACAAGCTCAATAGCATCTCATAAAAGGCTGGTTTTTTGCGCACCTATAAAGGATGGAATATACAACAATTGGTCACTCTGCAAATAAAACATAATTTATTATTTTGATAGTGCACTTTGTCATGTAGAAGACTAAGACTTGAAGATATGCAATAAAGACATACCAGGACAGACACAAGAGACCCAGTCAAGAATGATGACACACTCACACAATGTCACATCAGCTTTTCCAGGAGGCACAGACTTTACACTTACGTTGGGCATGTGCAGCTCCCTTTGGCTATTAGTGCCAAAAGCTGTCACAGAGAAATTCACTGAACAAGCATTTCATAGCACAGACACTTCCTACAGAAAACGTAGAGCCTTTTCTAGTTGTGCTCCCCCTACACTGTAAGACAAGTCCAAACCCCAAATTACAGCTTCTTTCCCAACTAAACAGTCTAATACTGGATACCTGGAGCTGTGAAACACATCAAGTCTCAGAGTACCCACCTAAAGAAATCCTGGATTAAACTCACCATTAAAAAATGCAGAAATGCAAGGAATAACAACAAAGTTATAGGAAGTAAGACAAAAACATAGGACAAATTGATCCTCTACAAGATTTTAGATAAATCTCTTACAAAATTGAAATCCTCATGAGTTTTTAGGGTGGTATTATTCACAGGTAAGTACCCATTCTCACTAAGGGGTAGTCAAATTCCCTCTCTCACTTCCCTGATGTTCTGATCAGTGAAAATTAACAGCTATTGAGAAGTCAATACTATATGACCTTCTCCACAGTATTTATTTATGGTATTTGCTACTCTTTATTTCATGCCAGCAGAGTGATAGGCCATTTGATTCTACAGAATAAAAGTCAAACATTCTGGCTCTTTCTACAGAAATATGAAATTAAACAGAAAAAACACCACCACCTCAAGTTGTGCAAAACTGAATCAGGTTTATAAGATTAAAGATAGATAAGGCACAATTACTTCTTCCACCACCACATACACACCACCAAAGGAGGGATGGCTCAAGATCAGCAATTTGTACAGATGTTTGTATGGAACAAACAGGTTTAACAGCCTGGTAAATACAGGCCACTAGTCAGTCAGGTTTCACACAACTCTAGTGGCATTGAACAACAACTGACAGAGTAATTCAGCTGCACATAACAAGAATAAGGATCATTAATTAAATCAGAAAGCAGTAGGGCCTGACTCCGTACCCGCTGAAGGCAATAGGGAGGTTCCACCAGGCACTGAAGCAGGAGACACTACAAAAGGCCTGTGCCCACCTGTCCAACCCTATTTCTCCTCCATATACAACACATAACTACTCCTGCAAAGCATCCTGCATCCCAGGCTCTGACAAAAAAACAACATTCCCTAGCAGTTATGTACTTCTATACCCATTGTGTTCAAGCCTAAATCCCTTTTTCCCCATCAACACATTACCTAAATGCATATATGCTCCCCAATATTTCTGCTCTTTTTGTCACTTCAGTCCCAATCCCAGCTTCTCAGCATGTTCCCTTACACAGCCTTGATCCTTCCTCCATGTTTCTTTCTCAAGATTAGTCTTTCTACAAACCCTCATCCTCTCCTCTTTCTTCATGCCACTTTCCATAGTCACTACTCCCCCAACTAGTTGTCTTCCTCCTTATCCAGAAAACCCGTCTCTCCGACCAGTCCCCAACCAATTCTTGACCTTGCCACTGTTCAGACCACACTTTTCTGCACCATACTCCTTCCTCAGTTTCACTCCCCACCTTAAGCTCCAGCTTTGTCCTTCCTTTGTTCCACTTAAGCAATTTCCTCTTCCAGAAATCTCCTCTGCAGCTAGGGAAGGGGACAGAGCACCGACAAGGATGGACACTGTCCCCGTCCACAGCTCTCACACTTTGCCCAGGTGAGACTTCTGCAGAGAACACATGTAATTGCAAGGAGAGCAGAGCTCACCCTGACATGGCATATGCCCAGGGCACAGCAATTTTCACCCATTTTAGCTGTAAGGACACATCAAGCTTTGCCTGTCATAAGCAAAATTATTCTTTCAAAAGTTGCTAACTTGACATCCCATCTAATCCACCGTGGACTGTTTTCTCAGCAATCTCACAAGTCTCCTCCTGGCATGTTTCATTAGGGTATCAGTGCTTCTCAAACCAGAGGTCAGCAACTATTTTTAAACAAAGGAAAATCCAGAGTTCCCCCCCCTCCAGCTCTGTTCTTGTAAACCACTGAACTCTTGGCTGAAGTTCTGGAAAAGAAAAAAATGTATTCAATCTGAGGCAGATGCTTGGCGTGGAATATTTTAGCTGAAACAGTTAATGGTTGTGGAATTTATAAGAAACTAAAACCCAGCTCTTTTAATGGCAACTCTAATAAGTAGTGCAACCAATCCTGTTTGTAATACTAGTTCAAGAAACTCAGGCTTTGGGGTTTTTGGGGTTTTTTTTGTTTTTTTGTTTTGGGTTTTTTTTTTTGTTTTTTTTTTTTTTTTTTTTTTTTACTTTTTGAGGGGGTGGTGATGGTGCATGTTTGGTTTGAAATCAGGAAAACAGTTTTATCTTAAGCATTGAAAAGGTCATTTTACCTGCATGAGGAAATGGCAGTACATTAATGTAAGCCTCACTTTTATTTGTTCTAAATGATACAGAATCAGCAACATGAGAAAAAAAACACCCACGTCGGCAATCAAAGCTCTGTCGTTTACCAAGTGCCTCTCATGTTCTCTAACCTCGCAGTGTTTAATATCCTGCATTGGATATATAACGTAAGGAACTCCCAGAACAATATCTTGGGGTTTTTTTACCGGAGTGTCCCACAGGCAAATTAAAGCCCCACCACTCAAGGGCTGGGCTGCAGGAGCAGACTTCCTTCTGCTGGCCCTCCCGCACTCAGTCCATCCTCATTCTTGCTTATACAAGCAGTGAGTTGATCCCAAGGTGATACAGACTTACCCTTTATTANAAGAAGAAGGAAAAAAAAAAGAACCCAACCCTGTATTTTAAGTGTTTTATCTCCCTGAAGCAGCTTACAGAGGAATTAAAGGCACGCCAGGATTGGCACAAAACGAGGGTTGCTCAGTTTGGGAGCAGGCAGAAAACTGGCAGCATCCATTTATATTGACTCAAGCTGGTAAGGAACAGCACCCTCAGGCAATAGAACTGGTTGGAAAACAGAATTTCACAAGGGCAGAAACTAACATTTCGAAGCTAACTTTCAATCTTAATCAGAAGGAAAAAAAATTAAACGGTTACATAAAGTTGCAATGTTTTTCAAAAGTCATTTGAAATGGCAAATCTTTTCACAGCATTTCCATAATATCAAAAAAATATTATAGAAAAAGACAACCAATATGCTTTATGGAGTAGCCATGCTATTATCAGTTTTTATCTGAATATATCCACTAGAAATCAAAATTATAACTTTATGTCAAACAGTTAACTTCACCAAAAATACAGAACATCTAAGCAAATTTTAGATGCAAGTCCAACTTCAAAAGTAAACTGTTTTGTAAACTGTATCAGTTTCAAAGACATTTTCAAGTGAAAAACTGCCCAGTTGAAAAATGTTATCAAGCAGAAAAATACAGCAGTTACATAAGTAATACAACATTAATGTGCTGGTGGATATATTTCACCATCTGCACTCTGACTGCTCACTGCAGTTAACGAGCAGAATCTAGTGGCCCAACCCCTCTGTTGCATCAGCATCAGGGGATATCAGCTTACCTTTTATTTACTTAGGATTTCCTCTCTGGGCACAGAGAAGCTGACTTTTAAATGTGCTCAAGAGACCATTAAGTCTCTTTTTCCATACAAAAGCATAAAACTTTTCTCAAAGTCTTTTCTTCATAAATAAGCAACTTCCCCTGACTTTACCTTCTTAGTTACCTTCAAAGTTTTCACAGAAATGTCAAATTCCTAACCACCCTTTTGGGGCTTTGGGTTTGTTTCATGGTATTGAAAAGGGCAAGTCACTTACAGTCTCCCCTTGCAGCAGGTTGGTGATTCCTGGTCTTAAAAAGAAACCTACAACTAAAAGGCAGAAATTTTGGCAGCAACAGCCATTAACGTCATTATGATAACGATACTTAAAATTTCACATTGCACCTATACAAACTTATAGAAACTATAACAATTGTACAACATGAAAAATATGATGTGAGAAGAAACATCTAGCAAAAAAAAACGTTGTTCGACTTTAACATGGCACTTGTAACATGAGTGGATGACAAAATCAGGTTAAATTCTTACAATGGTGTAGAATAAAAGTGTCCACTTAAGGAGACTTGTCTAGCTGTTTACATCTGTCAAGCTGCTAAAACTGCAGCTGTAAGAGAAGGCTTTTGATAATGACAGTGGAACTATGATTATCATGATCTCTGTTATTCAAGCAAAAAAAAGTGCCAGAAAATGTTGTCTCCAAGCACAAAGTTACTGACCCAAGATGTCAGTGATGCAATAGGAAGACATTAGCACATTTCTGAAGTGTAGTGGCAAAGAACCATTTAGTCAAAATGTACTTCCCTAAAGAAAAGTTCCCTTAATTAACCAGTGCTGCAAAGATGCCAGTAATTTCAGTGATGAGGATGACACTTTGTTTATGGGATTCAGGCTCAACAGATTAACATGCTTTAGACTAGCAAAGAAAATAGAAGAGTAGACTCACTGGGTCATTTCACTAGATACAGTTGAAAAGAAAAATAGCGACCTGAGGCTGTGTATTGACCCAAAAAAATGTGAACAAATAGATAAAGAGGGAGTATTTCCATTTGCTAACTAAAACAGACACAGGCACTACAGGACTGAAATTATTTCCAAAGCTAGATGCATCCACAGGCTTTTACCAGATACCTCTAAGTGAGGAGACTGCAGAAGCAATGAACTTTCAATGCACCATTTGTCCGTCCCTGTTTCAAAGGGGTCACATCTGTCACTAGAGCCTGAGCCAGTCCACAGAACACAAAACAGTACAACTGCTTGAAGAGCTGAACACTGTGAAACTGTTTTGCCAGGGTACTGAGTCTGCAAGGAAGGCTGAATAAAATATAAAGGACTCAGGCCTCTAAGAGCAAGTCAGGACAAGAGTTTGAACTAGACAAAAACAACTTTTCTGGCCAGAAAGTTATTGCTAATGACTATGAAGGGCAGACAAGTCAAATTTCAGGCAAGCACCTTATTGCATCACAAAATATTATCTGTATTTGTATCACTGTGGTGTTTAGATACTAAACAAATCAAAAAGATTCCAATGGTCAAAGCGGCCAAATCAGGATCAAGCCTTTCACCAACAATGTGACAATCACAGTGGATAAGTGACAAAGAAGGAAATGACTAACAAAAGCAGCAAGACAGTGGTATTCCTGAAAGTAGAGAGAGGTCCAGTTCCTGCTACACAGCCTTCCTTTCACTGTCCTCTTTGGTATAAGATCTCCCTACTGTACAGTAAATGCCTGCTTCAAACTGACAGACAAGTATTAAGTCACCTACAGCATATGTTCACTTTCTCTTACATCCTCAGTTTAACTTTTTAATATCCCTGTGAGATGCTTTTCAATTACTGTCTCTATACACTGAAGTTATCTCAACTTGTTGCCACTTTACATCTTTTATCATAATATGCTTTTTATCTCTCTCTGAATAGCTGGGACCCATCTAGTAGAGCTTGCCAGATGTGAACTACTGCCAAAATCTCAGTGTGGCAGCACAAACTTCCATGCAGCTTCTGAGTAAATTAAAGAGTTCACCAAAGCCTTGAAGAAAATCTGACACCTCTTTGATGGTGTGATCATGCTCTGAAGACTTCAGACTTTCATTTACTTTTCTGTGTCTTCACTGTCTTAAATAGGCATGACCCTAAGCACAGTTACAAATAACAGCTCAGAGATTTACTGCAAAGGGGCATTACCTTCAAAACTCTACCCAGGAAAGCTTGTACTCCAACACTTCTGGCAAATTTGAGATTATTCATAGAGTTTCTGGCTATTCCTTACAAGTCACCTTTTCAGTGGTGCTGAACTACTGCTTTGTCAGTAGAGTAGAAACAGAAAACACAGAACTAAATCACAACTCACAATAAAACCCCCTTCCTTTCACCTCAGTAAACATAGTTTGTCAATACTTACTAATATTTGGTCATTTAAGAAAGCATAATGTTTTGCTGTTTATTACTTTATTTCATACAAATATTTAGTTCCCTGAATCAAGTCACACATTTATGCATTAGAAAAGCCATTAAAGGGATGACACTTTATATCCCACAGTCATGCATTTAGAAACATGCTTGAACAGCCATTTGTAATACAACTGCTGGGTATTTTACTAGGTAAGTACAGTGTCTAATAAACTTTAGAATCTACTACCAAATATGAAAACCAAGTAAATTGGAATATTAATAGCACTATCTCCATTTTGAAAGTGTTACATCCAGAAGAGAGATTAGCCACTTACAAAAACTCCATGCAGCTATAATTTAGCATAATGCAAGTTCCTGCTGTGTTCTTAGCTACCACTAACATGAAGAAATTAAGAAAAAAAGAAAAAAAAAAAAAAAGAAGACAATTCAGGAAGTTTTCCATAACAGTAGGGTATGCCAGGCTACTGAACTTGCAAAGTAAGATATTAAAACCCCTAAGTGCTTGATTAATTTAAAATCAGAATGAAACAATATTCAAAATGAAGAGCCTAAATCAGTTTCCACCATAGCAGCATAACTAAAACAAGGACAGTACGAAGAAGAGCAGAACCACGGCAGGTGCCGTACCAACCTATGGATGCATAGCTGTGTTGGCATTTGTGTTCAAACACTATTTCAGTACCCAAAGTTCTGGTAATTCTATGCCCCTTTCACATCTGCTCCTGCTCAATACTTTCTTGCACATATATACTCCTTGTACAAACAAATCCTTAAACACTGTGCATCCTTAAACACTTTTTTAGGGCTTACTTCAGTCTGTACTTTCAGTTTCTAGGATTCTTGTTGTAGTTCACAGCTAGTAAGAAGCTGAGGGTTCCCAGTTATCTATGCACTATACAGTAAATCAAATCTGTACATTTGTGTTCACATTTATTCTCTGATGCAAGAAAGCTATTAAAATAAATAAATAAATCTTACTTCAAGCTCATGAATACCTCCTATAGGCTATAAAGAGGCTTAAGCACATGCATTAGCACTTTGCTGAAAAGAGGTCATTTCCTGAACGGAATATATATACACTTTGGATTTACTTATGTAAATACGATTTCACACACATACTCTCCACCAGGGAACAGGCATCCAATAATTGGTATGTAAAACATGTGCTTGTACCTAAATGCAAGAGCACTTCTGCACACTGACTTTTATACATCCTGGTCTGACCAGAGGCATGGCTTAAATTAAATGCCAAGCTTCTTTCTTGAGTTTGAATGAATTAACATTATTGGCCAGATAATAACCCCAGCACAATGGCACACTGAAGCCTAAGGCAACATTTCAGGAGAATTTTCTTAGAAATTCAAGCCTGATAGGAGATGCTAATGAGTTTAGAGAAGTAAATATAGCTCTTTAAATAGCAAAGGACAACTTGTCTATAACAGTAAGTTTCTCAGCACATTTACAAACGTTTTCGCTTTGGAGCTATAAAGTGACTTTCATTTAGTTGGACTTTAGCTCTCAAGAACAATCACTATCCTCAAACACCAACAAAGAGAGTGCAAATACACGAGAGGAGCGCAAATGAAATGCTCGTTAAGGCCTCACAAGGAAACTATACAAACACCTTATTAAATAAGTTTAATTAATTGGCTCTTTTCTAAATCATACAGTGCCCAGCAATGCTGAGAGGCAAATTCCCTGCTCAGAAGCTCTACTTTTCTTCCCTGAAGGAAAGTAATATTTTTCTCTTTTATTCTCCCAGAGCACAGCCCCAAAGCCCCCAGCAGCAGCTGCTGGCAGGGGCTGGCTGGGGCACCACTCTGACTTCTTTAAGTGTGGCTGAGTCAATGATGACCCAGGTTCTAGCAGGGAGAGACAACTTAAGGAGGTTGGGTTGCTTATGAACTCTCACTGTAGCACTTTCTCCTACCTTTAGAAAGCAGCATAACCTCCTCTATCTCTTATGCTGGTATTTTCAGAAAGAAAACTCATATGCTAAGTCTAATGCAAACGCTTATTGGAGAGGATGCATTTGTGACTGTCAAAGCTGCCCCAGAAAACACAAGACTCTTTACAAACCTTAATCCCGTGCAGCTTCTGAAGGTGAGCATGAAGCTGATATAATTCTCACCTCCAGGCTACAGCAATCAAAACAGAAACCCATATTTTAGATTCTTCACATCAGCACTTCCAGAGCATGTGAAGTCACCGGGATGGCCATTAATTTTAATGTACATTAAAATGACCGGCATTAAGAGGCCACGCAATTTTCTGCCAAGCAGTTTGTTTTCCCTGCCGACTGGGGTGGGAAAAGTCCCTTTGTGAATTGCTACTGATTCCGCTCTTGCTTCACTCTTGAGATACTTCCGTATCTCTCACGGCTGCCTCTACAATCAACTACCCTGGGAGAGAGGTTGGCAGGACTGGACCAAACTAAACAATGAAGAGTCTTTTAGGAGTAATCTTCTTATGACACTCAAAGAGCACTACTAATACCAGCAGGATAAAAGGCAAAAAATTTTTTTTTCTTTATTCCTGGGAATGGCAAAACCAGCAGGAATTACAGATAGCTTAATAAGTTTCTACCATCACACTCCCCCCTCCTAAAAGGGGGAAAAGGGCTTGTTTTAATGAAACATCCACAACCATCATAGTCTGAGCAAGAAAACAAGAAGTGCTGAGACACAGCAGTCACCTACTATTCTGCACAGAAACCCCTGTTGGGATCGCGTGCACTACTTGCATCCCTGAATCACTTCAGAGATTTGCCTTTGTCAAAGGGGCTCTCTGATCACAGAAGTTCAGCCATGAGAAAAAACAGCAGATCATTCAAATGATCTCTCTGGCTACGCCAAACCTGGCTCCTCAGCTGTCCCTTTAATCAAGATAACGAGCACCTGGTGACAGGGCTTCTATCCAGCCTCTGGAGCTACCACCGCACAACTCTAATATCATTCAAAGGAGGCTGTTCCTAAACACTGTCACTGTACTGCTCTTGGAGCTTTCACTAGTCCCTAAATTCTGTTCCAAACTGGGACTGGGACACCGCTTCCCACAGAGAAGCCCCTTTAACACGACACAATAATGAAGAGGCGTTTGTCAAGACCATCATCATCGTTCAGGAATAGAGAAAGGAAACTTTCCCTGTTTCCTATCTTAGTCAAAGGGAAGCTTGAATGGTTTCCCACCATTAAAATAAACAGCGGAGAGAGAAAATTGAAGGCG
>VXBX01007768.1:855-63784 GCA_013400415.1 Scytalopus superciliaris | reverse complement strand
ACAAGTGGGTGTCCGTGGAGAAGGTCTAGGAGTAAATTTAAAGTAAAACACACATTTTAAAACACAACAGTTGTTTGCTCTTCATTGGTCCACTGGCTGTAATCATGTGAAAGAGTATGAATGTTCCAATTCAGCATTTTTTTAAAAGACACTTTTTTCTTGAGAAAAAAATCTCGAACTCTCTTTCATTAGGTGAAGATTCTTCAACATCTTCACAATTATTCATAGAGTATCAAATAATAATTTTAAATAACTGCTTTAACAGATATGTCTGAAAAATATATGCAGTTCAAAAACACCCTTCTTATTTTAATCTTAAGACACTCAAACTAAATTAAGTTTACATAACTTAAATAATTTTGTGAGTTCATTTTGATAGACAAATTAGTTATGCTCCATAGCATACAAAGTACTTAGAAGTATCATTCAGGCCCAAAAGTAGTCATATGAATTACATAGTTCCTGTCTGATTCTATTTGCCTGACCTGGCTTTTCAAAACAAGAGGCATCCCATAACTCAGCTTGATGAGGCTTTGATTCTCACTAGGAGGGGATGGCCTCAGCAGGGGAGCAGCACTTGCAGAAAGAGCTGCCAGGAGATAAGCAAGACCCAAGGAATTATCAATGAGGGCACTCTGTTCTATACTGCTGTGTACAAGAAAAAGCCTTCTTTAAGTTATATATTCTAAATGAAATCTGTAACTCAAAGTTCTTCCTGAATGAGAAGGCAGAGAGGGAAGAGAGAGAAAGAGACAGAGAGTTTTAACTTGTAAACTCTCTGCTTGAGTTTAGTCTTATGCTTCTTACAAACCTTTATGCCTGTAGGATAAATTTGTTTGTGGAATATTCTTTCATGTGGTAGTCGTGTAAAGATACGTATTTTCAGAATCTACTGTTTGTAACTGCACAGTGCCTAGTTCTTAATTGTTGTTTCGTACTTTTGATTTAGAGAAACAAAGTACTACTTATAGGATTGTGTGATTTTTTTAAATAATATAACTGTTTGACTTCTTGCTATTTTTCTTTTTTATTAAACTTTTTTCCAGTGGAAAATTTAGGACATATAAAGTATATTGAAAGTTAGTAGATATTTGATTACTGAGATTAGCTTAGTTGATTAGAGCATGGCACTAATAACATCAAGGTCACAGGTTTGGTCCTTATACAGACCATTCACTTAGGAGTTGAACTTTGGATGATCCTTGTGGGTCCTTTCCAACTCATAATATTTGGTGTGATTTTGGACAAATTCAGTAACATAATACACCATTGTAAAAATAAGTATGAGATAACAACTGGGACTATTTAGCAAGCGATGTGAGAGAAAGTTGAAAGACTTTAAGTCAAAACTTAATAACTTCTGTTGACAGTTAACCAAGAACAGCTTTGTTCTACTGAAAGTCAAACAAAACTAAAAATTAATTAAGTATAATTATAAAAGGATTATTTAGTCATGTGTCTTGTAAATGAATGGTCACTTTCTCAAAAGTTGTACTATTCCTACTCATAAGTAATAGATATTTATAGAAAGTCAGTAGAATGTGTGAGAAAGGAGGAGTTAGAAATAGTCTTCACCATGATAATAAGGACAGACAACATTAATATCCTAAAAATCTCAATAGCTCTTTATAGTATTTCCCAGTGTTGCTGGGAATAATTCACATGGAATTGATACCAATCTAGAAAGGTATAACAAATTAAGTGGTTGTTAAATACTAACTATACATACTCTCAACAGTTATTTTAAAGGAATAAATGAGTACCAGCTGACAAAAATGGAAGCATTAAGAAAGGAGAAGGAATATTGATAATAGGAAAGTAGTCAGGAGTGAGGCATCTACAGCAAAGGGAGAAGGATTAGATGAGCTTGTGATGTTGGTTACCCACTGCTAGAAAAAAAGTGCCAGAATTCCTCTCCCAGTACCTCATGTGGAACTTCTATTCCCCTGTAAGTCAATGTGTAACACTTTGAAAACCAGGAGCACAAAATTAAGTTTACTTAGATTTGATTAGCAACTAGCTAGAATTCAAAATGGCTTAGAGTGGCTGACTGGAAGCGTGAAATATTAAAATCAGGAAGTGAAATTGGAAGTTTTAGAGAGATATGTAAGTAGAGTTCCATTTAGAGCAAAATTCAAGGTATTTAACATAGGAAATGTACAGCTTTCTGATAAACATCTTCCAGGAAATGTATCCAACAGAAAGCTACAGCTTCTCTATGAGCTTGTAGCTTCTAAAAAATTAATTACTTGTTTAGAAAGAAAAAAAAAATTATCTCGAAATTCTGGCAGGGAGAATGTGTGTTGTGGGATTTAAAAAATAAGAACAGTATATAAGTAGTAAATGGTAAATTCATGCCATTGATCCCTAGAGTTCTTAGAATGACTATAATTGCCATCTACTAAGTCAGTCATGAAGCCATATTTGCTCTTGCAATTACTAACTATATTAACGTCTATAGCCTGTCAGCATACATATATTACATTAACATCTAATTGTTACATATATTACATTAACATCTAATCTATCTTCAAAGCTATATCAGAAAAAGTCCACACAAGGAAAAAGAAACTTTTTAAGAATCATAACATGGAAGGGGAGATGTATGTAGGACTTTTAACTTTCTATAAAGGGAAAACCAGCTAAAATAATTGTTTCATTACAAAAACTAACTCAGAGTAACCTGTCTTGTACTGTGCTTGGCAAAATGACAAGTCCTGAAAACTAGGAAATCCCAGGTTGCTAGACCACAAAGTTGTTTTTTGTTTTTTGGATTTTTTTGTTTTTTGGGTTTTTTTTGTTTTTTTTTGTTTTTTTTGTTTACTTTCACTGGATATAGTAACAATCTCCAGGCAAACACTTCTTCACTCTATCTCTGTAGTATAAGTGCCAGCTATATGCTGAACAGCTCTGGAGGATTACCATTTTGCTACATTCTGTTTCATGATGCTTCTATATTCAGTACTAACACTCTTAATAAGGATTAAATAACCTTACCTCATTCACATAATATGTATTTTCTGCCAGTCCCCACGTCAAGAATATGTCTATACTCTCTTGCCAAAAGTTGTGCTGTACAGAACTGGTGTGAAACCTATATTATATTAGTATACATATATACCTTCATCTTGCTTCACACATAGGGAAAAGGAAGATGTTGCTGACTTATTAATCACATTGACAGAAGCTCAGCTCTGGCAAACTGCTCCAGTGAATCACTACTCCATACTCTTCACTCACATTGCTAGGTAGTTGGTGTACTTGTAGGTAAATTTAGTTATCCATTGCAGGAACAGGACATGGCAGCAGGAAGAAAAAAATGCTTCTTGCTACCTAAAATTACATTTACCACTGTTTATAATAGTTTTTCAAAATATGAATTGTGTGAACTCATGTTTTGTGAAGTAACAGATAGAATTGCTTGGCACAGATAATTTGTTGGCTTGTTTGTTTGGCTTGTTTTACTGTTTTTTGGTTTGTTTTTTTTTTTTTTTTTCTTTTGAACTATCCATTTGATGATTTCAGTGTAAAGAATGGAACAGCTGGTTATATTCTTGGCCAACTGGATCGCATATGAAATGTATAGCATTCCCAATTGTGTCAATTGACAGTTGAATAATAATCTGAATTGGCTAAAATTATATCATCATTCTGCCTGAGGCATATAAATGATCCTGCAATGGTATGCATACATTATGATAAAAGTAATTTTTATTCTGGGGAAGAATCAAATAAATAATGAGGGTGGTGAACATATTAATCAATTTCAAGCAATAATTCACAGTTCAAGCACTGAAGAAGGAGAAAATTGTTTTATAGGTGCAAATACTAAGAAATGGAATCCTCATTAACATTGTCTAATCTTTTTTGGTCTGAACTACATAATTTATCTGAACTGCATAATTCAAAGGTCAGGCAAATCATCCATTTTTCAAAAAAGAATACAGACCTGAACTTTAAACAGTCAAAAATCCACCTTGGACATTAGCCAAAACTCTTGTCAGAGTGAAGTTTTTGATTTACAGGTGCTGAAAACTTTTCTCCGGTTTTATTGTCTTTATAGGCAGGGATTTCTTAAAACAATCATTTCTTAAGCCAAAAAAAAAAATATTTCTCTTTTTGAGCTTCTTCTCATCATTCCAATGGCTGAGATCTCAGGGCAGTTTGTGTTGTATTCAGCAAGATGTCATGTTTATCAGAGCTATAGAAGACATTTATAGCTTCATACACCGTGATCTTTTTTTGTGATTCTTACTGAAATATATGCCATTAAATCACTTTCAGCCTGCATTCATGGCCTTGGGGTATCTGCCAAATAGCAGAGGCTTAGGCTGAATGTAATTTCAAATTATTTGGTTTGACTGACTGTTTCCGACCAACTTGCAAAAAAAAAGAATCAAAACAAACATAGATAATAACTGTTAAGGTCTAAATTCCTTAGTCGGATTCCTACTAACAATAAAATGTGTTTTAAATATGCAGACAGACTCTCTTTCTAAAATATGCAAAGTTCATTTCATGTATAATATTTATAGGTTTTATAAATGGAAAAGTAAAAGCTCCATTCACTAAATTTATCAAATAAATACACTTTGTTGCTATGATTTAGACATTATCCTGTTTGTATTAGAATAAATTTTTAAATTAACATTTAGAGAAATTGAAGGTACAGATCATGACCACTGGTCAATGCAATATACTCATCACTTATTTGGGAACACTGGAGAACAAGAACACAGGATTCTTATGCCTACCTCTTTGGTGAGTAATGCGTTTTATGAGAGGCAAGATCAACAAATCAAAGATATAACATTTGTTTTGTTTCCCCTCTGGGCAGCAAGAGCAAAATATCTCTCAAGTTTTTTTTGTCCTCTTGTGAATTGACTTCAGAGAAAAGATTCTCCATTGTAATGAAAAGTATCTCTACATCTTTGTCTCTCTATCTATGAAGTGGGTTACCTCCAGAAATTCCTTTCAAACTGCAATATTTAATGATTCTTCACTGAGAAAAAAAATAGTGAAAAAACGCAATAAATTATTTTGGAAGGAAGTTTAATTACTGAAACCAATAATGTGACCACTAAAAAGATTACTCAGGAGAGCTTTGTAACTTTAACATCAAAGTAAATTGCCATGAGTTTAAAACAGCTGAGAAAGTAAAGAATTAAAGGAATATGAGAAAAACGTATGCAGTGTTTAAAATGGTGTAAAAGTTGACTCTCTCTCGAAAGTGTCACAAACCTAGGTATAGTCACTAGGTTTCTCTCAACCCGACTTTAGCCAACTAAATGTTGATTCAACTTACAAGGATGAAATCCACAAATCCTCTTACCGATTGTCACTCATCCTGTCATCTGTCCCATTGAAAAACATGTATATAATGGATAAATAGAATCTAGACAACTAGCTTAATCTAGATGTTTAGTTCACAAACAAAATGTAATGAAGTAAATGCTAAACATGCTATTTAATTCAGTCAATATAAAGCATGTGTCCCTTTGTTTTCTTTAAGGTTCAAGAGAGAGAAGTGTTGCAACAGAAGAGAGTACAACTGCCATAACAGTGCATCTGATAAAATATCCTTGATAATCCAAGAGGGAAAAAAACTCCAATACTTCCTTCTGATCTGTAGGGGAGGAACTGAAGCCTAAGAATAGTGCCATAAAACAATGGAAACACTGCAAGGAGGTATTAGATTAAACAAAGTTTTAAAAGCCTGGCAAGTGAAATCCTTACTTTTATTTTACTGTTTTGGAAATAAGTATTTTTCTATAAAATGATTTGGTTCATGTTGTTCTCTTCAAGTCATGTTTTTAACATTTATTTGTTTTTCTTCTAGAATTGGTTGGAAGACTACTTGCTGTCCCATAAGGTGTTTCAAAACTATTTCCAGGTTTGTTATTTTTCTGTCTTCAGAAAAATGTTTCTGTTTAAATGCTTACAAATTGACTTACCATTCAGATTCTTAAGAGTGAGAGAGACTTCCTTCAGTATCCTTATACTCTATTTTATTACAAGTCTGAAACAATGGGTGAGCGCTGAGCAAGGTGATATCTTGGTTCAATTTGCTTCACTGACATCATCTCAGCTTCCTGTTTTGTCCTATGTCTTTCTATTTATCTAAACCAGTTATTTGTCCATCCTTTTAGTTTAATGTATCTTTCTGATAGATATTCCTCCTGGAAACTTTTACTGTGTCTATATTTTGCCTTAAAGTTAGAGCCAGTAAAATTATTAAGGCATTGGAATATCTGACATGTGAGTAGATGCTGAGACAGCTGGGACCTCAGAAAGAGAAGGCTCAGGTGCATTTTGTCAATGTGTGTAAACACCTTATGGGAGGGGGATTCAGGAAGATGGAGTGAGACTCCTCTCAGTAATGCTCAGTGAAATACAGATTGCAATATATGGAAAGTCCACTCAAACATGATAAAAACTTCTTTTTTTTTAATCCTGAAGGAGGTCAAACACTGGAGCATATAGCCTAGACAGACTGTGGAATCACCATCCTTGGAGATATTCAAAACCTTTGGTCCTTAATGAGTGATCATAGCCAATTTCAGAATTTATGTGAGTGCAGATGGATAGAGAGATAGACTTATTATTAAAGAAGGCTAATTTACACCCATTCTTGTATACCCATTGACAATGGTCATGATTTTTAAAGCATAGGGAAATTTATTGTTTAGATAGGTAATAATATTATAATCCCATAGGTATGATTACGCTGTAATGTTTGCTCCAACCTTAAATGCTCTGAATGAGATTCTTCTTGTATGTCTTTTTGTAAAATGAGATAGCTTCCTTCTGGAGATGCCTATTTAACTCCACTTCTGCAGATGGTATGTCAAGAACTAGCCTAGACAACATATATATTTTATATCACCAAAGTTAGGAAAGATGAATTATTCCTAGACATCTCTCAGGGGAAAAAAAAAAAAAGAGAGAGAGAAAAAAGGTCAAAAGTTAATCAAATTACTTTAAAGCTTAAAAACAGGTTGGTTAGTACTAATTTGGAAATACAGGGAGATATTTTTGAAGGTGCATTCTGAAGCAATATATTTGTCTTCTTTAAAAATTTGAAAAAAGCTTTTTATGTAATTTTTACTACAGTATGGCATGGTAGGTATAGTTTCTTGTAAATAAGAAACATCTCTTGAGACATTTCTCTTGTCAAAAAAAGAAATACAAATCTCTTCTGGAGGTATGGGAAGAGAGAATTTTAATTGCATTAAGCTGTGTGACAGTTTGCACTTGATAGCTTGACTTTTAATTTCAGTGGTTACTCACAGACTATACTGCATTTGCTCGGCCATATGACATCTTATTTCCATTACAAAGATAAAGTTACATTTTCTTTTGCAAGGTTAAACTTCTGAGGAGTGGTACTGATAAAACTGGCTTGGCATCAAGCACAAGAAACTATCATGCTCTGCTAATCAGTATTAGTAGAATTCATGTGTTTGTAATGTAGTTGATAAACTATGTAGTGACTGAAGTTATTCACAGACTACTTACAGATTTCTTATTTAGTACTTTTAAAGAAAAATTAGTGTGAAAGAAAATTCCTGTGAAAAATTTTGCTTCTCACATGCACATTGGTAAAATTGCATTGTTTAATCTACATGATACAATGGCTAACAAATTATAACATTCTCCCCATAGTGAAATAGAATTCATAGCCATTACTCATACTAAAAAGATGTGGAAATTGTATAAAATCTGTTAAAATCATACCTTTTTATTTTACTGCTGAAATTTAACACTGGTGTTTGAGTAGTGGAAAACGATAATATACACATTTCTTCAAAATATGGCTGATCCTTCTAAATACATAGGAATAAAATCAAACAAAGGACCGTTGCAGAGCTTCAAGATGATAATCAAGACCTTCTTCATATGTTGAAAAATCCTCAGATACAAAATATTATTTTTATTATTCTGGGAAATGATCCTTTTATTGTCTACCTGCCTGCTTTCCAGACAGCTCTTTCCTTGTTGAAGAATGCAATTTGTGGCCCACTGAGTTATTTCAGAATGTCATTTGAACACTCATTAAGAAGTATTGAGTATGTTATGGCTATACAAAATAACTCTTGAACATGAATGCAAAATACAGGGAGTGCTTTAAAACTTAGGAATATTCAGATCATGAACAATTGCTGCATACAAGTTTTATAGATGCAAAATATCTTTTTGAAAGAAACATAAAAGTCAGATTTATTTTCTCCCACATCTACCCTTTAGACAGACTAGCAGAGAACAGAATTGTTTTCAAGACTCATAGCTGAAAGCTGCTTTGGCATAAACAGTCATTCAAGATCACTCACACAGAAGTAATGCTAAAAGGGGTTTCAGTAACATTTTATGGTCTGAAAATCACTGGTACAAAACTGGAGTAGGAAAGTCCATTTTCAAAAGCAGAAAATAGATCAACCAAAATGCACTGCTATCTTGTATAGTGACCTCACTGGGAAAATGCTGCAATGTGGACCAGAAAGACCCAATGGTATGAGGCTGCAAACAGTCAGCTCTGAAATATGACTTTATAACTCAAAATTCAGCTGCAAGAGTATATGTATGTCTGAAGTTAAAGTTCTACTAATCCCAGCTGTGAGAATATTGTTCATTGTACTCAGTTTACAGGATTAGTATCATTCAGTCAAAAGGCAGACATTACATATAAATTTAGAACAGGTAAAAGGATTGATTCAAGGCTAGACATTCTTTTGTTATGGCCCTTTTCTTACTCTGATGTTATTTTCTATTTGCCTGCTCTAAGAAATCAAGTGCTAATGGTAGTAATGCTGATTGTTATTTGGTGGGAGATAGCTCAGCTTTGTGATTAAGTGAAAATGAAATATTAAATTCTCTTGTCCATCATTATTTCAAATCTCTACAAAAACATTTAAATTGTTAATTATGCTAAAAGGCTATTTCAGTATTTATAACTTATCCTGCAGTCATATTCCTGTACTTGATGATAAAGACTTCTTGTATAACCGGATGTCTCTTCAGGAAAGCAGATAAGCTTTTTCATGTCAAAACATTTAATTATAAAGCTGATCATGTTGCTTTATGAAAAGAGTAAAAAAAAAAGCTCAAATTTCATCTTGAAAAGGCTTACACATAAAATAAGAAATAGACATGTAATTTAGGAAGAAAGTAACTTGGCAGTTCAAGGTAATTAATGAGCTTCTTATACTCCCTAATGATGAAAATGACTACAGTACCCAGGAAAAAAATATCTTTAATATGCTATAAAATTATGGCAGATAATGAAAAGCTGCTTCTAAAACATATGCAATTAGTAATTGTGGTTTCATTTCTGTTCATGGTTTTGCACTTCCTAACAGCTGACAAAATAATAATGTAAAATAAATATGCACAGTTGGGTACAAAATAGTCCTTTTTGTTCAGTAAAATAATATTCCCCCCCCCATTTTTTGCACTACCATTTGCATGCAGATACATGAACATAAAACCAAATTAAGTAAAATGGAGTTTTCACTAAGAATTTATTTACTTTCCATGAAAGGAAGATTTTTTTTTTCTTCAAGGTAGTTGAACTGGATAATGGATGGTCATATTAAATCTGGGATTGCCTTATTTAATGTGATGTGGTAAGTAGGTAGGTACTCTAGGGATGATATGGGAAACTTGCAAAGTTATAGAGTGGTCTGAATTTCACACAGAACTGTTGTGATTTTTTGTAGTTGTATGAGTTCTTGGTAGGAATACAAAAGTCAAATAAAGTAAGGTAAGTGCTACCAGCAAATGTAAGGAAAAGGTACACTGCATATTTCAGATATATAATTGTGGTCTATGATGAAAGTTCAGGAGAGCTGGAAGAAAACCCAAAAAACAACAAATGGGAGATGGGAGCAAATGTGTAATGTTAAAAACTATTAGAATTTAAGGGTTTACATATTAATTCAACACATAAACAAAAAAGGCACACAGAGGAGGATATTTCAAGAGTTAGAGCAATTTAGAGATTATGTGTGGGCTGAAAGAAGAGTTGGAAAAACAGTTACTAAAGAAAATTTCTAAACTGAAAGACCAAAAACCAGTATGAGCACAAAATATTCTCCAGTAAGAATTCTGAGTCAGTATTAGTCAACTCATACATACTGTGAATCATAAAGTTTTCTGTCCCCAGTGAAGAACTAGTTTTGCTGGCATCAACCTTTTGATTCCATTTACTTACTTCATACAGTCTTGTAGTATGCACTTGGATTACATAAAGACCACAGTTATCTGCTAAGCTAAATGGGTGATGCAAATAGGACACCATTTTAGTTTGACAGTGCCATTCAGTTAGACTGTTGAAACTGAAACTATAAAAACTTCGAGTAATGAAAAAATGCATGCTACAGTGATGTTGTCAGTGATAACATTTACTACAGAATTTCAGTCACATGAGATCTTCCAGAGTAATACAGAGTTAAAGGAAAAGCTGCCTACTGTGATAACTATTAGATACCAAACCCAAGAATGTCTACCTGCTTAACAGGAAATTGGCTGAATTTTTCTTTTGTTAAGAAAAAATTAAGTTTGCTTTAGATGCTGGTAAAGGACATTTAACATAGGCAAAGAAAACCATTAAAAATGAATACTGATATTGAATTTTTACCTGAAGGAAAGCTGCCCACACAAGGGAAAACAAGCTTCATTTACTGCTGGTTTAGGCTTAGTCTTGTAATTGCATCCTGTGGATAGAACTGAAGTTGGTTTATTTGAGCAGAGAAGTTGAGAACAGTGAGCATTTTAGAAATGCTAAAGAATTTGAAGATGGTGAACAAAAAGTGGCAATGATGAAATCAATGAAGAGGTATACAACTGTAAAGACAAGAGTAATAGAGCTCCAGACAAGAAAACAAATTAATTGATTACAGATAGGTAATAAAAGGGGGGAGTGGGGTGTGTTTGCATGCATTATTTGGTATCTTCATCTTACATTTTCTCCTTGGTTCGATACAATATTTGCTTTCTAAATCACTGGAGCGTTGTCATACATGTTGTTCTGGGCAAGGGACTCGACTGTAAATATGCATTATGAGAACACTACTAGTTGTTTTTCTTTTTTTGCTTTGATCCAGCCACCCATTAGTGTTATTTTCAGCTACAATATTTTTAGTAAGAAAACAGAGAACATGCATTCTCTATTCACAGTCTTGTATTCATGGGTCTTTTTCACTGTATGCCACTGGATGAATACAAAGTGAGTTATCCTTTAGGCACTGATCATCTCCACCCCTTTTCTGTGTTTCTGTTTTTGTGGGTGTGTTTTGTTTGGGTTTTTTTGGTTTATTTTTGTTTGTTTTGCCTTTTTTTTTTTAATGAGATATAGATAGACTTAAACACATAATTCTCAAAACAAATGTACAATAACATTTATGGCAGTATATTTTGGTTTACATTCTATAGAAATGAGGCCTAAAGCTCTGAGATGCATAGTGAAGAGTTTTCTGTGAGAAAGGAATTAATGTGGTCATGCTAGCCTGCTGATGGAAGTGACAGGCAGAGGACAAATAACCCTTATCACTGCCTCAGCTCGGTGTCACGGTTCTGTTCCACCCTTACACAGGACCCACAGTTTTTGTAAACAAAACTCTCTATATTCTCTCATTGACAGGTAAAGTGTCTGCCNGTTTTTTCCAGTTTCAGGGGTTTTTTTCCTTCCTTCCTTTCACTGGGACCTCGTGCGTCTTGGGGGGGGTTTGGCATTTTGCCAAGGTCAAACCCACGACACTCCCTCACCATTATGATGGCAACAATCAAGATATTGCACTACACTCTCAATTTCACTTTATCCAAAAGTATAAATTTGGCATTTGAAATCCTCCATGAGGATGAGAATGCAACCCCACTTTGCACTCAAGTCAACAGGTTTGCTCCTCTCTTCTTCCCAAAGCAGGCATGCCTCTTTGGTAAGATTTGCATCTCTGACTACTTCAGATCACACTGAGGTGAAATTAAGCTTAATTGATGGCAAACCTAAGCTTAATGAATTACCAATTTATGTTCTTTTATTTTTTTTTAATATATATACATAGTGTTAATGCAGTAAGTGCATTTGTCAATGGTAATTTCAAATCTGTATTTCTTTTACTTCAGTAAACCACACTATTGGTGCATCTGTGATTGTGAAAGTTCTTACTGAATGCAACCAGGCTGACACAGTCAAATTGTTATAATCAGAAATTAAGCGTAACCATGCCCAGCCCCTGCCACATTTCTGTATTTTTGATGCAACTGTTTTGGAACTCAAAAGGAATTGTTGTATTTCCATAACATAATTTATTTTAACCTATATATTTTTTTACATATATGTATTGTTTAAGTATTATACTGATGTTGAGAATACTGAAACTGAATGAGTTCTACTAACCTTAACCTGGCATCATGAGCAAGGCAGATATTAGGAAGACAGAGTATTACAATAAGAATTTAAGTGTGTAAAGAGAATATAATTTGTACTATATCTGTACTGCAGCCTAGTCTCATAATAAGCTAATGTTCAACTCTGCAATTAGAATATTTTATTAAATACTTTGTAAAGACAAGTGTATGTATTTACCCATTCTTCTGTACATTCTGCATCTCTTGAAAACAGATTGGCAGTATGAAATAGAATGTAGTTTCCAATGTCATCTTAACGTTTTAAAGAATACATAGTTTGATTAAATATTTAGAAAGAGTGATATATTTTGTTTGGCTTGGCAAAAATCAATGAAGTAGGAAAATATTATTTTAACTAGAAAATCACATATTGCTTTAAATTGAAGTCTGGAGAGTGAAGATGAAAAATATATATTAAATTTGAAAGACTATTCTACATATTAAAGGAATATAAATACATTACCTTTTTGTTCTATTTTTTGAGATGAAAATAATATCTCATTATTAAATTTCATGGTAGCACCCTCTGTTCCTCTGTCTTGAAAGACGATGTTCTAAAAAGGGAAAGAAATTCAAGAGCTAACCAATTTCCTTTTCGAGGTAACCTTGTCCACAAGCCAAAGGATCTTTCTGTAGTTGAAGTACTCCAACACTGTGCTTTTATAGTATAGAATTTAGATTAGAGTCTATATTAATAGTCAGATTCACAGATGTCATGGTTTAGGAATGGTACTCCCCAATTCAGTGCCCACACTGAGACTCTCCCTAACAGGAAACTGCTTGCTGGTTCCCCTCTTCCTCTCCCAGTACCTGCTCCTGGGATGGAGTTGAAAGCTGCAGGCACAGAAGGGCAAAATCACCAATTGAGCTAAAAACAACTTATGGGAAAGAGCAAGGAGATAAGAAAACTAACAGTAGCAGCAACAATATTAATAACAGAAGGTATAAGACAAAGAAACAATTTACATGGAAAACCTATGACAAATAGCAACCAGCTCTTCTTGACCACACTCTTCCTGTGGAGTAAGAGTCCCTTCCCCCCCACACCAGAAATGAGGTGAGGTTCTATTGAATAACATTAGGGTTTCACCATGCCCCCTCTCAGATATTGCAAAAATCCATGACTGGAACTGGGACAAAAGATAATATGAAGAAAAAGCAGTCTCTTACATTTGTCAATATAATAAATAGAACAAAGTGGGTATAGTAATAAAAGCCTTCACCCCAAGTCTATTATATTTGTATGATATGGCTAAAGGGGCATCTTTTAGACATTGGATCCAACTCCACCCAATGGTCATGGATTGTGAACTCATTGCAACAGAAATTTGAGGTAGATGGTATGTCCTGTTAAAGTCTGTTTTTTGTTATGACTATGGCTTAGAGATTGATAACTTAATGTAAAGGATTTTAAGACATATTTTCCTTAGAGGACAAGATGAAAGAGCAATGGCTCAGATGTCAGTTCTTAGTTGTTTGAAGGCAATATTGAAAGTAATACTGCCTTAAAAACCTTAGTTCATTTCACATCAATAGCATTGCTTTCTCACCAAACTCATTTTGCAAATTTCACAAAAGGCAAATAAAATATTTTGCTGCCTTTCTTCCTTATAGCCCAATGAAAAAGGTATCATAGTGGACAGATACATTAAATAATCTAATGGGGGATTCAGTTGCATAAACACTCGTGTCTAGTGCCATGTGAGATGACACTAGATTACTTGAAATACACACCTTTCTGAAACAGTACATGGCAGGTACTCCCATAGTGTATACATTTAGGGAACTGAATTCCGATCCTAAGACTTCATTTTTATCATTTACCTTACAACTTGATGTTCATAATTCTTATGTCCTTAATGGGTTATATTATTTCAGGTTATGAAAGGACAAAACTGTTAGAATGTTCTCATATGGCCAGGAAGCCTAAGTTTTGTCCAACCCTTGTGATGAAGTTGCCAGTCTCTATATTCTGTGTCCAGAAATTGGTACTGAGATCTTAATTTGTTTTATCTTAGAGTATATATTTGATAAACTGACATATATTGGCATTTTGACACCACTTATGTCAGTGTTGTCCTCTTGCTCAGAGCTGTATGATAGATTATCCTCTAGTAGCTGCTGTTATCTTAAACTATTGATTGTAACTTTAGGCCTTGTCTTTTTCTAAATAGTTTCTAGAAGATCCATCAGCTTCTTATCTATATTGCCTCCAGAATAGCTGTCTGCAGCGTATCAGTGAAGAATCTTAAGATATTCCTGTAGATCTTTTTCAAGTTACTTTAATCAACCTCTGTTACTAGATATCCTCTTTCATCTTTTGATTTCTGATTATTGCTGATAGTTCTGCAATTGATATAATCACTTTAAATTCACACACAAAACTCTGCATCACTCTTCTAAAAAAAACTCATACACCTACCTATACCACACATTTGCATTGCACTTGATTAGATCATTGTGTTTTACTCATGGCAATGAGTGGGTCCTACTAATGCAATAGATGTTTGCAATTTTCCTTTTTCTTCATTCATTTTCTATAGAGCAAAGTACTCACTGTTCTTTTTTTTTTTATTTCCCTCAGTATCCCTGATGCATCAGCTTACTTTCCAGGCCATGTCTGTCAGGAATTATTTCCAATTCTATGACGTCAACAAATAGTAATTTTTCTCTTTTGTTACATCCATTATTGGAGCATAAGCCTGAATTAAGGTGAGGAAAGGTCTAGAACCAATTATCCTCTTTCTATTATGCAGATTAGACTCATGCTGCTGACTGTTCATTATTTCCTGATTTAGAGAGTATCATAATCCATCAAAATTCTCAGTTTTCTGTAAACTGTCTTCCAAATGATCTCTCATACCATTTTCATCTTTAGACACTTTCTTTTTGTTATTTTTTGTTTTGTTTAACCCTGAAGCAGTTCAGCCCAACACAGCCAGTCACTCCCTTGACAGTCAGATGGGTGAGAGAAATGAAGGGTAAAAGTGAGAAAATTCATAGATTAAGAGAGAAAGAAAGTTTAATAGGTAAAGCAAAAGCTGTGCATGAAAGCAAAAAACCCCAAGAAATTCATTCCTCACTTCCCATGGGCAGTCAGATGCTCAGCCACCTCTAAGATAACAGGGCTCCATCACCTGTAACAATGACTTGGCCATCAAAGACAAAGGCCATCGCTGTGAATATCCCCCCTTTCCTTCTTCTTCACCCAGATTTATATTCTGAGCATGACTCCATATGGTATGGAATATCCCTTTGTCCAGTTGGAGTCATGTGCCAGGACAGCCCTACTCCTATGGACCTATGCTATGTTAGAGAATGCTATGCAAGCCATCATGAAAGCTATCATGCAAGTTCATCTGCTGGTGCCAGGGTGTTGTCTTGGTGTTAAATTATGCTAAAACCATCCCAGTTCACCAGACTTCAAGTACACACCCTGCTTTTAAAAACAGGATTTGACCGATAAGCTGGTCTGCTGCCCTATAGATCTGTGAGCACAAGTCCTGTGAAGAGAGGCTGAGGAAGCTGGGGTTGTTTAGTCTGGAGAAGAGGAGACTTAGAGGTAACCTCATCACCCTCTAGAACTACCTGAAGGGAAGTTATAGCCAGGTGGGGATTGGTCTCTTCTCCCAGACAGTCAGCAATAGGACAAGGGGACATGGACTTAAAGGTCTGCCAGAGGAAATTTAAGTTAGATATTAGAAAAAAAAAAATCTTTACAGAGGGAACAATCAGGCATTGGAATGGCCTGCCCAGAGGAGTGGTAGATTCGCTGTCCCTGGAGGTTTTTAAACTGAGATTGGACGTGGGACTGAGTGCCATGATCTAGTAAATGAACTGAAGTTGGACAAAGGCTTGGACTTGATGATCTCAGAGGTCTTTTCCAACCCGATCAATTCTATGATTCTATGACTACCAGTCAATCACTTTATACAATAGAAGTTCAGTCCCCTTTCATACAGTCAGGTTCTTCTGACCATAGCCCTTCTTGGGCGTATGTGTGGAGATTACTCCCTTGGCTGGGGACACCCTCCAAGGATATGCCTCAAGGTTGAGTGAAAAAGATCTCCCCATGAGCAGTGGTATGGGTGAATTATATCAAATCTCTGCTTAATAATTACTTCTTTTTGCTAGCTTTAATGTCATTGCTTCAGTAATTTCTTCAATGAAGTGCACTATCCTATCTTATACTATACTACTTTATGCTATATTATACTCTACTAGTATATTTTTAGCTTATCATATTGTGTAGTAAATAATAATGATTAAGATCTTTGGTAATTTTTAATAATAAATTATTCATTTTATATGAGTATTCTCATTTTGCCAGTCATTAAAACCTGTGGGACAAAGTGGTTCAGTCCCACCTCAATAATTCCTTAAACTGTTGACATAACCGAAGCTAAGTTTGGATTCAGCCCCACCCAGGCTCCTCTCTGAGAAGGGGTTTAGAAAGCGAGGGAGTCCTTTCTGTACCTCAAGACTCAACGTCAGGATTTCTTTAATGAGTTTTATCTAAGCCTTCCACTCCCACCTGTGACAGGTCAGTTGTCTCAGCTCTGTCCTGTCTCAGCATCTTGTGCACCCCCGGCCTCCTCACTGGTGGGGTAGGTTGAGAGGCAGAAAAGGACTTGACTGTGTGCAAACACTGCCCAGCAATAGCTAAAATATCTCTGAACTATTGTTTTCAGCATAAATTTAAAACAGCCCCATAGCAGCCCCTGTGACGAAAATTTACTATGTCCCAGTCAGAACTAGAGCGTATACTGAGCGCACTTTCCCAAGTATTTCAGGGCAGCTATGGAAAGACATTGTACCACATAAATGAGTCAGTTTCTAAACCAAGATTTCTGGTGTTACATAAAACTCTCATGTTGAATAATTCTAGAAGTGTATGCTCAGTTCTTGTTCTTGTATGACTATTTTATCATTTTCATTGATAAATAAAATGCTACTGGATTTCTCACCATTATTTTTTCTCCTCGCAGAGATTTTTACATTATTAAAAACAATACTGCAATATTAGTTCTACATCAAAATATTTATAGAGCATTTGTTGCAGTCAAATTGTTCAGGAAAGCAGATGATCTATCAAACTCAATAAAATAGAAGTAGACTAATGTGAAAGTCTAGACTGAGATCAAGACTGGAGCTTTATGCTTCTTTTATGAACTTCAGAATTGAATTATGATATACAGAAAAAATGTTAGCAATAGAAATATGTTTTAAGATATGCTAGAGACTCAAAGAGCAAAACCTTTATCCTACAAATTCAGATTTTTATCAAACTAAACTGAGAAGCAGTTTAAGGTGCATCCTGTTCTGTCAATCATGGAAACTTTCCTTTTAGGCAAAAAGAATATCTTTATTGGCACTTTTTTCATCATTCCATGTGTAATAAATATACAGACATAGATGCATGTATGTGCTACTGTGCATATGTGTGACCTTTGCTCCTCATGACTGCAGTATATAGACACTTTTAGATTCCTTTGGCTACAGATATTTCTGTTAAATATATGTATAATATTTACTCAACAAAGTAGTTTTGGGAAGTCTGAAGGTTTTAAGAGCTTTTTATTTCTCCTAACTTGATCCAGATAGACATATTTTATGTAAACAAAATTGATTTTGATAAATATCCTTTAAAAGCAAAGAAAAAAATTATTCAGTTCAACGATGACCAACTTTACATATGTATATATACACGGAGAAATATGGATTCTAGGAATTCTGCTTCCAATAACATAAAAGAATGCAATTATTACTAAATAGCTTTTTTTTCCCCCAAGATAGACCAGATATTATAAAAATGCATCCCTCTCTTTATTCATTGATTATTAATATTCACATTGTGGAGAAATTTGGAACTGTATAGGAAAGAGAACTTCCTTATAAAATATATTGGTTCCAGTTTCTATCTTAAATTCAGAAAGAAATAAAAGAGAAAATAAAAAATAATCCTTGATCAGATATAATTGTGAATTGTTAAAGAAAGATGTCAATTATGGGTAATATTTCAGGCTGTGCAAAGTACCATTTTGTTCCTTCTTAATATATTTAGAAAGGAATAAATACATTCTATTTTGAATTTCCTTTCTTGTTCTACTGCTTCTTTCTCTTACTGTGATATTTTCCTCAGCTACTGCTGTTGGGATATGATCATCCTAACCATGCCTAAAATTAATTGCATTTTTGTTCTTGCTTCTAAATAAACACATGCAAATAAGCAAAAAAAAATAAGGGCACAGCCACATGGTTTTTTTGAATTTGAAAAACAGACTTATCTGCCCCTAGGCTAAGCTGGAAACTACTGTTGTTTTCCAGTTGAAAATGTGTTAATATTTTGCATTTGTATATATATTCAGTGATGGATTTTAAAGGGAATTGTATGCAGCATATATAACATAGATCTCTGAAAGGCAGAGTTAACAATATTAAATAAATTAACCTTAAATTGGTTAAAATTATTTATTTGCAAGTAATCCCAGATGATTTTTTTTTTCTGATTCCAGGTTTCTGTTTGTTTTACTGTTTATTTTTGTGTCACATTTAACTATGTGATAATGTTCAGTTGACCAATTCAATCTTCCCACAACAGCATGTATGTAAGTTTCTCCTCTGAGAGGAAGGTTTCTCCAATGAACTCTTGTAGCAAAGTAAACGTCTCATTACTTTCAGGTTAGATGTTCGTATGAAGACTTGAAAGCAGAGGCAAGAGTTCTCTTTCAACACTTCAGGTAAATAGAATCAGGGGACTCTAGTATCCCATCTCACCAGGCATTCAGCAATTAAAAAAAAAGGAAGACTTAAATTACCTTTCAAGTATACAACCCCTATATAACAGTAAGGTTATTTTGAATAACTTATTAGGCAGAAGTGATTATATCCCCAGCAGTTTAACTCCCCTTGAATCAAATATATATACTAAATCTTAAGACAATTAAGTCTTCTTATGGTCTTCCCAAATTAATTTTTAAGGTAATGACTTCCAATGAGAAGGCAAAATATTCACAATGCCTACTAGGTACTGTAAAGAAAATTCTTAGCCCTTGTTCCTTGCAAGTGTGACTCCTGTTTTAGTTCTCTGTTTACATTAGACTCTGCACTTGCCTAGTTTTTCTCCAGTCAGTGTCATGGCAAATTTGATGTCTTGATGGAAGCAGAAATTAGAGCAGTACTGAATGCAAAGGAGAATGACACATTTAAATAATTTCAAATAAAATTTAAAAAATACTTCAAAACAGATGCATTTGTGAGAGCTATCTTCATGTTCATCCTTCACCAGTCCAAAGAACTACAGACAACTGATTGATATTCAAATCTGAAATCTGTAGATAATGAACATGTTCAGAGCTGTTGATTTCTTGTATTTGAAATTGCTAAGATAGTCAAAACAAATGTAATAAAATTATTCCCAAGAATGTTCCACTGCATTTGTTGCTTCTTCCATGAAGTTTCTATAACATAATCAGGAACATTTTAACATCATCCCATGTATAGAGAAGTGAAAGATTTAAATACAGAATTAATTAAAAGATATTAAGAACTAAACAGGAAGTTTTCTGTACAGTTGCAATAATTATTAACAGGAGACCTCCACAGATACAGTTTTGATATGGTCCATAGATATGAAACTATGGTAACCCACTGTAGTTTCAAAGCTGAAAATGGTGGAATTATTACTACAGTAATTCACCAATGTTTTAGTCCATTATGCCTTTACTTTATAGAACATATAAGATCAGAGATGACGAGAACCTTCTGAAATTTTTATTAGGACTTTGTGGAAGGACTGAACCCTAAGCATTTTCTTACCCACCTCCACAGAAGCAAAAACTCTTTCCAGTTTATGAAGGCTGTGAAATGTGTATGTTGTCATTTTTGGGGACTGAAATGAAAGAAACTTCTCTTTTATGTTCTGTTATCTAGTGAAGGAAAACACTCGATAACTAGATAACTAGCCATGGCTCAATTTATACTCTTCTAAAGCAAAAAAAATTCCCAAAACCTCAGAATATAGCTGAGGGTATTTTCAATGCAGAAGTATACATCAGGACTGGTCACTTTTAGAAACAATAGGAAGAAAAAAATATGACACTTCAGTATACACTTCTTTGTTATCTTAAAGTGGAAATGTGAATAGGTCAGATAATTTTTACTTTAAAGGTGTAATTTTTCCCCACTTAATTTAAAGGAAGTTTATAATAGTCAACTCAGATGTAGTTAATAACATAGTCTAGCATGCAAAGTTTGGTAAAATTTATCCCCTTCTCTGACTCCTGATACATCCACCATCTGTTTAACCTGAACAGATTCCATTTCCTTCATGAACCTTACAGTTTGGGATGGTTTGTGGTTTTTTGTTGTTTGGTTTTGGTTTTTTGGGTTTTTTTTGGTTTTTTTTGTGTGTTGGAAGGTCTCATAGTGCATAAAACTAACTTTTGGGAATGAAGACCTTTACCACTAATACAATTTCTCTCTGATCATGAACAGACAGAAATACTTTAAAGTGTTTTACATAGCTTTATGCTATCCTTATACAGAAACAAATCGGAGAGTATTTCACTCCCATAAACTGGATGAAGGATATAGACTCAAAAGACTTATCAACAGGTGAGGAAGTCACTGCTGCTCTGTGTCGTGGGTTCAACCTTGGCAAAATGCCAAACCCCCCCAACACCCGCGCAGTCCCAGTGAAAGGAGGGAAGGAAAAAAGAAACAGAAACTNGGAGAGCCCCATGGCCCAAAAACTGGGGCCTGCTAAATTTTGTTTCAGGCCTAACTAAACTAAGGCCTTAATCTAAGTTTTTGGGGGTTTATCCAACCCATCACACTCTGAGACGCATGACGATGATGAAAAATTATCATAACATGAAAAAACTTGACATTTATTTCCCACACTGGTAGTGGTACATGATGGCAAATAATAGCATGTGGAAGAGTCACCAGCAAATAATTAAAACTGCAAATGAGACACAAAGGAAGTGTTTTGCGGACACAAGTACTATTCCTATTGAAATTTTAACAGATAAAAGCCTGAAGTGTGACTTTGGTCCCCATTTTTTTCATTCAGTTAGCCTTCCTCAAAATTCATTCCCTTTGACCCACTATTTTTCTAAAAAGATCATAGAATAACATAAATAAATCTTGAAAGATGCCAAGTGATTCTATGGATAATTTCTTTTTGTAAAGAAGATCAAAATTGCTTTTGAGTATTTTGTTCATATTGAAAGTTACATTTTAAAACATAAATGTCTCATTCTGTTTCTCTTGCACTACATACAGATTGATAAATGGTAAAACCTGCACAAATAAATAGACATATGTATATATGTACTATAGTATCGCACATCTCCATGCTGTGTAGCAATTATTAATGTACTGAACTGCTCCTAATATTGGATTGTCAACATCAAATAGTGCTAACAAAAAACATAAATGGTTTTGCATTATAAGACTATTAGGATATTGAGGATTTTAAAAAGTTATAAATATATGAACACAGACTGAGGCTTTTAAAAACTTATATGAGCTCAACTGTAGTCAAAGGCATGTGTGCTAGATCCAGGTATCAAAACAATCTTTTTCCCAGAAGATTATGAAAAATAAATACCTATATCTAAGGCTGGATATTTATTCAGTTGAGTTTGAGCCTTGTCACTTATTTATTTGCGTTTTCTCATGCTGTCAAATACTTCCCACCAGTCACTTGTCATCATCCAGTATATGGCTGGCTCCTTTGCCACCACGTTCAGATTTGCACCCTTTCCCTTGTGGTGAGGCTTATCTTAGTCATGCTGATGCTGTGTTTCTCAGTCTGTTGGAAGCTTTGCCTAGCTTTGAATCCGAGAATTAAACCACACATAACAAGTTGTTGCTACAGGACCACCACACTGATACATAAATATCTCATGGTATTGCAGGAACCCAGCCAATGCAGTTGTTACTTTGAAAAGCAAAGTAGATAATTTCTTTTGAACATGCAAGTAAAAGCTGAAGATAAGAGCTTTAACAGAGATATAATTTTGTACATTATACAACATGTGGTAATTGACATTGATTTTGTAAGCTTGGTGCGGTACTTGTTTTCCTTAATTTCTATTATTTCCATGGGAATGTATGTGTTTCCAAAGTTCTATACACACAGCAACTAAATTCAGCAGTTGTGTGAAAGGTTAAGCATAAGACAAATGGATTTCTGTGCTACTGTCTCAAGGACACATGATAGGGCAAACTCTTCACAATCTGACCACAGAGTAATCAATATTAAGCATGCAGGCATTCCTATAGATCTCATAGAATACAAATAGAAGTCTAGTTTTAAAACTCTTCCTTATTGAAATAGCTGTCTCCTGCCCTGAGATTGTAGTGCCTGACCTCTTTGGACAAAACAGAGCACCCTGTCTTGGTGAAGATTTGTCAAGATACAGGAAACAATGCTTACAATATTGTAACCTTTCTTTAAGATGTATCTTGTACTTAACAACTACTCTCCTGACTAATAAAAATAAATAGAACTTGATTTCCTAAGTCACAAACATTTTTATGAGAATGATTTCATTAACACAATTATGACCCCCAAGTATTTTTAGTTTGTGAAAATGGACAGCTATCTTATTTAGGAATATGTTTCTATTATACTACTATGCAATTGAGATAAATAATTGCATGGCTGGGGATAAAGTTGTGTCAGGCTTAGAGTAATGGAAATATCATTACAGATATGCTTGAATTATAGCTGTTAAAATATATCAATCCTTATAACTTAGTTCAGTGAAAGTATTTGGCATTCAAGAATTGATTAGCTTTCACTTTCAGTATCTACAATCAAAATTGTTATTCTATTTTACCTTTTGAAGACAGATAAAACCTATTAATTCTTATGTTTTCAGCACTGGAGGACTTTAACGATCAAAGTACTTCTTTATAGGCATCTTCAGAGGTCTGTTATTCATAACTACACAAAGCGGTTCAGTTTCTGCCTATGTCCAGAAACACAGTGAGCTCAACAGAAAAAAAGCATTTCTTCATCTGTGTGAGCTTAAGTCTTAGTCTGGTCATCATTAGTTCAATCACATATTGAAAAGCAAACCCTATATAAAAGCATATGAAAAAATGGAACAATCCAGTTTAACTAACTTGTTTAGGTTATTCACCCAGGACACAGAATGCCAGTTTTCTCCCATAACACACTTCACATCTATGACACAATTCTTCTGTAAAGAACATTTTGCTTATCAAGTTATTATGTTTTGCACAAAAAAGGCAGAAGAATTCAAATACTTTCTCTGTATTTCTCCAATTTGAAATGAGACATTCAGAAATAAAAATGTTTAAAACTAGGTATTTAGCTAAAACATGTTATGCAATACAGTCAGGTAAAAAACCAAAATACCTCAAAAAGCCATACATGAATGACTAACACCTAATACCTAAAAACCATACATAGTCATTATATATCCAGAGACACAAAATAATGCAAATATTGTAAAAAATCACCTGAAGAAACAACTGGAAGATTGTAGGCTTCCTATTGTTTCTCTAAACTTTGCTGTTTAGTGGAAGACTGACCAGTTATCTTTGAAATAGCTCTGTACTGCAGTGTGAAACAGATGTGGGTCTTTGTCATTTGCTTTATATTCTCTGAGGTTGGCACCCTGTGTGAGCTTTTTTATTTTGGCTTCCTCAGACCATCTTTTTAAAATGTGCATTACTTATTTAGAATTTCTTAAAAATGCATGTCACTGAGTTGAAAAACTGCTTCAAGTTCATAGCTGTGAGAAGTAAAATAGGGACAAAGTCTAAATCTAAAGTATCTTCAAAAAACTTGGAGCATTCTAGTCAATCTAGGGAGATAAATTGATTAATATATAACTATATAATAAACATGAGGAAAAAAGCTTTATTCTTGCTGTGACTACTATGTGTGTGCTATAAGCAGGTTCTGTGACAGTACTTAGTACATATAGGAGGAAGATAGAAGTGCAGTGAAACTACAGATATCACTCTTTTTCATTCTTTTCCACCAAGCTGAGAGCAGAGACCAGATTGTATCTATTTAAAAGGAAGTTAAAGGTGTCAGTATTGAAATAGGTTATCTAAGCCACCTTGAGGAACTTCTACATCAAATCAGTCATGAATGGAGAATAGGTCTAAAACTGAAATTGTTTTTGGTTCCTGCTTGTATTACACAACCCCGAGATAACTGAAATTTAAGCAGAATTGCAATTATGACAGTCTGTGAAACAATGAAGGGTTTATCATTTAATTGGTAGGCATTTCAAGAATGACAGTGTAATGCAGCAAAGCACTTAAGAGTTTTAAGATGCTCCACGGATGTAAAAGTTCAAGAGTGCCATGCAGGAGTCTCCTCTAGGCTACTAAGGTGACTCCGCCTCCCCATCATGCATCAGGCCTCAAACTGAACATTTGCTGGCATACAAAACTTTGCTGGAATAAATGTTCACACCCATCCATCTATAGTGCAGATTAGAACAGCAGTCGTCTCCTGTGATAAGGCATAAAATAATCTTCCCTTCACATAGCTTGCTGGAAACGTCCAAATATCTAGTCAAACTTAGAACATGTTCACTCACTCAGGCTAATGGCCAAGATAATAAGACAGTGAAAAGATAGTAATCAAAGCACTTGTTAAGGAAGTGAAGGGATTTAAGATTTTTCTCACCCTAAGATGATTTTGATTTTGCAAAAATAGTCTAGGGATTAGTCTTTAGTCTGCTCTGCATAAAACCTGTTCTCACAATTCTTTTGGAAGCTATACCCCCGCACTGTCAGAAATTGATGCAGCAGACTAATAAGCTGATGCTGAGTGCTTGCTCCTCTAGGATGGTGAATACAGCTGAAAACAGACAAAAGAGTATTTTGTTCTCTAAAATGTTGCTGGATTTTTCTCTAGCAGTTTTCAGAACTTACAGAAAAAGTACGTGCACTTTTCCAAGGCTGATACTATGTCTAAGTTGTCATTAAAAAAGAGGGCATCAACCTTGCCAGCTAGCACCCTGGTGTTAAATGAAAGACTAACACCTACCTTAATTGAAAGACATTTCTAAGAACTATAGGAACCCTATCCTTAAGCTAAAAGGAGTAGCATCTGCAGTAGTAGGCAGGTTTAGAAGTCACATAAACTCAATTATTTTCTGCATCTTGAATTTTTAAGCATATATCTTTTTTATATCTCTGCTGGCATTTTAGCTAACGTAGATATCTCAGCAAACAATAAGCAGTGTTATAAACCTAAAACTTGTTATTCCATCTTTCTAATATAATCTGCTTTACTTGTAGAAATCTCAGTACTGGCAAAGGCTTGTTTCCAGAACAAGATAGTTCCCTTTTAGCCATTTAGGCTCAGATTCAGCTCTTCTTTTAGTGCACAACTTTTTACTGAAACTTGCATACAGCCCACTTACAGTTTATTGACACTATTTTCAGTTCAGCTCTTCACACATACGGAAGCTAAAGAACCTTCAGAAAAATAATGTCGTACATTAAGTTAAATAATTAGAAATGTAAATTGATGTCACTTATTCTTCACTGCAGCTTTAGTTCTTTAATAGAGAAAGGTTTTTTGTTTTGTTAACCATTGTTATCACAGACCTAGTTTTGAAAGAAAACACAAAGTGCAAGTTTAGATCTACTCTAAAAAATACCTACCTAGGCTTACCACATTGTTTTAGTTGTTAGCATAACTGCAATAACAGAAACAAGGGGGGGGAAAGGCTTTTCAAAGGACATCAAAGTACTTGCAGTGGAACCTTTTCTTTAAACAAGGTTTCCTGGCTGAGACAAAAGTCAGCGTCCTCTCAACTTTATATGAATTTAGAAAAGGACAAAAATATGTCAATAAATTGCTGTTACAGAACTGAATGTTAGCTTTTGGAGGGGTTAGTTTGTTCACTCCTGGTACTTTAAGAAAATGATGTTCTGTTTTTCATGACAGTCACTTGAAGAATCCAGTCAGTCCAAAAAGCTCCCTCCTTAGGTAAGCAGATCTCCTGCTGTAGCTGAATCCAGGAAACAGAAGGCAGGAAAAGTGACAGGTCATTTGGCTGCTTCATAGTGTAGTGATACTGAAGACTACTGAAATATTATTCTAAAACTTCATATCTTGACAATGAGCACAGAATAAGGAATATCAGGCCCTAATCCTTCAAAATTAGGGGAATTTGGTTAGCAGGGGTATTTACATTAAACCTTTTCAACAAGAGCTGGTATAGCAGAGTGCAGAGTCACTTCAGTTCAAAGGAAAAGCTGAATAGGCTGTTGGAGAATGATTAAAGAAACTGTATTCCCATCTCTAGAATTATGCAAATACAAACATTTTTAGCATTCATTGTGTGAATAAGATGTATTTAAGGATAAAAATATGTCTTAATCCATAGAGAATTCCTTTTGTATTAATAACTGCCAAGGAAACATTTTTAGGATATTCTACCTTATCCAAAGTAAACCAGAGTTAAACTATAAAATGAGTCATGTATAACAAAGACCTTCAGAGAATTCTCTTTAGCTTGAAAGCTTTAATATTTTTCTTCAGATATTTTCTGGGGTTGTTTTGTGGTTTAGCTTTTTTGTTTGTTTGTTTGTTTTTATTTTTCAGTAAGGTTTTTTTAAATTTAGGATGTACTTGTTGAAGAACACAAGTATGTTCTTTCTCTGATGAAAGGATGTCGAGGTTTTTTTTAAGTGTTCTCTCATGTTTATTTGCATTGACAGGGTTGGATTTCAGTTCATCAAAAATAATTGGTTTGCACAATGTGCGTTGGTTTAGATGTGATGGCTGAAATTAAAGGCTGTAACAAACATCTTGCATTAAACTCATCAATATAAAAGTATGCGAGTGTTAGGTTTTATGTTTTGAATGTAATGTACACTTCAGTGTTTGAAAAAGATGAAAATGAAGTGTAAACAATGCCCACTGAAGCAGAATGTAATGTTTTAATATGCAGTTAACATCTTGTTGACCCCCTTGTAAGCCCTAAAGAACCCCCACAGTGGAGCTGAGCCCTAAAAAAAGAGACCATTTATCCAAACCTGAACCTTATGAGGTACAAAAACACTTACATTGACCATGAACCTATTGTCTTGTGAGCTGGATACAAAGAAGAAGAGAGATCTTATACATCTGAATGCAAGGTTAGTTGGCTAATGTTATGGATTTAAAATCTTGGAATTTTTCTTTTATCTACCAATCCTGTGCCTCAGAGGGATCACCTCCTGTCTCTTTTTTTTTTTCAAACCATGGAACCAGGAAAGAGACTGCCTGCCCCATGGGAAAAAAGAGTTCCACCTGGTCCCCTCATGAACTGCTAACAACGGATCATTTGCAGTAGCTGCCTGAGGCACACCTGACTCCTCAGGCTACAAGCTGGGTGTTTGGGAACTCCTGTAAGATAAGAAAGGTTTCCTGTCTTCACATCAGTGACTCAGTGTGATAACGCCCCTCTGGAGAGCCATCAGCACCTCCACACCCAGCCTGAGGGGTCATGTCTGCTAATGGGCCATCAGGGATTCCAAAAAATATATCAGAGTGTAAATCACCCATTGTGAAACTCCCCGCCCTGGGGGAGGTACTGGGCACTCCCACCTGAGCCTAAGCACATATAAACTGGGGTTTTGGGACTGGTTCTGGGCTGATCCAGAGGAGGACCAGAGCTTCAGCAGGACTGCAACTGCCACTCTCTACTGGACCGGGACCATCCCCTTCACTGACAGGTTTCTTCTTTCCTTTTACTTTGTACCTAGGAGGGCCAGGTGGTGCTCAGTACAGGGATTGACAATTACTATTCTGTTTGTGCCCCAGGCTGCTGGGACACACACCTTTTTTTGTGGGTTAAAGGGACTTCTCCCTCTGTACCCTTGTACTGATTGTGATCTTTTTTTCTTTTTATTAAATTACAGTTCTGATTTATAATCTGTTTGTGAATTAGATTCGTTTCCCCTACCGGTTTATCTTTAAACCAGGACAGCTAAGATTTTTTTCCCGTACATTTTAATCTGTTTCTCTGTTGTCTTGTAAAGGTTTGCAGACTTGGCAGTTTTGTAAATAAGAATACCTATGCTTTACCAAAAGAGACCTGGGTACTTCAGAAAGTATTCCACAATTATCTACATACAGAATAATACATCAGTAAGAAACACCAAAGAAAATTTTTGTCTGAAAGCCTTTCCTTGTAGGGTTTAGGTGCCTGACTTTAGGGCTTCAGTAGTTTTCTTATGTTGATTCAGGATTCATAGGTCAGACTCACACTTAAATACTGAAAAAGAAGAAAAGTCTTTTTTTATTTTATCAATAGTATCAATTCAAAAACGATTTCTGGGGCAATATTTATTTTCTTAAAATTAATTCATTAGTTTTGACTGAAAAAGTCACTACATCCTACAAATATAAGAAAACATGTTGGTGATGTCACAAACACAAGAAAAAGAAAGCCAGAGCGAAGTAATTTATTTTTTACTCTGTTTGGGAAATATAATATAAATGTCTTTTATCAATGTCTTTTTGTAACTATAGCAACAATATCAATAACAACAAAAAAGAAACCCCAAGAAATCCTTCTTACTTAAGCTTAATCTCAATGATTATCTTATTCATCTTGTTTACCATTACTCTTGCAATTACCTTGCTCTTCTGTCTCTAACACATTTCCAGAGTGAACTGACTTTGAATTATGACGGCCTATTTCACCTTAAAATTAGAGTAAAGGTACATTAAACTTCATTCTATGGCATTGCACTCTACAAATGCACATTTTTTTTTCAGACCACACATGTTTATTCATTCCTTTTAGTGATGTTGTCACAGTTCAATTTAGTTCAAAATCTTCTTACATACAAATATATCCTTTTATCCACAGGTAATGAATTTAGTTTATGGAATTAGATACACATATAAAAAAAAGTCTTTATTACTTGAACTCTAAATAAGTATACTGTTTCTAATTAATCAGATGAAATTATAGAAACAAAACACATGCAAGCCATAAATGCATGAAAGTTCTTAGACCATACTCTATGTTTAATATTCAATGAATTTTTAAGCAAAATTAATTTGAAGCTACCCTCCAAAACCAAGGACACAACTTGCCCTTCCCACACTTCAGTGTATCTCACATGGCCATTTTTTTAGGGACTGTAGGCAAAAATGTTATAAACAATTTTATAATAAAGGACTCTCTTTCAGCTGTTATTGAATTTATTTTTCCACTATCACTTAGTCGATAAACTACACTGATGTCAGAAGCCAATTCTCATTTTATTTATCATGGCTAGCTAGAAATACGTAAGTATAACATGCATAACTTGACTTCAGCAAGGAATTTGCACAATATCCCTTCTTGGCCTCATAGTAAAAATGATGAAGTATGGACTGGATAAGTGGGAAATGAGCAGAAAACTGTATTATGAGACTAAGAGAAGACTTGGTTGTAACTGGTGCTTCCCCTCAAGGATCCTGAACCACCACTAACCAATGCTTTTACTAGAAGCTTGAATCATGTCATGGAGTGCACACTGAACAGCTTTGCAGACAATACTAAATACAGGGAAGCATTCAGTATGCTGGAAGGTGGGGCTGCTCTTCAGATGGACTACAACAGGCTGGAAAAAGGACTGACAGAAATCTCCTGAAATTCAGAAATGACAAATGAAAATACATGCATCTGGACAAGAACAATCTTATGCATCAGTACAGGTTAGTGACTGACTGCCTATAATGCATTTTTGCAGAAGAGGACATTGGGATCCTGGCAGAGGAGCTTAAATATGGGTCATCAATGCATCATTGTACTAAGGATGGTTACCGGCATCTTGGGCTGCATTAGTGAGATGGCTGCCTGTGAGTTGACAGAAATTACTTTTTCCCTCTCTTTACTGCTTTTGAGGCTACACCTGGAGTGTCATATCTAATCTTGAACTTCCTTGCACAAGATAAAAAGATATCAATGTATTGGAGTGCATTTAGCAAGGAGCCATCCAAAGTTCATGAGAGTGCAAAGCATAAAGTACAAGGAAATGCTAAGTGAATTTGATTTCGTTCAAACTTAAAAAGGGAAAAGGAAAGTATTAATGTTAATAGCTAACAATAGAGCTTGTGGAAGTTGACATCTTCTTAGATGTGTGCAATAATAGTGTAAGAAGTAATAGAGCAAGTTACAATAGAGGATATTCTCTATCAGAAAGAGAGAGAGCCATCACAAAGATAGTGAAATATATGAAAGGGTTTCTGAGATACATGTGGAATTTCCATCACTGGTGGTACACAAATTTTGTCTAAGCAAGCCACCTAACAACTTGGTAGAAGAGATCCAGCTTTAAACAGTGGATTTTTGGTGGGTTAACTTTGTCCAACAGTGAGCTGCTCACCCAGGGAAGAAAATGTGACAAAAAAAATCCCCTTATGGGTCTGGATAAAGATGATGAAGAGCACTTACCAGTTACCATCATGTGCAAAACAAACTTAGGAAAATTAATTTATTGCTAATTAGGATAGATTTGAGTAGTGAGGAAACAAATAAACAAAGAAAAATTAAAACGTCTTTCCCCCTGTACCCTCATCCTTGGTTTCAAAGACTCATTTTCACTCCGTCCACTCTCACTGTGTCCTACAGTGGCTCCATTTTGGACCTGGACTCTTCCAGCTTAAGTTACTCTGTTATTTTGTGATCCACTGTTAATGTCAGGCAAATGGAAAGATGAAATAGACTAACGCACACAACAGTAACAGCTTTATGGTACAGGTGGATGTGTGGGAACAAGGACAAGGAGGAGGGAAAGAAAAAAGGAACAGCTGCTCATTAAACGTTTTTCAGTATATGTATGAACACCACGGTAATACTTATCCTGCAGAAACCACAGGAGATCCTTTGCGTATCTATGATTGCACACAATATTTGCTAATATAGTTTTAAAACAAAACACAGACTTTGGAATGGTCAGGATTGCAATATTTGGATATTTTCAGATAGTATTGTTAATAACTTGTAAAGAAGTCCTCATTAAGTTGAAAGGATGGTTTGCAAGACTGATTAATGCATTGAATAAGTAACTATATTGGACTCTCTGTTTTGTGATGAAATGAGAACTTTAGGAAGAGAAAATATATACGTATAGATAAAAAGAAATTATCAGCTAGTATTTGATGACTTATCACAATTTCAGTGCATCTATGCCACAATATCAGCACAATGTGAATATTTTCATAAACAGAAGTACAGTAATAAAGGAAAAAGAAAAAGCATAGCCAAAAAATAGCTTCTTTTTGGAAGAGCCAATATCGTCTCCTGATCTCTGTAAAAAATAAATGCAATCAATCCAAACTTTAAGTATCTATTTCCACATTACACAGAAAGTATGTTTTCATAAAATAGGTAATAGCAGTGCTCTTCTTTAGCTTAGCTCTAGTCACTAGTCTGATTCTCAATTTCATACTACCCTCCAGGGAAATACCCACACACTTGTCATCTGGGCTAGGAGTGCAGTCATCAGTGTAGAGAACCATTTCTCATGGTTGTCACTCAGCTCTTGAAAAGTTACACATCCGCATATTATATGTCACATACATTCCACACACTGTAAACAATCACCTCACACTTTCGATCTGCACAGAAAAATGTGACTATTTGGAGAGCTTCATATATTGGGATTTAAATTGAAATACAACCTAGAAAATGCTTAGCTCTTGAAAATGGTTTAAATGCATCCTGTATAACACTGAAATTAATTCTTACAATCTATTTATTACAAAATATCAAAACTAAGACATTTTCCTAGAGCTGCACTCTTGCTTATTGAGGCTATGTGTGCACAGAAAATCTGAAGGCAGTTTTAAAAATTCAATACCACTGTCAGAGGAATTCCATGTTTTTTGCTGAATACATTTGCTCTGTATAATTTGCCTAATCAGCATATGTTAGGGGTTTGACTTACTGATATTTTATTTGACAAAGCAACTATTTAAGTACAGACTTCTAGAGCTGCAACATATAGGTGTCTCATGAGATTAGTTTTTAAAAAAAGATAGAAAACCATCACACCTCCTTATGAGAAATGGACATCAAAGGTTACTCTGTTTCAATCATAGTATTTCAAATATTCCATTCACACTGGGGAAAACAATGGAAATTTTATGAAAATCATTAAAAGAATGTAGGCCCATTTTTGCATTTACTCTTCAGAGAGAGTAATGTATCTGCCTACAAATGTACCCAAAAGAGATACAGTATTATAACTTCTTTTTCATTTACTTACTTGTACATAGAAATATCCTCAACATCTGAACTGAATTAGCTGCACTCTGTGACTTTACTTTTGCTATGAAAGCAGATTTCCATTTTTCCTTTTTACTTTCCTACAATGCAAGACACAAACCAGAACTGTGCTCCACATGAGGTTGGGGTGAAGTTAGAATATTAGTTAAAAGGAATTTATTTCACAATTGAACCTGAAAGTTTTCACAACTACTCTTCTTCATGTCTATTTTCTATCCATTTCTCTCTTCCTTTCCAATATTATTGTTCTTTTCAAGTTACACGAGTGAACAGATATGCTAGTCTACTCCTTAACTTTCACTTCTCATCTTTTGCGCACCATCAGTTGTTCTGTTGTTTAGTCCAACCCCAGCAGATGCAAAAGGTACATTTCATGAACCTTCAAAACTACACAGTAGATTTTTATACAGTGCTGGCTGTGTCCTTTTGTTCAGCTTAAGCTAAACTCATCAGAAACTGTGAAAAATTATAGGTCATTTAGGACCACACAGCACTAGGAGATGGTTGAAATATTCTGCCACCAATTTGGAGTAATTATTTTTACCCTTATAGATGTTATTCAGTTAACAGATGGAGAGTAGAGTTCCATCCTTTCTTATTGTTCAACACTTTTTGTCCATCCTTGGACACTTACTTTTCTCTCTACTGATCACTAAACGGTATCATTTATATTGTCTTTGGTATTAAAACCTGTGTTTTCATCTTTTGTGCAGTAACTAATTATAAGACTCTAGGGATTTACTTTAACAGATTAATAGACTACTTGGGTGCTATATAATCTCTGCACAAAGTAGCTATAAAACTCCTTACAGAATACGGTGTAATTCCAGAATGATGTGTATTAGAAAATCACAGAACTACTATTTTAAGATTAATATAAGTAGGAAATTACTTATTTCATCTTAGTGCTTTATTTTTATCAGGCCACTATTAAACATATCCAAAGATGATGAAGTTGGTATTCTATAACTGAGACTAGGACTCAATTCCATATATATATAACCCACTTTTAGGACCTGAGCTAACCTATATGTTCAAATACTTTATTTCAAATACAGTTTTATTGAATGACTTATATTTGTGGTTTTAGTGCAAAAGAAATGCTCGAATGTATTATTTCTACTAATAATATCAAGAAAAAGGATTGTTATTTGCTTCTTAAAAAGAGGAATCTAGAGAAGGTGTTGTAAATGCTAATATTAAGGAATATGAATGTTTGAATAATTAACAGAAAAGTCTTTTTATGATGTAAATAGACAAAACTTCTGCAAAAGGGTTTTTCCTTCAATTTTTAAATTAATCCTGTACTTTTTTGACTCTGAATGGAGCCAAATAGCATGCTCACTTTAGCAGAAATAGCGTGGCCGTAGTGAAGCAACACCTTGAGTACTGTGTACAGTTCTGGCCCCCTCAATACAGGAAGGACACTTAGGTGCTGGAGTATGTCCAAGGAAGTGAAAAGCTTCTTCCAAAGGGTTTGAGCACATATCTTATGAGGAGCAGGGGTTTCTTCACCTGGAGAAAAGCAGGCTGAGTGGGGACCTTATTGCTCTCTATAACTACTTGGAAGGAGGTTGTAGCGGTGTGGGGTTAATTGTCCCAAAGAATAATCAATAGGACAAGGGCAAAATGGCCTCAAGTTGCACCAATGGAGATTTAGATTGGATATTAGGAAAAAAATTCTTCACTGAAAAGTTGGTCAGGCAATATTAATGAAAAAATTACCAGCAGAGAAAAAGATTGCATGACCCCAAACTGGAGACAATAAAAGTTTCTTCTTAATTCTAGTGGTAATCTGTACCTTCAAATAAGATTTCAATCCTGAAATAAGAAATTGTGTTGGACAACAAGCCATTTATTCACTGACTTCATCATCAGTGTGATCATCATCTAATCTGATCATTTTGTCTTTTCCCTTTTTTAATTTTAGCTATATTCCGATGTTCTTATGACATCGGTGGTGTTACAAGACAGCCTTATTTTCTTTTAATTGATACATAGGCATCATGTAAATGAAAGTGTCTTTTTCTGATTCAGACGTGCTGGTTTCATTTTGCAAACAGCACAGAGACTTCAATAAAGCAAACACACACACACAGAAATTTCCTGAGCCCCCTTCATCCTCCATCCCTCCTCTCTCTTCACACTGAAGAAAAAAAGGAGGATCACTTTTCATGTCTCCTTGAATGCATTAACTACATTTTTTGCCTGTTTCACTTGGAGCATTTAACTGTCATAAGGGCAAAGCAAGGACCTTTTCATACATTTTGAAATAATACATTGTCTCTTTGGAGATAGCAGTCATTTGTTTTCATTTCACTAGTACGTTGCTCTTCAGATTGAAATATATATTAAAGGGAAAGTCCACTTTCTGAGAAATGCAATGAAATGGATGAGTTTTCTTAAGCTACATTTTATCTGAAACACAATCCTTTTATAGTTTAATGAATTATAAAATAGATTTTGAAATTCTATACTCTTATATTGATTATATTATTGTAATTCTAGAGGACAACACAGGAGACAAGTTGTCTCTGTGTCAAAATTTCAGTTTCATTTTACAAGTTTGTCTATGTGTTTTTCTCAGTAACAGTACTCTGAAATGGTATGCAAATGCATAAAAACTATGATTTTGCTCATATTTATTCTTATGCTGTGTTATTGAAAACTGTCTTTCATTGCCAAAGCAGAGGGAAAGAAACTCAAATATGCTTTTAGCTTTGTAGAACTCAACGGTCAATGGCTTTACTATGGCTTACTATTTACATTCACATTTGAAGGCAATTGCTGAACTATAATTCATTCTACAGTCTCAATAGCTGCATGCATATTGGTGTGCTTCTATGTCTTTAAAAGTTCTCATTACCAGACCCCAGAGATTACAACAAAGCAAAATTGAAGTTGTGAATCATTTAACATTAAGGAATCCATAGACCATCCAAAGGTTTGCATATTACTCATTCAAAGAGAAGTGATAAACCTTTGTTTTGATCCAGCAACAACAGAATGGTGACTTGCAGAATGCCTCAATGAAGCATGAAGCAAAACACATTCAGAATGAGATTATGAAAAATTGTCAGTTACATCTTTTTGTTGTTATTTGTTGGTGTTGTTGCTCTTGTGGTTTGGTTGGTTGGGGTTTTTTGTTTGCTTGGTTGGTTTTGGGTGTGGTTATTTTTTAGTATATTTCATAAATGTATGTAAACATACCCAGAGCCCATAGAGTATGCATCTAGATGATAATAAGAGCAATAAACAAAACACTCTTGTTTTTTTAGTGAAAATAATTATTTGCAAATGGATTTAATCAATTTTAATGGATTCCAATCTGTTTTCATTACTTCTACTTACACTCTCTTGAGCATATTTCTTTCCTGTATGTTTTTTTGCAGTCCTTAGTAAATACTTTTATCACTGAGTTAATATTATATTAAGTTTTAATGTTCATTAGAAACTGCAGAAGTTGTTAATAGTTTTATGTCAGACCTCTCCAAAATTGTATATCTTCTTTCTAATTAGTATATATCTGATACATTGAAAATACATAAAGTGGAAATAATTTCTCAGTTGCATACGTGAGTGCATACCTGTTTGCACATAGGCAAAAAATAAATATAATATCAACTCTACAAAGCTTTTTATGTGGATTTAATGCATCGTCATCATAGGCAGGAAGACCTGCAGATGTAGTCTATAGAAGAAAGGAGATTTAGACAAGGTATGTTCCAAGTACAAGAAAATTGTTTTAAATTTTGCACAGATTCTGCATTCTGAGTCAATGCACACTTGAATTTCTTTGTCTTATTATATCACTGACAAGTCTTACTCTAAGTTCTCAAGAGAAAAAGGCTTCTCAAGACAGAAGAAATTGTTATCATTGGAATCCTACAGGCTGTTCTTCCTCAGGAGAAACCTTAGACAGCATGTTATGTAATTTGGTGTAGTGTGAGAAAAGTTGGAGTAAATGACCATTTTCTCATGATTTTTGGATTTGAAATTTTTAATATAGCTGACATAATTTATCATTACTGTGGTTAAAAGTATCAGAGGATTTATCACAATCTTTTTAAGCATCCATATTATAAATGCAATTCTAAAAAGTAGAGTATATTAAAGCAATAATTATTCGATTTCTGTAAAAATGCCACTGTAAAACATAAGAAACAGGAAAATATAACTGTGATATATAATAAAGGCATGCAATTAGACTAAAAGTCAAAAGAGGGTTACAAAAGTAGTTACATCCTCTGATGGGGTTTGAGTATAATATTTCTAGTCTACTCGTACACCTAGCTGTAAGTATGCTTGAAATGTTTTTCCAGACTAAGACTTATAAAGTAACAAAAAAGTAACTTTGGGATGCCAATAAGGATTTCATGACAATTTCTCTTTTTGTAGCCACTACGTTCTCTCTGTGTGAAATGTTTCCACCTCTGCTTCTTTAGGCTTCTTAACTTATTACTTTTTAGCAAGTAATATTCACCAGCTATTGCAAAGCAAGCCTCTCAAAAGTGTCTCAGCTAGAATTGTGTACATAAATTATTTTGCAGTTTAGAAGGCAAATGGGGAGAAAGCATGAAAAGGATAATGAGTCTTTTTCTCTCTTGTTTTTATTTTTTTTTAATTAAAAATAAAATAGTAGTTTGTCACTTTAAACAATGAGCAATTAGAGAAAAAGTATCTATGCAACCATAAGTACTTTTGTGAAAATATATCCCTTTACTTTTTCTCCCTAATCAGCAGCATTCTGTGAATTTAGATCAAATTATATGATGCAAACCACATTTTTATCAAGATCGCATTTATCCAAAAAGAACAAAACAAGGCCAAATATTTAATCAAGATTCAATTGTGTAAGTTCCACAAAATTGAAAAAAAAAAAAAACAAAACCAAAAAAACAAACACCAAAAACCAGCAGGACAAAACAACTTGTTTTTCCAGAAAGACATCATGCTCAGGCTTTATGTGAATATCATAGTTCTTTTCCCCAAAGGATTTTAAGTGAGCAGTCCTAGAATTAAATTTTTGACAAACACACTAAGTATCTCAGAAAACGTGTGTGGACCCAGCATAGACCCAGCCTGTTTAGAGGCATACTAAGCTATTGACTATCATTTTACAGATAGATAAGATGAATCAAAAAGGTAGGTGAAGTTGTATTACTTATCCTGTGCATCTCACTTAAATCAGTTAGGTTGACCCCTACTAATGGAGGCTGGAGTGTGGTTTTCTCTGCTCTTTATAATTAACTATGAACATGCTTCATCAGTATTGGGGGAACACACACTGAAAGTCTTGAGCTTATATCTGTTATCATCTTTATTGTGGGGACCAGTTCTTAAGGAAAAGTGGGCTTTTCTGGCTAGAATTCTTAGAAGGCATTAATCAGCTTAATTATCAGCTGCTGAGAAATGTGTTAGCTAACATTTGGACATGAGTCAATTTTAAATGTAAAACACATAAAACAGTTATTAACTCTGAACCTTCTCTTTGCTTTAGTGGCAGAATTCTGCCTCAAAAGCAAAGAGAAATGTGGTTTCTGTTAATGGAAAACTTAATTTCAGAAAAAAAAAAAAACTAAGAAAATAGGGGATTTAGAAGACATTAATTTCTCTTCTCTCACTCTATTACTACCATACAACTAATTAAGTAGATAAAGTAACTTTAGTAAAGCTATCTAATATTTACTACAGAACTGTTAGGCAAACAAGTTTTGAGAACATAAACTAAAAGGAAAAACACAAGTCCTTTCTTATAAATAGTGTATAAGAAGTGTTTTCTTTTTGGAAAAAAATAATTTAAGATCCCTTTCTACCAATTTTCTGTAATTTTGAGGCACCTATCACTGAAATCCACAAACAAAAACATCCTTGTTTTCTTTTTATTCCCTATGATCCTCTTTCCCTGTATTCTACATCTTTTCCTGTGTTGACTGAAAAATAAATCCCAGTGTTGCACTTTCTCTCTTTTTGCTGACACTACAAACCAGGATTCAAGAAGCACAGAAGGTGAAAAGTTTTACGTGTTGCTACCTTCATAAAACTATAAAAATGTGGTGATACAGTTTTTGAAGGACACTACCCTGCAAGGTATATTTTATTTACTATGAGTTTTATAAGGAATTTTGATCATATATTTACATGCTATTTTAAGAAGCATCGTCTGTGACAGTACAGCAGATTCTCAGAAGACGATGATGATAATAATTTTCTAGCTATTGCCTTTCCAAGTCCAAGAAATATACTTGAAGAAGGTATCTAGAACTGAAGAAGTTGGTAAGAGATTACAGAAATCAGTCTTAATCTTACTTTCAATACATGCTTACAGGATGCTTTACTTTCCCCCATAGCACACAACAGGTAATCAGACTTAGTTGTAACAAAAAGAGAATATTGGTCGTTCATCAATGCATAGTGAATCAATTTTGTGCCATTTCCAGGCACAGGATAGCTAAGCCATTCCTTCTTATGGTTGCTGGTCTTGAAAGTTTCTCTCTTATACTGCTATTCAGTGAAATCTACTGAAATGGAATACATTCTGTATTTGCACAAGATTTATTTTTTTGTGTCCTTTGTAATTGGTGAAATTGAATACTATAATTTAAGATTCTTGAATGAAAATCTCAAAATTTGTACTATTATGCAAAGATTTTAAATTAATTTATTAGAATTTTTCACTGGAGGAAAAACCTGGGATAGAAAGGAATATGAAGGAACTAATTTAAAAGTTACAGTCAGATCCTACAGGTAGCATGCCACAGCCTTGTACGTGTATGTGTGTATGTGTGTATGTGTGTGTGTGTGTGTGCACTTTTAAGGTAGAGAAAATGTCAGGAAAAAAACTAAAAAATATTAGTAAGAAGCTTCTGTGATTGGCTGGATTACACTGACATTTACTGTACCAGAAAATTATGGAAACATTAGAGCTATTAGCTGCCAGTCATTTCTGTGAATAGTTCTAAAATAAGGTTATCAAAAAGGATCTGTGTAGCTTAATTTTTAAAGTGAGTTTCACAGAAGCCACAGAAGTGTTCAGAAAATGCTATTGTAGAAAGTCTTTTCTTTCTTTCCCCTCCAAACAGAAGTGAGGCACTGAGGACTACGGTATTAGTCTAAACATCACTGTAGAGAAGGGAAAAGGAAAGAGGACTTGAGGGTCAGAATTACAGAGCAATTCAGTGTGCAGCTGTGTAATTTAAAAAGACAGTATTTTTTCCATAAAACCTGAATTTTAGAAAGGTCAAACTTATTTATAAAACGTATTTTTCTTAAGAAATAAAAAACTTTTACCATAATGGTAGGAAATCTTCCTTCTTTATTGCTTTCTTCCTTGAGAACACACTGCCCTGGAGACAAGTTCTGTAATTCACTGAAAGAGAGGCTGGAAAAAACAGAGACAATGATGGAAATTCAAGTACCTATGAAGCTTCAATGTGTGTGCTTGAAGAAAACTCTTTAAAGATCAGTTATTTAACCTATCCCATAAACCTTGCTCTACTGATTACTGTTTCTCAAAACAGTGACAAAATACCCTGATGCTATCTTTTCATGGCTTAGGAAACCATCTCTCACATTTGGATTATTTTGAATTTTTTAAAAAATACATAACACAGTGGTGTTAAAAGACTTACCATCATCACAAATATATCTGTTGCAGATGAAAAGACAATCACAATGTCTGAAAACTGATTCTCATTTAAACCTTACCATTAACTTGAACTGAACAGCTGCTGTGTCAACCAAATGATTACAGGAGAAAGATAGATCTATAATCCTAAAGTAAAAAATAATTTCAAAAGAAGTATGACTGTAATGCATGACATTTAAACAAATTACACTAACATTTTATAGCTTTAAAAAATTCTTATGTACACAAACTTAAGGATAGTTACTTAAAATTCTATATAAAAGTACATTATTGTGAGGTTTCTAGCATCTGACTATGACTACAGTATGCTGGAAGGTGATGTGTTATGCATAGTCAGCAAGCAGGCTGTACAGGTCTATGCACAGTAAAAATCTATCACACTTTTCACATCAACACTCGCTACATAAGCCTGTTTATTGCTCTAAGCACAGTTTTTGATGTCTTTCCTGATTTTCCTGCCTAAGAGTACATGATGTTTGTAGTTCATTTATATTTTTCTCCTTCCTCACCTTGCTATTTTGTTACTATTGGTGAATAGGAGCTGGTCCCCAAGCTGTAGTAAACTTTTTATTTCTAAAGGTATTTTGAATCTGTTCTATCAGTCAGTCCCGCTTCTTCCATACATAATCCTCTCTGCCCATTAACCATCAGACTCAGCATATACCTACTGCCATAATGTAACATCTGCTCATTGCAACATGGACCTCAGCTGAGGCATTCAGGTGGACAAGCTTCTGCATTCTGAAAGACTTTGCATAATGCATTGTAATTTTGGTGAAGTTTTAAACCCACAACTGTTAAGCTCAGTTTCAGCTAGCTCTTACTATGGAAATGCAAATAACTGTGACTGCATGTTCAGCTTTTCTGTGCCACTCACAATTTGGTAGGCCTTATCTATCTTCAACATTGAAATTATGGTATCAGCCTAGTTGTTCCTCATAAATGGAAATTTTGCTGTAGCCCTGTTGGAGGAGAGAAGAGAAATTAGCTGTGGAAAGCAGCACAGATCTGTGCTAAGAACTGTTTGCTGTGTTTGTATGGACTTGCTATGTTAAGGACTGTTTTGCAGTTTGAAATCTGTACGAAGTTTGAGGATTTTATCATTCTCTTTATTTCACTGTGTGTCCCTGCTGGAAGTTTCTGTCCCTCATGCTGTATAACCCATCCCTGATTGGTCCGTGTCTGCAGCACTGTACCATTCCCTTGTATGGTATCACCTGCCTCTCTGTTCCCAGTTTTGAAGAATCTTGCCTTGTATGGCTGGGTCTGCCCCAGACCCTTCCCAGAAACCTTCCCAGGGTGCTCCTGGGGTCAGGCCCCAGCCCCCCGACCCTATTTAAGTTGTAGCATTTTGAATAAAGCTCTCTCTTCCTCGTGCTCGCCTAGGCAGCACCAACCTTGTTCCCGGGAGTGTGTCCCTTTCTTTCCCTCCCCCACTTTCCCCTCAGGGCCGCATAGCCCCAGTCATTATCTCTAGTTTTCTCCTGTCACATACTTCCTTGTTGAAGGATTTGAATTGCTTACAGTCTTTCAAACAATCTGAAACATTCTATTAGTTGTGCTTTTAAATGAATGCTCAAAGTGTGTGTGTGTGTACTTCTAAACACTCCTAACATTGTACCACAAACCTTCATTTAAAGCAAACAACTCTGTAAAAACAAGTACTGTAAAACAAGTTGAGAGAACAAACTTTCATATACTTCAAATTAAATGTGTTTACCTGACCTACTCCACAGAATTTATTGCAAAGGAACACATCAATTTCAAGTTTTAAGTACAAAGTAAGTAAACATAGCAGAGCAAACAAAAGGGAGGGGAAAAATTATTTAAGATTTACTATATAAAATGTTTCATTGCCTGAAGACAGTTGTGTATTCAAGCAGACTCAGGTTAGGGGTGCTCTTCTGGACTGATTACAGAACATGAGGAGAAAGGTGACTTGTGGAGGCTGTCTAATCCAACACTCCTGCTCCAGGTGTGGTCAGATAGTACAGGTTGTCCAGATTATTGTGCAATCAGGTTTGTATATCTCCAAAAAGAGACAATCTACAGCCTCTCTGTGCAAACTATTCACCTGCACAGGACAGAGAGAAACAGAACAGAGAGAAAAGCAAGAGAAATAAAGGGGGAAGAAAAGGTTTATATTCAAAAGTCCGTGTACTCCCTCTGTCCCCTCTGTTCACATAAAAGACAAATCCCTTCCTGCCCTGGTCTGTTCTTCCTGAAGAACCTGTGACTCATCCACAGCTGCAGTCCAACCACGTGAACTGTCTCTTCATGACTCTATGAACTCATTGAAATTGCAATCCTTGCTCTGTACACAGACCTCTACCTCTCCTCGTTTGTTTCCTATTGTGTATGCATTAGCATACAGGCACTTCAGAGAGATCTCCAGCCATATTAATTTCAGTGAAAAGATATGAGAGCTCATTCCACAATACTGTCTTACAGACACTTCCTGATTTATATGTGTAGACTTTGGGTGACCCCACTTCAGCCCTGGAGAAATCATACATGCCCAAATCTTCCTTATCTCTAGCAGAAAGGAGTTTGCAAATGCAAAAGGTGAAGGAAATAAAAAAGGAATTCTGGAAAATCTCTGCAATATACATAATCACAACCACAATGAAAGAAAGAATGTTCTCAGTGAAGTAAAAACTACAGATTTACTCAGATATTTGAGAACCTGTTTTATACTCATTTTACTATGATGGTTTATAGCCTCAAGTTATGCTTTGCTTCAGCCAGCTAAGAAAACAATTTAGAGAGTAAGTTACATACCCTAGATTATTCCATACTGCTTTCCCATCACTTCATACTAATTAATTAACTATTATAAGTCCATTGGTTCATAGGATAATTCAGGTTAAAAGGGAGCTCAGGAAGTCACAGGAATTTCTTCAAACACTGTCTTCCTAGAAGGTAAGAAAGATATATTTCTACCATAATCTTTTTCACAATACTAATTCTGAATTTCCTGTTCTCCCAGTGTTCCTACAAAAAATCCTTCTGCCTAAGGTTGGTACAATCAAAATAGGCTATGATATTTTATTCTGCAACAGTAGACAGCTATTACAGCTACCTGTAATTACTATCTACTAACAGTGGGAATTACAGCACATGATTACACAAAGTTAAAATGAAACTGAAATAAATTTAGGGGGTAGTATCTGCTACTAGACAGTCTCTATGACTGCAAAAAGATAAGCTAAAATTATTTCCATTCGTTATTAAAGATGTTTTGGAAAGCCACTGAAACCAGCAGCCTTTAGGGCCCAGGGACTCCTCCTTCCCGACATCTAGAGCCCAGCCTAGCACACTGTGAGATTTAGAAGTCTCAATTCCAGGCTGTCAGACAAAACTGCTGCTTTCTCCTTTGCACATTCATCTAGTTTCAAGGCTGGGTGTGTTCCCCAGAGAAACGTATGAACACAGGGCACTAGTCCCAGCAGCCACACATACTGTTGTTGGCAGGATACTGCATTAAGCAACACACACATGTATTACTACCAGAGCTCGTAAAGGGTAAGTAGGAATGGTCAAGTCCTGCTCCTCATCTCTGGTTGATCAGGTTTGAAGTTCACAAATGTAAACACACTTCCCCACACTTTCTAGATTCACAAGCACACTCATACTAATATAGGTCCATTGAATATCAGCATGGGTCCTGAACACATCTAATATCCACGTCTATACCTTAATCTCACTCACCTAATATGCAAGTCTCCTCTTCTTCGCTGACAAGACCAGCTTGAAATTCACTAGTGAACTGTGCGTATACATGCACAGGATAAAGTCCCTGAGTTCATTTATGTGTGTGGGTCCTGGGTCAGAATCATTAAGTTCTGCTACTGCCCTCAGGGCTTTAATAATGCCATCTGAAATCCCAATGGGTCACTTATTCCTAATGAGTACATGAAATATCTATTGGACTAGCATTTAAATTAAACTTTTTTATCAGGTGAGACAGTAATCCAGCCTTACAAAACAAAAGCAGCTACTATTCACTTACTTAACCATTCATGGTGGCAAACATACTTTAGTACACAAAACCAATAAAAATCCAAAAAGAATATCTTTATAAATAATGTTTGATATGCTGTACCATATCAAGCCCATAACTATAAGCAGTACTGTAGTGAAAATGCAATATGCAGAACTCCAAATCCTATTAATAGTGCAGTAGCTCTCTTACCAATATATCCAGAAGAACCACAAATCAAACTATCTCAAAAATTCTATGAGCTAAGAAATTGTGGAATTAAAAGTATGTGTTCTATACTGTTTATTCACTTCCATCTTGTTACACTTAGTTATAGCTCTGTCCTCTATGGAGCAGTCTGGGAGTGGAAGAACTTTGCACTTCAATATCAAGAGTGTAGAACACTTCTCAGATGGAACACATAATAAATGAAAAAAAGGTAATGAAAAATATTTCTTTTCTGAAAAGCACTATTTATGTAGTTGCTATAGTTCTTCTGTAGCCTCTCAAAGTCATCTAACAATGTCTGCTGGAAGCTGAATGGGACTGCAATAGTCTACTCATGCTTATCTGCAAATAAAAGTGAGGAACAGACTTTCAATTTTTAGGACAACGTATGATTGCTAAAATGGCAGTCAGATTTTTGGGGAGGAGTAGTTTTTCTGATAAACATCTGTTCTTAAATGTTTTTGACCAATGTTAGAAGATATCTTATTATATTGAGCTTCAGCTACAGTTGTACTCTAGAATTAATTTAGATGAAAGGTGGCACAAGTGAAGCAAATTTATATAAACCCCCAAAACTCCAACAGAAGTAGATATCATAAAATATGTGAAGTTTTCCAAGCTAACCTTATTTCTGAGGATCATTATGTACTTACGTATTTATTTCTTTAATTACATGGGACATTGATGCTCAAGGTCCATAATGAGAATTTGTAAGAAAAATTATAAAAGTAAGAATAGTTACAAGGTCATAAAAAACCTGAACAATTAAGATGTTGTGAGAATATATACCTTTGGTTTGTTCCTATAATTTTATTGAAAACTCCATAAATAAAACGTCAAAGTGAGCAATATATATTATAGGAGAATGAATCTTTTTCTTTCTTTTTTTTTAAACACCCATAAAAGCAGTATCACTGCTGAGAGGTCAAAACTATGCTCCCATAATCAGACTTATTATCATTTTTGCACATATACAACAGTATGAATAAGATAAAATACATGAAATTTCAAAAACTTTCTTCAATAAAAAAGATTATGTCATTTTTGAAAGATGAATTCAAATCTTTAACATTACACGTCAACCTAATACTTCCTGGGATGGATCTGAATTCTTCAGGCACCAAAGTAAAAAGCTGCAGAAAAGCAAACTATTGTTATTCAGATGGTAGTAATAAAACAGACATCATTCATCTCATGTCTGTTCTAATAAAGAACAAAAACATACTTCTCAAAAAAACCCATCCAAACTTCCAGGACTTTGGGGGCTACTGTGATTTAATTTTTTACTTTTTTATTACATTTTTTATTTATATAATTTGAACGTATTTTAGCTTTCTATTGTTCCGCTATAAAAAAGTAATTTGCTCAAAGCAAACAAAAATCTTTATTTCTGATTTAGGAGACAAAAAAAAATCCATGAAAACATATAGGCTGTGAAGAAATTTGCAAGCAATTTTTAAAACAATTATGCTAAACTTAAAATTAAGTCTTCTTCAACATTCCTCTTTTCAAAATTAAGTTAAAATTCAGCCAGAAATTACAGCAGAAAGTATCTTGCTATCAGTGCAAGATATTGAAACTGGAGACGTTATTTCATATTTTATTGCAGTTCATTCAGTTAAGGTTTGTAGAAAGTGGTTATGTTTAAAATTCTTTGCTCTGTCTCCAGAAAACCGTGTGACACTAAGTATTTGGAATCTATAACATTGATTTGCTTTAATTCATTGCCTTTGTGGTGTGTGTTAGCTTCTGAAAAAAATGTGTCCAGCTTGGGTTTAAAAAGGCTTGATCACTGAGCCACGCTCATAGAACCAAAAAATTTCCATATGCATATTTCATGAGTGCTTTTTTCAGGCACTGACATAATAAATAGGTTTCCAGTTCTGAGATGTATCTCTTTGCTCTTACAACTGACAGGATTCACACAAATTTTTTAATAAAAATTTTGCACACAGAAATAAAACCAAATTAAAAATTATTTGTAAATAAGATGCAAGATTATCAAATAGTGTCAATAGATTGTCTGTTTCAAATGTGTGTGAGCATCAGTGTAATACACATAGTGTAATACAGAGGTTTTCCACTTTCAATTAACTTTATAGTAAAAATTTTAATTGACTGCATTATGTTGCATTAGTTGACTACATTATTAACAACACTATCATGGGTAGGATGGAACAAAGATTTAATATCCTTGGGTTAAAAAAACCTCTTACAAATAGAACATTCTCCCTCTTCAACTTTGATTTATCAGAGGAAAATGTTCCTTTACGTGTGGAAATTTCAGATAAAGTCAAAAAATGCTGAGACAAATCTAAAATGAGATTAAGTAGACTTTAATATGTTGTTAACTCTTGTAATAAGAAAGTGCTGTCATTTTTATTTATTTTTTTTTTTTAACCTTCAAATTTATGGACTCAAACCCCACAGAATATACAGATTTGAGCAGAACAATACTTAGTTACAAACTGTGAAAAGACATTCCCATGGTTCCTAAAGAGACTGCTTGTTTTGGGCAGTATGTTGAACACATGATTCATTTCTGTTGTTTTTGCCATCTGTGGCTGCACCATTTGTAGCAGTTATCACTGCATCTGGAAGAAAGGTGACTGAAAGGGGAGAATAAATAAATGAAAATAAAATACCCTGAATTGAAAGACAGTTATTGTTACTTCACAGATGTCATAATGCTAATTCATCAACTGCTGGTTAAGGTAGAATTCTTCCCCTCAAGATAAAACATTACCTCTTCCTTCATTGCTGAAATTGTTCCTAGAGAAGGATGAATTGTCTGAGCAGCTGAGTTTTCCTCCACACCCAGTCAGCAAAAGAAATTATCAACATATAATATCGAACCCCCTTTATAGTGATATTGAATATGGACAATAAGATTGTACTTGCCTGTGGATAGTCTAGTTAAATCTATGTACTTCAAAAACAAAGGGAGATCTTCAATTACAGAAACATACAGAACATAAAGCACATACATAAATATGTACTTTATGTATTTAGAAAGTGCAAGGAACTTGTCAGCCTCTGACAGGTTAGACAGTAATACAACTACCGAGGGCCTGAATTTGCAGGAGCTACAGACACTACAGACACTCTATATCTACATTATAGATTCACTAGTGTCACTGAAGAATGCTTATCATGCTAGAACAAAGATAACAAAAAGAAAGGTACAGTTGAGCAATCTACTTTAAAATGGTGGAAACTGCAGTATTCAACATACTATAGAAACCACTTTACATTTATTAAAAGTGTGTCATGCCATTTCTACTATATCACTATTTTTACTGTTCATCTTTTGTGTGTTTGCAGCACTGTGATTTATTATCTGCTTCTAGTTGCTCTTCAAAGTAATTCTCAATCCATTTAATTTCCTTCATTAGCTCTCCCCTTGTTTCTCTCCTTCACCCTTAATCTCCTTCGCTAACCTTTCCTGTTTAATTTTCTTTTTCTCTTTAAACATTGTATCCAAAATGCATCCTCCACAGTTTTAAGAGCAAAATCCCCAGGGGTTCACCTTTCCATTCTTCAATAAAACCCACTTGCAAAGCATGTAACTATCTCAGCATGTTATTAGTCAGTGTTGAGCAAAAGAAATGCTGCAGTGCTAAATGGAGTCATTAAACTGCCTAGTGACAATAATAAGTGCTTGAGGAAGCTGGTATTTCCCATTTGCTAGTCTAATAGCTATATTAGGGCCATCTTTCTTTTGTGGAGAAGATAAAAAGAAAATATTCAGTATTTGACGGTTTTCCTTCTCCTCCATTGCACTACTTGTTCCCTGACTTTATTCTCCCTCTGCAGCTTCTTACCCACTGCTGGAAAATTGCAAAGTCTAGTTCTCATTCCCTTTAAGCCAATAGTAGTTTTAAAATCAGCTTCAATGAGCTGTGTGTATCAGGCTTTTGGAGAAGGAAACAGGTTCTCCACTGACTAAAGTGTTTTTTGTCTCAATGAGTATTACGTGCATCAAGCCTATGTCTGCGTGCCTGGCACCCACCTTTGGTGGAGCTAAATAGGCTTGTTAGGGCACCAACAGAAGCATAAGTATGTTAGCACAGCACTCAACACAGGCTTCATTGACTCTGATGAGAAGCAGAATATCTTATCTTGAGGCACGTAGGGTTCCTGTTCAGCTGCACTGCTTCCAGCAGTTTAGTCAGCTGTTTCAGAGCTGTGTCCTGCATTATGGTACCCCACTCCGCCACAGACATTCTTGCTAGTCATGAAAATAACAGCACTCTTACTGAATTCCAGCTGGTATGTCTATTCTGATGGAATATTTTGCAGTCTTCTACTGAAAATGGGATTTGTTCTTGCTTTAGTTTTCGAGTGGATGGTGGTTTATATATGAACATTTTATCCAGTGCTTTATTCTTTTGGGGGAGTTTAAAACATAGAAGAAATAACTCAATGAGCACGTGGGCCTTGTGCTTGTTTCCTCCCAGTGATAAAAAGTTTAGAGATATTCAAGGAATTTCACATGAAGATTCATTCCCAAGTGTTCAAACAACTCCCTTAAATTTACTTGTTAACCAGAAGGATCAATCAGGTAGATGAAGTAGGGAAGGTGTATGCAGGAGAAGAAGATGTAATGAAAAAGAAAATAAAAAGAAATACAAAAAGTTGAGGATTTTTTAAATGTAAATCTATCAGTTATGTACCAAAATCATCATGGAGCACATGTCTGTGCAATCCTACAAATTAAAAGAAAAAGAAAAAGGTCAAAATTCAGGTGACTGAATGCCCCAATTGCTAGCTTTGACCTCATGTCTGTGTCTCTCACTAGAAACTTATTTTAACATTCCTGTCACACTATTTAGTCTAATTTAAACTGTACTGACAGAAAAAATTATGCAATATAACCTTAAGCAAGGAATTGTTAAGAGAGTTGGTATGTCCTGTCATTAAGCATCTGCTATTAGGAGTCATGCTAAAGGTTGAGCTAGAATCTCCAGATTGGACAAAAAGAAGTGACTGATAATAGTTACATCTGTCATGCAGTTAGGCAAAAATGTGCCACATTAGAGGAAATGCCTGAATAGCATAAATATATTTATTTGTTTGTCTCTGAAACCTCAGAAAGTAAACAGGACTGTTGTAGCTGCCTGTGACAGATGTTGAACATAAAAATTAAGCTGTTAATATTGTGCTTATTGGATGCTAACCCCAGATTGTATGTACAGAACCATTTTAAAGCTTAAATGTTCTGCTGTGTGTAACTGAAGGATTTTTTTTTCCCCGTAATGACTGCTCTTTCTGTTGAGTTATGCAGGTTTTCTTCAGTAGTTTTACTAAAATTATAATTTCTTCTCTTAGGGAAATGACATGCAGAGCACTGACACAGTTAACCTTCACATTTTTTTTAAGACACTGATGTTTAAATGATTAAATTGGTTTTAATGTCATATAACTGCCAACTAGTTCTTCTCAGTGGCCTCTTATATCCATAGATTCTTCTAAAGCTAAGAAGTGTAAGAAAGTGTAAGGTCTCTGTCACTTGAGAATCAAAGCAGTTTTCCAACATTTCTTTTCAGCAATGTGAGATTTTTAAGTACATGGGATGTTTTTTTTATTTTTAGTATACTCTGTGTTGATAATAGTCATGGACACTTGAACTGAAATTTATCTACCATAAGTTTAGACATCTACAGCTATGTGTGCATAACTCAGTTACCCACTTTAGTCCTCTTTTGTCAGTCAGATGAATTATCCCCCTTGAAGGGGCCTATTCATATGTATTGACTATAAAACACAGAGATAAATTCTACCACTGCAGTCAGTGGTCAGTCCTAAGTATGATCTATATAAAGTATCCATTGACAAATACATTTTCTTTGTGAGTATCTCCTGTCTTTGGAGGTCACCTCAACCCTTTATGTTGCACACAGAAAGGACAACAGTAACAACTTCAAAAGTGAGATAAAGTTGACCCCATTAGAGTAAGGACATTCAATTGCATGTATAATTAGCCAATTAGAATATAAAGGATTAATAGAATATAAAGGATTAATATTTTAATTTTGGATTGACTGTTTTTTTCATCTGTACTTGGTCTTTTATTCACATATTTTTCTACTTAACATTTGCAACTATAGATAATTAAGATGTACTCTTGGAAGTTTTTTAAGTCTATCATACTGTAATATAATTAAAAAAAAAAAAGTAATCCAGTACTGAACTTTCTATTTGTATTTTTCCTTATTCCATCTGTTCTTAGAAAAATAATAATGATAATTAAAAAATGACAAAGTAGGAATATTTGTGATTTGCCTGTTTCTGCCAGAACTATGATGATCAGTTATCACTCATTGTCATTCACTCACCTGGTGCAAATGTGTTGAGAAAGCTCTGAAGGATAGACTTACACTGAAGTGAACGGAATCAGTTGTTATTTTCTAAAGTCCCAAACTATGTTACTCTATTTTGAACACTGAATTTAACATTTTCAAAAACTATCTTTCTATTGTGCAGAATATTTAATATACATGTGAAACAGTTTCAAACATGAATCCTTAATGCATGTGAAAAAAACAACAGAAGGAAAAAATAGAACCACAAAACCAAACATCTGTCACTATTACTTTCAGCTAAACCAAATTAATACAAGACATGCATGTAGTGAAAGAAAAGCTGCAGAAGAAAATGAGTGAAAGACTAAAGAAAATTTTAAAATGGTGTTGCAAATCACAGAATCACAGATTGGGTGAGAGTGGATGAGACCTCTGGAGGTCATATGGTCCAACAACTCCTTTGTTCAAGCAGGACAGCCTTTAGTTGGTTGCTCAGGACTGCATTCAGACTGCTTGGGGATATCTACAAGAGTGGAGAATCCTCAGCTTCTCTGGGCATCCTGTTCCAGTGCTCAGTCACTCTCATGGTGATGGTAGGGTGCAAAGTGATGGAGACAGGTTTTTTACTGCTTCTTGTTGTGTTGTCCCTCCAGTGGGTATCAGGGTGGTGGAAATGCCCCCTGAAGACCAGGGCCTGTGAATGTGAGGTTGCTCCTATTTGTCCTAATCCACCTGCTTTTCCTAGTCTGTTGGCCTTTACTTGTCTTCTTTTCATTCCTAATGGATAAGATATTTACTCCTCATCCATCCCCAGACATAGCTCCATGCACTCCGGCTGTTCTCTCACATAAAGGAAAACTCCACTTTCTCATCTTCTCAGCCTGTGCTTCCTAAAGAGCCTTCATCCCTTGATTGCATCACTCCAGTCACACCTCCATGATACCAAAGAGATCACAGCCCTGCAAGTACACACAGAGCTCGAACTCATGATGTTTTATTTCTCACACTGTGTGCTCTGGTGTGATTTGACCTTAGTTTGCAAGACAGCAGCTAATTCATTGTACTATTAACATATTTAATAAGAATTGTTTAACACCAGTGCATACTTATGATAAGCAAATGTAAAGTTTATTTTGCCTTTTAAGAAAACAAATACCCCTTCTCCAAGTCTGTATTGGGACCTAACCAACAAATCCTTATGATTTAGTAATGATACCTGTGAAAAATAGAAACACGGCACACTGAATTGAGCTAGTATGGAGGAAATGCATTCAGGATTTTGAAATTATGTATCATTTAAATTCTATGCGAGAGTTTAATTGTCTCATGGACTACTATGCAGGGATCTTTCAGATAGTGGCAAATTTTATTAAATATGTACACATATCTGCCAAAAGCAAAAGATAATTTTTTTATATACATTTTTTTAATGTTCTTTTAAAGACTGGTAGTGTAACTTAACTTTGTTTCCTTTGTTGTTAGTTAATTCTAAGTTCAATTTAGCTTTTAAGAGGGCAGTGTAACCTTCCCAGAAGCAAATTCCAAATGAACGCATTTCTATATCCTCTGATACTCCTATTGGCCAATTTACTCCAAACAGTAATTTTGCATAACCGTGTTTCTGTCTCCTCTCATCCTAAACTAAACTATATGGCAGTGCAACATGCATTGGAGTGGAAATGAATTCTCTTCTGCAGTCCTTCAGCAGGATGCGCTTGCCTTTGCATATGTCCTTTCAATTATGTCAAGATAATAATTTTGCTAATTCTGGGGTTATTTAAAAAGCATTCAAACATCTGACATTTCACAGTAACAGAATCTAGTATCAGACAAGCAGTGACAAATCCCATAAACATCCATTTTTATGTTGTGGGAGTATTTAAAGCTCCATTTAAAATTAGAAATTTTGGAGTGCATTTGTTAGAAATATAGAGTTCACATTAATAAACTTAGAATGTAATTTGCTCAAATTTATTATCTAGTTCTGGATAAACTGCAAGCATGTCCTGTAAACAAAAACAGAATTTTAATATACTTATATCAAATCAAGATGTGCTAAAGAGTATATCTACAGATTAAAAAGTAATCCAGATATAAGTGTAAGAATATATATCTAGTTTAGAAAGATTTTTTTCTTAAATTTTAACTGTGAGTCCTAACAGTTTCATAGTAATAAATGTATTTTCATCTTGTCATAAGTCATAGCTTAGCTTTTAGATGGGTCATCACTGCATAAGAAGATATATTAAACTGTAACATCTCACTATGTAATTGACAAATTTTCCACTAGGATAATGCATTCAGGAAGTAATACAAGAAAAATAAAATGAGTTGCACATAAAAGATAAGGGTTTCAAGTGTAAACAGATGACATGCATGATCTGTTGTCATCCCCAGAAAGTTACTGCACGTTTGGTGTCTGAAGTCTTATTAAGTTGACCAAAAATAGCTAGAAGGTCTAGAGAGATTTTGTTGAGACCCTGAGTCAATTTTAGACCACCAGCAGTGGATACTTATACACATAAGGAAGGGTTTTATGTTCAATAGAAAGCTCATCAGGAACAGTTTCAAATGATGAGAGGAAGACCCTGAGCACAGAAAATGCATTTAAGGTTATCTACATTTGCACACATATGATGTGAATTTCATAAAGATACAACTATCGGGAGATGACCTCTCATTTATTTAGAAATAGCAGTTCAACTCACTATCACGTAAAAAACACTATTGAGCTCGAGAGAAATCAGGGCTACCACAGCCATCACTAGTCATTCTAAGCAAGGTACAGTCTATCCAATCTATCTAATTGAGGTGTTTAATTTACATCTAAATTCTAGGCACATAGTAACTCCTTCTGAAGTAAATGATTGTACAGTAAGTTGAGTGGGGCCTTGAAGCACTCTACATGAAAATTTTTCTCTGTATAAATTTACCTACATATTGATTGATACTAATGAATATTGACAATTACAAAGCTGAGTTTTGGAAGGAAATTTAGTGTTAAGTGTGTATATATAAATCAGTGCATATTGCCTGAGGATTGGAAAGAAACTTTAGTAACATGCACAATAAATGAAGAAATTTAATAATAAGGCACAATTTTGTCTACTGTATTCTAATGTATCTAGCACTGAATCATTTCAGATTGGAGACACTGGATTTTTTAGGCCTATAGCAAAAATTTCAAGTCTTCACTTTTTCATACAAAATATCAACCTTCCTATTGTTAAAAGTAGGTGAATGTTTTCTAGTGTTTCTTTCCAAGCATTTAATTTATTCTGCCTCATTGAAAGAATGCATGAATTCTTCAAAGGACTCTTAAAATAAATGGGCTCATTTAATAATGTAGTTTTAAAGATATGGTTGACTCCAGATAGATTTGCATCCAGGTTTTAATATTTCAGGATTTTTAATATATTATAATGATGAATAACTTGGGTTGGTGGGGTTTGGTTTGAGTTTTGTTGGGTTTTTTTATATCATCATTTTTCAGCTTAGCAAAACTGAGTTACTTGATTTGAAAAGCTCGTGACAGGTTTCCATTACCAAAACTCAGCCCCTCCACAATAATCATCCATATTTCTTCTACAGTATTCCCCAATGAAAGTAAAAGGTCTTACCTGTCAGCAGAAGAGACAATATGAAGAGCACACTATGTTGAGCAGACTATCTCACATGTATCGTGGGGTAAAAAAATACATATATCCATTTGCTTTGGTTTTGTTATTATCTTAAAGTTTATATTAAAGATTTGAGTTATGAAGCGGGATGACATTCAGTTCTCAATCAGTGTCAAAGTTAACATATTATCTTAGCACTTCATTATAATGAATTTTCAATTTTCAGATAAATTCATGAGATATAAATAATAGCTCAAATGCTATCCCTTATGTTTGGCTTAATGAAAAAGGCAAATTAAAAATCAATATAAATATTGTTTTATACATCCTATAATTTTTATGATGCTGCTGTTTCTAATATTTTCAGTAGCTTGTTGCACAAAAGTGATTTGGATGGAAGATCTGTGGTGTTTTAACAAAAAACTACCGGTGTGCTAAAATATTTCATTAAAACAGTAAACTACTAAAAACTGGATTAACATATCTGCAATTCTAGATGAAGGAATATTTTTTTTTTACTTCTTTTTAACTAGCAGACATAGTTCATCTACTTTGTCCATATTAATGTTACCACAAAAGAAACTATTTTTGAGGATAACTCATAACTCATATTTATATTAGCTAAACTCATCAAAAGTTCCAAACCCATTTCCAAGAATATTATAAAACAATCACATATATAATCTGTAGCATATTTTGAATAATCACTCAATTTAAACTGTAGAATTAGACCATCTAGAAAACTTCTTTTTTTTTGTATTTCAACATTGATACGCAAACCACAAATAATTTTAAACACCTGTTTTATAGTTATTTTGCAGATTCATTGACAAATTAATTGGTAGCTTTTTACCTTATGTTTTGTGTATTTGCTGTACAATCTTTTCCACTAACTCTTCAGTTAAATGAAGATCCTTTGATGAGTCAAAGGATAGGTTGTGACGTGAAAACTTCTACAAGGTCTCTCAGAAACAGACTTTTTTTTTTTAATACTTGTGGCATCATTTAACATTGTTTTACCATGTTTATGTACTTTGATGTTCCACGCACCAATCTCAGATGAAGACTGTATTTGTCTTTGCTCAAATGTTCAACAAAAGAACAGAGGAAAGTCCATCTTATTTAAAGCACTACAAAAACTCCAGATCTTTAGCTTTGTATTAGTCAGAAAGAGAAAGTTACTCTGCTTAAAATCATACTGCTTCTGTGAGATATTGTGTGGACTTTTTTTAAAATACAAGAATATACAGAATAACTACTAATGCATCTAAAATAGTCCCTCCTTCTTTTTATTGTTTCTAAAAATAAATTTAGAGGCTGCCAAAGAATCGATCCAGCCACTCAGGATTATGCCTGCCTCCCTTTCTTTCACTAAGATAAACACCAAAAAAGGTGTATCAGTGGGTAGAGTGTAGACCAGTAGCATACAGGGCAAATTTATGTAGGAAATCAGGATTGCTATGAACATATTAGTAATATTTTCACCAAGATTTGTCTACCTTCTTATTCTCAAAAGTTCCTCCTGTATGAGTCATAATTCAGTTCAGAAAAACACTTTTTTCTTTTAATTTTATTTATCAAAATATTTATTCTTACTGTATTTTAATAAACTGTTGAACAGTGTATATGCTACAGGATATGATTTTCAATTACCTATTTTAAATAGATAAGATATACTTTTTGACTAAAAAATTATGCTCTCTCTCATTAGTAATTACATTCATTTCATCCTTGTTTTGATAATTTGTAATAGCTTTCCATTATGTTAGAAACCCTGATATTTCTCCTTTCAATACCTACATCCTTTCAGCACATTTTGATGTATTTACTTACCAGTCCACAGAACAATTATATCCAACTAGATACAATAACTTCTTTTTCCAGTAGTGAAAAAAAAAAGAATTATTATTCCAACCATGTGAGATATACCTCCAAATTTGTTCTTTCATTTCAGTTATAATCAAGTAATATCACCTTCAGTTCTTCTTGTTCATTCAGTATAATTCTTGGAAAAATACACAGGTATACAAGATATTTGGGAACTCTATCTATTATCCTCTTCTCTCTTAAACTTTTTATGAATACTCCTGTACTCTATGATTTCAGATGACTACAGAAGTTGTTGTAGCTTATGCTTGTTGGCAGTTTTTAGTCAATTTTCTTTTATTTTTTTTTCCCAAAGATTACAGTATTATGAAAGTAGATCTATTCCTGTTCATGTTGTAAGAAAGACTAAGTGTTTCAGGCTGAAGGAGGAAGGAAGGCTGATTTTGCATGACTTGTGCATTTATTCTTCTCTGGGAATAACCTTCAACTTGGTAGCATAACCATAGCTCCAGTTCCAGACTTATTAATCTTTGATTCCAAAATTTTGTGGTAACTTTTGATTAGTAGAAGATAATTTTTGGGGGTATCCCTCACACTTAGTGGAATCCAGAAACCAGGATTATCCATTTTTTGACAACTGCTCTAACAATTAAATTATTTAAGAAAAATAAAAATGTTCATTTTCAATACTCCTCTAAATATTTTTTACATTTTTTAGCATATTTTGTATTGAGTTTGCTGGGATTCAGGTCTGTTGCCTTAACATGGTTCACAAGAGAGTAGCAAGAGTGAAAACAATTCTTTTTCCTGGAACATGCCCTTAAAACTCCTGGATGCCTGAAAGTAAATACTGTGAGAAATCTGGGGCTAAGCCTAAACAAGGGAGTGAAGAGAAAAAGAAATCGTTTAATGAGCTTTGTGAATTTTGAGTGCACAAATCCTAACTTATGCATAACATAGACAGACTGATTACAGTTGCTAAATTATCAAGTGCAGGAGAATATTTTCAGCCACAGAAACTCATCTGTGCTTACTAGAAGCTTGTTGGAATCATCCCTGCCATAGATTTGACTAGTGCCAACTGTCAGTGTTTTGGCTTGGCTTGGATATCAGCAAATTTATAGGGTCATGCAGCCTTTGAAGGTAAAAGATTTTAACAGTAAGAGAGTGTTCTGCTCCGTGTCAGCTGGCCTCAACACAGAGAACAGACCTTGGCATATTTAGTTTGCTAAAGTCACATATCCACTGCATGAAGAGTTTTCTTTTAAAATTTGATGAAGAGTGCTACTTAGGTATTGCTAGCAGTGCCCACCTAAAAAATTTTAAATACAGAAATTCAAAGCTTTTTGTGCATTGTTTTTTAATGATACCTTTACCATTGTTCTTGATTTGTGTCTTTTTCCTTTAAAGAGCGTGGCTGTGACAGAAGAAAAGATCTAGAGAAATTGCTTCTTCCTTGGTGAACACTAGATATGCCCCAAGAGAGAAGCTCCAGAGCTTGGAGGGTGGTAACTACACAAAATACAATGATAGAAAGTATGAAAAGATCTCCGTAATGTCAGGGAGTTGGAGTACCAGTAGATCACAGAGACTGAAAAGGAGTAATAGGGAAAAGACAGTCCAACAATCATGGGCATGGAAGGAGAAGGTAATGAAGAACAAGAGTTTTGTCAGTTTTTCACAGCCTAAAACCAACAAAGTATGCTGACGCCTGAAAGTATGACCAGCTTGCAGCGATGCAGTAGGCAAAGAAAATTGTAAATAATTCAGTTACACTGTTTTATGATCTAGTCTCCTCAACTTTCCCTGTTCAAAAATGTCTTGGGATTTTTAGTACGTATGCTTTTCAAAACTGCCTTTCTTTTTTAGTGGGTTGGGATTGTTTTTAAGTTTAGTTTAAATGCTTTTCCTTTGGTTGTTTTTTGTTTGGGTTTTTTTGAGAAAAGGAATATAACTAGTCAGGTCAAAAAAACACCTGACTTATTCAGGATATTTTTACTTATTGATTTATAGATCATAAATCTCTTTCAGTGCATTCTAGCCCTATATACTCAGTCTACTCACAGAAGACAAAACATTTTTCATTTTATCCATATCTTTTTTTTGATTGTTTGAAGGTATTTTATGCTGATCATTAGCTTTCCCGTTGTCTGAATGCCTCTTAAACACTGATGTCTTTAAGCAAGTCATGCCTGTAAGAGGTTTATGATCATTGCTGTTGTTCTTTTTGAATTTTTTGCAGTTGTTTCACATCAGAAATGAACATACTGTTCTAGCAAGAATTTATAAATTACATTCCTCTGTTTCAACACATGTGCACACACACATGTATGTGTACATATACATAGTCTATGCTCACTTAAACAAGTTCTCCCTAAAATTTTGAAAAATTAACATTATTTCAGGGAGTTTGTTTATTTGTTTGTGTAGTGGTTATTTGGGATTTTGGGGGGGTTTGGTTTTGATTGGGGGGTTTTTTGTTTACATTAAGGTAGTGCTGTTAATTGATCAAAGTATTCCAGAGGCTGAACTATTAAGAAACTAATGGATGAATAAACTCATTATAAAATTTAGAGAATTAAACACTGATATACAAAACTAGTCTTGTACCAGTAAAGGAAAGACTACAGCATGGTCAAGTCAGATATGACAATGCACTCTCTGAGCCCTGTCCCATAACCAATGGTGTGAAACAAGGTTGTGTTCTCGCACCACCCTTGTTCACAATTTTCTTCAGCATGATGCTCCAAAGGGCCACGGCAGACCTCAATGAAGACAACAGCATCTACATCAGATATTGTACCGATGGAAGCCTATTCAACCTAAGGCGACTGAAGGCCCACACTAAGACCCTCAATCACCTTGTCCACAAGCTGCTTTTTGCTGATGATGCCGCCCTCGTTGCTCACACAGAAGCAGCTCTGCAGTGCTGAACATTCTGCTTTGCAGAGGCTGCTGAGCTTTTTGGGCTGGAAGTCAGCTTGAAGAAGATGAAAGTTCTCTATCAACCCGCTCCTCAGGAAGTCTTTCACCATCCCCACATCACCATAGGTGAATTAGAACTTAAGTCAGTCCAGCAGTTCACCTATCTGGGAATCATCATTTCCTCAGACGGTAAGAGATTGACAAAGAGATAGACAACAGGTTAGCAAAGGCATACAGAGCTTTTGGAAAACATAAAAGAGTCTGACAGAATAGACACCTGAAGAAAAGCACAAAGATCAATGTCTACAGAGCCATTGTACTGTCCACTCTTCTTTATGGGTCTGAATCGTGGGTCATCTACCGCCACCACCTGCGGCTCCTCGAGCGTGTTGCGAAATGGTTAAAGGCTACANCTAAACATCCACTGGACAGACTACGTGCCTAATGTGTCTGTTCTTGAGCAGGCAGAGGTCGCCAGCATTGAGGCCATGCTGCTGAGAACGCAGCTGCACTGGGCAGGGCACGTCTCCAGGATGGAGGATCACTGCCTCCCTAAGATTGTGCTCTATGGTGAGCTTGCCACCGGCTGCCGCAAGAGAGGAGCCCCAAAGAGGAGATACAAGGACTCCCTCAAACAGCACCTCAGCCTTGGCCATACTGACCACCATCAATGGTCCACTCTGGCCTCCAATCGGGAGGCATGGAGGCACACCATCTATGACGCTGCTGCTTCCTTTGAGAGTGCACACAGGATCAGTCTCGAAGAAAAAAGACAGCGCAGAGAGAACCGTGCCTCACCAACACGGCCTGAGGAGACTTTCCATTGTGCCTTTTGCAACTGGACTTGCCTATCGCGCATTGGCCTTTTTAGCCACCAGCGCACTTGTAGCAAGTGTGGGTAGAGCCCTTCCCAAATCTTCATTCGCAAAGCCTAGCCATGATGATGATGACTAAAGGTAAATTAGTGCAAGACCTAATTTCAAGTGAGCAAGTTGCAGTGTTTTCTCTATCACAGAGTCATAGAATTATTAGGTTGGAAGGACCTCTGGAAATCATCTAGTCCAATCTTCCTGCCAAGAAAGCATTACAGAGAACAGGTTACACAAGAACATGCTTAGGTGGGTTTTGAATGTCTCCAGAGATGAGACTTCTCAACCTCCCTGGGCAGCCTGTTCTTGTGCTCTGCCACCCTCAATGTAGAGAAGTTCTTCCTTATGTTAAGGTGGAACATCTTGTGTTTTAGTTTATGACCATTACTCCTTGTCTTGTCATTGGGCATGACTAAGAAGAGTCTAGCACCATCCTCTTGGCACTGCTTTTGAGATATTTATATGTAGTGATGAGATTGCCTCTCAGTCTTCTCTAGACTAAACAGGCTCAGCTCCCACAGTCTCTCATAAGAGAGATGTTCCAGACTCCTCATCATCTTTGTGGCCTTCCTCTTGACCCTCTCCAGGAGCTCCTCATCTTTCTTGAGATGTGGAGACCAGAAACTGAACACAATACAACAGATGTTGCTTCACTAGGGCCGAGTAGAGGGGAAGGATCATCTCCCTCTACCTCTTCTCAATGCACCCCAGGATCCTACTGGCCGTCCTGGACACAAGGACACACTGCCATGTGATCATGGTCAACTTGTCATCCACCAAGGCTCGCAGGTCCTTCTCAACAGAATTACTCTTTAGTATGTCAGTCCCCAGCCTGTACGAGTGTTTGGGGTATTTCCTCCCCAGGTGCAGGACCCTACACTTGCCCTTGTTGAACCTCATTAGGTTTCTCTTCCCCTAACTCACCAGCTATCAATGTCCCGCTGAATGGCAGCACAGCCTTCGCGTGTATCAGCCACTCCCCTCAGTTTTGTATAATCAAACCTGCTGACAGTACATTCTATCTCTCTGTCCAGGTTGTTGATAAGCAAGTTGATTAAGAGACCCGGCACTGATCCCTGGAGAACACCACTGACTACAGGCCTCCAACTGGATTCTACTCTGCTGATCATGACCTCTGACCTCTGCCATTCAGATGATGATCCGATGATGAACTCTGAGAGGAAATTAGAAGAGTTTGAAAATGTCACCAATAAGAGGCTTTAAAGATACATTAAAATAATACTTCTATAATGAAAAATCCTCCTTAGAATGTTTACAACACCACTACAGTCCTATGGGATGACACCAGTCCTTACAAAAAGACCATTAGTCTCAGTAAGTCCACTTGACTCGTGAACTTCTATTACAATTGTAGAAGTGACTTGTGACTTCTATTAAAACATATTTTTATGTACACACTTTCCAAAGGAAGTGTGCATACTTTCCAAAGGAAGATAATTTCAAGAGTTTGTGGCATAATGCTGAAGCAAAGTTTACAATACCAAAATATACAAGAAACATACTATTTTCTCAAACTAAAATTCTTCAAGGGAATTTTAATTCATATAATCCTTTACCGTCTATTTACAGACCTAATAAAGAAAGCTAAACTAATGAGTCATGGAGAGCAATACTAAGCTCAATACTGGTTTATGTTGATCAATATTACAATTTATTTAATGCAATTCAACTTCTTTTGTGATTTTTGTCTACTGAACAATGTTCCTTTAAGTTGATTTTCTATTCATTTAATTATTGCAGGGAGATAGATATTCAAATTAAATTAAATACAAATACTTTGACACATGGTAGGCATTTAGCAGCTGCTAATGTGAAACACTAAATTGAACTGGATCTAAACAAGAGTTTTAGAAACCCTCCCTGAATTAAATTACTTTCCTTAATGCTTCTGCTGTTATTTTTACTTTTCCTTCACCAGAAGAATCTTTCAGGGAGAAAAGTTTCAAGGTAGCTAATATTCCCTTTTTTGGGGCCTGCCACAGTGGGCACAATCTTACCCATTGACAGAATTTCCCAATATAAGGTTCGCTGTATGATTTTCAATATCCATGGGAGTAGCATGAAATACAGCTGTTATTTCTATTCACACATGATGAAACTTGTTTCACTTATGTTATCACTGATTTTCATGGAATGTAATATATTTAATAGGAAAAAAATCACAAACTTAGATGGCATATTTGTTATATAGACGTATCATATGAATTATAATTTTCTGTAAGAGTAATGTTTTATTTAAACACAGAACAGAAGGGTTTTTTTCTACACAAAGGAGTTACACAATCTTCTATGGTTCCTGTGTGCTTTCTCAATAGTGCTTTGACTGATGCAAACCAATAGGACTTCAGAAAGTCTCAGAGCAACTTAGCAGTCAGAACGGGTGAACAGTTCTGGTATCCTTACTTCCCTTTCTATCTCTGGACTATAATCTCAAAACTAGTTGAGTAGTTGTGGCAGTGGACTGTCAATAGTCAATATTCAGAGTGGAAAAAATATGGTCAAAAGGTGGTTTGTGATGCAAAGGAAAAGGCTGACCCAAAAGCCTTGGGGCAGAGGATTGTAACTGTATACCTTTTCCCGCAGTCCCCGGTTGTAAAACATTCCCTCACTGGGTCCTGTAAAACCCTAACCCATTGTGTGCCAGCCCCAGTGACCCTCTCTCCTATTGGTCATAGTAAAATTACCCCAACTCTTAAATACCTGTACCCAACTTCAATAAACTCTCTCTCTCTCGTCCCTCTCCTGCGGTCTCGGTGTGGCTCCTTGTGGGGTCCCTGGGGGCCCCGTGGCAGGGGGACAGCCGGGGGGAGC
>VXBX01007767.1:30874-54004 GCA_013400415.1 Scytalopus superciliaris | reverse complement strand
CTCCTCTCTCAGATTTATCAATTTTCATGAAGTGCCTCAATAATTGACCTTATTTTCAGGTACTGAGCCCCTGGCAGCTCCCTTTAAAGTAAATGGAAGTTTCCAGAGCTTCAGCATTTCAGAATCAAGGCACTTAAATTTTTTGCCTATCTCTGGATTTATAAATCTGGCTTGAGGTTCACTTTTCTTATTTTAACTTTGGTCTATAATCCAACATCAAGGGAAAAGTGATGAAAGCAGGCTGACTACAAGAAGGGTTCCAGCACTGGAATGCCTTTTTCTGTTGTTGGAGTCCATTATTAAAGAGACAGTGTGAGTTTAAATAATGATGGTTAATTCAAGCATTATTTTCTATTATGTTACAGCTATAAATAACAATTAAGATTATGCATCTCAGCAGTGGGTTTTTGCCTCTTGTCCAGCTTGTTAACTATATGTTTTTGACATCTCATGTTTGCTCAGTCTTGGCCAGGTTTACCTGAAATATTTCTAACATGACAAACCTTACAGTTTGAATCAAGCCTGACAAGCCTGTCAGATCTTAAGTGGGCACTGAACTACTTTCTTAATAGGATAAAATCAAAAGAGAAAGCCATACCTATGGTTGTAATACTGTATGTTGCTACAGACTGCAGATAATATAGAAGCAAGGTCATTTCAAGAAATACGTACTTGCAGTAAAGCAACTAATACAGATGGGGAGAAAAAAAAAAAAAAACAAACCAAGAATTACTCTCCTTACACACAGGTTGTACTGATGACATAAATGTTTTTTTGCAGCTATTATTCTCCCACATTTCACATCACTATTTTGCAGCTGAATGGTTCATGACAGGTTTTTAGTTCTGGTCCACAGTAGAATAGCGCACTCAGACCTGAACAGAGGTGACACACATTTTGGGCCAAAGTTTCAGGGAACTGAATCAGTTTCTGCACGTTTTCCACTTTGAAAAGATGCATATGTGTAGTATTAAAGCTATGACAACTTGGATTTCTTCAAGAAAGTATTTCCAGTAGTGTCATATTTTACATTGCATCACAAACCAGGTAATTTCCACTCCTTAAAGAAAAGGATATGTGCAGCATGAGCCGATGAAGAACCCACTGTGCTGGTTTAACGGTAAACCATCAGGAGAAATGAACCCAACTCATGCAGAGATTACAAGTCAGAATTGCAATCTAATAAAAAGATTAAAATAAATATGGTGATACAGGGAAAAAAATAGTTTTGACCCACAAAAACAGATGTATAACTGAGCACTCTGGGACACAAACAAAATGGAGATCCTTAGCCCCTATGCATGGTCCCCCTGACTACAAAGGAAAAGGAAAACCTGTTGGTGAGGATGATGGTTGTAGTCTGGTCAAGAGTGGCAGTTGCAGTCCTCCTGAGGTTCTGGCCCTCTTCTGGATCTGATTAGAGGTACCAGAAGTCCCCAGACCTCAAGATTATATAAATTTAAGTTCAGGTGGGAATGTCCAGTACATCCCCCAGGGTGGGGAGTTTCAAAATGGCTGATTTACTCTGTGATTCATGGGCTATTTCTGGAATCCTTGATGGCCCATTAATAGACATGACCCCTCAGCCTGGGTGTGAAGGTGCTAATGGCTCCCTTGAGGGGAGTTATTGTGGCTGAGTCATTGGTGTGAAGATAGGAAAACATACCTATCTCACAGGGTTCTTTAACACTCAGCTTGTAGCCTGAGGGGTCAAGTGTGCCCTGGGCAGCTGCTGCCAACAATCCATTATTGACAGTTCATGAGAAATGACACAGAAGATGTAGAATACAGTTTTGTTTACACCCACACAATGATAAACTGGTCCCAGCCACTATAACTAGGACACTCACAAAATCTTCAAGTCATCATAGCAGAAGAAGTGTGATGGGCTTTCTTTGTTAGAATTTTTATATAGTAACACATAGTAAAAGAACAGGTAAGTAGGAAGTAAAACCTCTATACTCCATACTACTCATTTCAAAGTTATCAGGACTTCAGTTATGTATGAAAAAAATTAGTGAGACTGAAAAAAAAAAGAAATGTCAGGGAAAGTTATAATCTACCTCTTCAGCATCTCTGGAGTATATCCACTAATGCACATAATATCTCATGTATTTCTGATAGTGGTTAACAATTGCATAACACAAATTGTGAGCACCCCAATCATTTGTCCTTTCTCATAGAAAATTTCTGCTTGCGGATCTTCTACTTCAGTGCCTTGAGAAGCACCACTGCCTCAGAAGTAACACTATCTCTTGTCATCTACCAATTAATATTTTTGCTTGGAAAACATTTTGTACACATTTTTTGTGAATGAACAAAAAAAATCTGCACAGCTAACACAGTCAATCCCAAGCAGTCAAAGGCAAAAATCAGATTGCAGTGATAGTAATATAATTAAAACATAGTGCAGCACAGAAACTGGCTAGAAATTATTACTTTTACCATAGATCTTAAAAAAGAAGCTGGATTTTCTTGAGATAGAGAAGTATCAGTTAGGAGGTCCTCCTCAGGAATAATTTCCCAAGATTGCACAGAGATTATAAATGTGAATAAACTTTTACTGCACTTGTTAGAAAGAACTGGAACAATTTCAACAGATTAGAGAAAATGGTGTAAGAGCTAAAGCATAGGTAAATAGCTTAAGTCACACCCCTTAACAAATATATTAGATACCTGTGTTAATCTTTGTGTTAAAACAAGATAACCTGGGTTTCAAACAGTTTAATACTATAGCTATATTTATGTATCTACATGAAGGTGTCTAAACTGCTATTATAGATAATCAAGATATATGAAAACAGAAAGTAAAGCTTAAAAACTAGACTGTCAATTAAGCCTTTTGGCTTTCACAGAATCAGTGAATGGTTAGGATTGGAAGGGAAATCTGAAAGAAAACTTGTCCAAGACTTCTGTTCAAACAAGGTTACCTCAAGGCAGTTGCCCAGGACCATATCTGGATGGCTTTTGAATATATTGAAGGATGAATCCTACCACCTCCCTGGCAACCTGTGCCATGGCTCTGNGGATGAATCCTACCACCTCCCTGGCACCCTGTGCCATGGCTCTGTCACCCTCACACACATCCTGAACTATGTGATGTCCACAAGGCACCTCCTGTGTTTCATTTTGTGCACATTGCCTCTTGTTCTGTCACTGCGCACCACTGAAAGAAATCTGGCTCATTTATATACGTCTTATGCATTGGTAGAATCCTCCTGAGCCTCCTCTTCTCCAGGCTAAACAGTCACAGCTGACTCAGCCTGCCCTCTTATGAGAAATGCTCCAGTCCTTTCATCATCCTTGTAACCTTTCACTAGGCTTTCTAAGTCCATGTATCTCCTGTACTGGGGAGCTCCAAACTGGACGCAATACTTGGTGTGTCTCACCAGTGCTGAATAGAGGGGCAGGATCACCTCCCTTGAACTGGCTGGCAACACTGCCCTTAATGCCACNGAAATCTGAAAGAAAACTTGTCCAAGACTTCTGTTCAAACAAGGTTACCTCAAGGCAGTTGCCCAGGACCATATCTGGATGGCTTTTGAATATATTGAAGGATGAATCCTACCACCTCCCTGGCAACCTGTGCCATGGCTCTGTCACCCTCACACACATCCTGAACTATGTGATGTCCACAAGGAACCTCCTGTGTTTCATTTTGTGCACATTGCCTCTTGTTCTGTCACTGCGCACCACTGAAAGAAATCTGGCTCATTTATATACGTCTTATGCATTGGTAGAATCCTCCTGAGCCTCCTCTTCTCCAGGCTAAACAGTCACAGCTGACTCAGCCTGCCCTCTTATGAGAAATGCTCCAGTCCTTTCATCATCCTTGTAACCTTTCACTAGGCTTTCTAAGTCCATGTATCTCCTGTACTGGGGAGCTCCAAACTGGACGCAATACTTGGTGTGTCTCACCAGTGCTGAATAGAGGGGCAGGATCACCTCCCTTGAACTGGCTGGCAACACTGCCCTTAATGCCACCCAGGATATCATTAGCCTTCTTTGCCACAGGGACACACTGCTGGCTAATGTTCAATTTGTTGCCCATTAGGGCTCCTTGGACTTTCTTTACCTAGCTGCTTTCCATCTGGAGGGCTCCCAGCACATACTGGTGCTTGGGGTTGCTCCTCCCCATGTGCAGGATTTTGCACTTTCCCATGCTGAACTTTCTAAGGTTCCTGTTAGACCAGGACAGGTGAGGTCCTACTGGATGGCAGCCTGATTCTCTGACATATTGGCTACTTTGCCCAGTTTTGCATCATCAAGAAACTTGATGAGGGTATGCTCTGTCCTATCATCCAGATCCCTAATGAAGATGTTAAACAGGATTAGACACAATACTGACCACTGGAGTACACTGACAGTTACTGGCCTCCAGTTAGACTTTGTGCAGCTGATCACATCTGAGCCTCTCCATTTGACCAATTTTCAATCTGATCATCCAGCCTACACATCAATATCTTCTCTATGAGGATCAAAGGCCTTACTGAAGTCCAAGCAGACAATATCAACTACGCTTCCCTTGACTATCACACCAGTCATTTTATCATAGAAGCTTAACAAGTTGGTTAAGCACACCACAAGATAGTCAAGCATGATAAAGTGAGACAAGAGTTTTTCCATGTGTCACTGACCATGTCACCTAGAACTTACTGATGAGTAAATGTTTGGTTCATTTATAGGACCTGCACACAGATCCTTAGCATGCAGGCAGCCAAAGCTTGCCATTGACTGTGTGGACATCAGATCCTGCTTTGCCAGATGTTTTCCCCTCTTTGCAGAGATGGCAAACTTAGGCCTATTCTTGCTCTTCTCATATACAAGAAACAGTGGTTTTCCCAAAAGACTACTGTGTTTCCTCTGATGGCAGCATTGGATGATTCCCATGCAAGCAGCTACATATCCTTTCCACTGACTTCCCTATCTCAACATTTGGAAGAGTACTTCTGTAGCAAAGCTGATGTCTGAAGACATGGGGAGGGAAGCAGGTAGGATGACAAGGGCTGACTGTCTCACCTTGAGGTCATAATGTAGCCAGTGTAGAGGCAGCAACAAGGCAGGGACCTTTCTTCTTCCCACCTACAAGTGGTGCTTCTACCCCTCTCCAGCCACGTTATGGCAGGGGATAAATCCTTAGCTTTCTTTCACCTGAGAAACTGGCAAATTAAATAGAAACATCTTGTGAGGTCAATTCAGCTCATAGGCTGTCATCTACTATATAATATACAAAAAAGACAGACTGAATTCACAGAAAAAAAAATCACATGAATTAAAAAACCCCAACTTTTCACTACAGTTGGTTCTTTATTGCCATGTTCTAGAAGAAATCAGTAACTGCTACTTAAAAGCAAACACAAATCAGTAGTAAATTATATCTATTGCTTTTATATCCATTTGCACAGTAATATAAGCTCAGGATTAGGTAGACTCAATAAATCTATATGTAAAACTGCAGCGTTAAAAACATAATGAGGTCCAATGCAAAACTTGACTCTATTTTTGTACTCTGAATTCTGGATAAAGTAAGTTATCTGAATGGGAGGAGTCATAAGAAATATTCAAGAGATTGGCCTGACTTTCAGTGTACACTGTCATCCTGGCTGCATAGCAGCAATGATTAACAGAGACTGGGTATCTTGGGATTATAAATTTCATTAAAAGTAGCAGGACAATTAACTCACCTTGAAAATAATACTTAACTACTTGTCTGCTGAGAAAGAGGTGACACAGAATTGTACCAGTCTCAGCATTTAAATCAACATCCACTCTAATTCAGGAATTGGTTATTTTACATTCATGAAGTATGGAATTTTTGATCTGCACAAGTCAAATATATCAACTAAAGATACAGATTTGGAAATATTAATTTGGCATTTAGTTTGCCAAACAATTTATTAAAGTTTGCAAGTAGCGGAGTAAAACTTCAGATAAGGCACAAATTAGTAAAATTTCTTTCTTTATAGAATCTATGAAGTTTTATGAAGTGGAAGGGAGCTGAATGATCATCTGTTCCAGCCAGATGATCTGCCATAGACAGGGACACCTCCCACTAGACCAGGTTGCTTGAAGCATCATCCAGCCTGGCTTGAACACTTCCAGGGAGAGTGCATCATCAGAAACACAAAGTAGGGCCGTGAATTGAAGATAAAAGGGCTTGTGTCTTTCTCCAAAAACGTACAGAAAGTTTCACAATTTCCTTCTAGAACAATTTCAAAGAAATAATATCTCAAGCTTCTAAAATTCTTGGTGAATTACTCCACTAGAAACACTATTTTAATGGTGCTATCTTGTCCCTGAAGTATCATTTTGTATTGCACACAGCTATTTTTCCCCTAGTCTCTTTTCACTGCACAGTCCTATATCTGTTCTTAGTAGTTTTGCTGTGAACATAAGCACATTTTGATAACTAACAGAAAAAAAAAAAATCATTATAAGATTATGTATTTGAAATATGCTGCTGACACGTAGCAATTTACTTTGTGTTCACCTTTCTATGTGGAAATGTAGTTGGTTTCCCTGGGAATTGTAACTGACAGCTTTATAAAATTACCAGAACACTAGCCTCTCTTTCATTCATATAACAATATAAAATCAAATAGATCTGCATTCAACAGAAGAATTAAGATAACTGAAGATCTTCCTATCTCAATTTTCAGAGATTGACTAATTTGAGTTAAACATTGTTTGAAATGGCAGCACAGGGAGTCCATATGCTTGCAGTTAAGTTGTTAGTTTTTCAACCTTAACTTAGAAAGTCTGGAGTCTGCCCAACCATAAATCTGGAGGAAGTTTCAAAGCTTCACATTTCAGTTGGACAATTTATTGATTCTCTGTCTTCTAGTGATCTATGCCACTGTATTTCAGTGTTCAAATCTCTTGACACTTTAGGTTAAAAAAAAACCAGCCCAAAACAAACAACAAAACCCAAATGCCTAAGATTCTTATTAAGTAAATATCTTTTAAGAAAAAACCCAAATAAAATGTTTACCATGGATATGAATAGGTCTTGATGAAGCTATTTGCTATGTCTTAATTTAAATATTGGGGTTTTTTTTCTTTTTTCCCTTATTCTGTGTTGCGATGACGTAATTTTTCATGTAAGAAAAAGACAAAACACAAAATCAATTAGATGATAACTCTTTGATGTCTCTTCCCAATGGAGAAGAAAAAGCTCTCAGGCAAATATTTTAGGAATAGACATGATCTAATGCCAGAGGAAAACATCCAGTACAAAAATACATAGAAGGAGGAAGTTTTGCAGGATAGAAGGAGAATTAGAAAACAATGATGGAAGTTGAATCAAAATAACAGTGAAAATTACTACTGTAGTTGACATTTCAGCAGTATCTGTGAACAAATTTCCCAGTAAGATTTATAGTAACTTTATTTCAGTTTTACTATTTGACTGAATTGTGGATGACTGGATTCTATCTCTCTCTTGTCTACTTATGACAATAGTGGCCATTCTAGCAGTAAAAGAAGAGCACAAAACCCATGTAACATAAATTTCATACTGTATGTATCTGCTAAATTACAGTTCAGTTTTCACTGCTGGTCAGTCTCATGTATGTAACCATGGGTCCTGCACAATAAACAACCATGGGCAGTTTGATTGAAAAGCAAATTGCTAGGCATAGCAGCTGTGTATTTAGTAGCTTTTCTATAGGTTCTACAAAAAACTCCCAAACCAACTCATTCAGTTTTTCATCCCAATGGGATTAACACTTTTGTTTCAGATTCCCTTTCTCCTGAGAGGAATGTCCTAATGATAAGACACACAATGAGAATTTGAGAATCAGAAACTTGGGTAACTCTTTCTCAACCCAGTTTTGGTTTCAGTTGTTTCTGTGTATGGCTTAAAAAAACTACAAAGTGTATCTCTGGCAGAAGGAAAATAAAAAGTCAAAACTGAACATAACCATATTCAGATCTGAACTTTATATGGGATGGACCTTTCTGAAATTCATTCTTTCCTTCTGCACTATTGCCTGTCTTACCCTAAATGGGCATGAAAAAACCACCCCCATATGGAGTGCCTGGGGCAATAGCTTATTTTAAAACAGATTTGCTGTCTTGCAAAAAGACATACATATTTTTTCCACAAAAAATATGTCTTCATCTTCTGCAGAACAGTCATTTGATGGACTCACAAAATGCATGGAAATAAGATGCATCATTTGCAAATAACCAAGTCCAGCATTAGGAAAATTTCACTTTGAACAGTCATATGAAATCACCTGCCAGAATTACACAATTTTTTTACTAAACTATGGGGATTGTGACTAATACTAATAAAACACTTCTATAGTATTATGTCTATTGCCTCAGCTTGGCTAATCTGCCATTGAGTGACTGAATTTATTCTCTTGTTTAGCTCAGACCTTAATACTGCAGGCACAAGGTGATCTTCACAAATTGTTCTCAGTCTGGCCGTGTTGCCGTTTTACTCACATGTGTCAACAGCACCTGGTAAGTATGCACTGAGAATTCCTAATTCAACTCTAAGTTCTAAAATTAGTCCAGGTTCTGGAAAGTGCATGAGAGCAGTTGGTAAAACAGTGAATTTGGTCTGATCAGCTGAATATACCTTGGAGCTATTACTTACTCAGAAAACCCTTGTTCTGCTTATTAGTATTATTTCAGGGCTAATTCTGAAATACTTCTCTGAAATTAAGAACTGACACACCTTTCACCAACATAAATAACAACAGTCACTTTAAAGAAAAAACCCTGTAATTTAGACCTAAATTTAAATTAAATTCATAAAGAGGAAAAAAATACTTTAGTTTACTATTGATACTGCTCACACATGAAACCCAGGCCATAGTATCAGGTGAACACAAGGCACACCTAAATGAGACTGCCTGCCTGTTTCATTACCTACTACTAGTACAGGCTGTAGTGAGTAAAGGGAAGGATTTTATAAATGTGAGAAAGACTAAAGTTTATCTCTTACTTTACTATACTCCCGGTTTCTGATAACCAGAAATAGCTCAACACTTCATCTTTTTCACTGCGTATAACAGTCACTTCTAGGCATATTCTCCAGGAATTGATCTATCCTCTCTTATGGAGGACTCTCTGGAGTCAATACATCTTCAAGAGAATGACTTCAGTAACTTAGCGATACACTGTACCATGAAAAAAAGAAAAATATTTTCCTCCACAGATGCAGCAGTTATTAAATACCATGTGCTTGTCAGCTTCCACATCAATGCATGACACACAGGTCACTGTAAGTTGTCGTTAACTCCATTTGCTGTAATACATTCAGCAGTTCTTTGTTTACACTGGTAACAGCAGCATCCAAGCAGGTCAGGACAGCACTGGGCAGCAACACAACAGGTAACGGACCACAACAATTTGTGAAAGGAGTAAGTGAAAATATAAACTCTGGACACAGGCAGCACAAAAGCTCCTGGCTTAACCATACCAACAGTAAAAACTTCTTTTAGTTTTACTTTTCTAAACTTGTCTGGGACTACATAGACTTGTATGAGTATTACATAGCACTTGGATATATTTGGCTTAACATTTAAGAAAGCATTTTAAAACTCTAATTTTAAAATGTTATTCTTTCATTTCATGTCACTTAGAAAATTAAAATTCTCAGACTGTTACTCTTCTACTGAGCCAAAAGTGTTCTGCACACTATCTTGCCACATTTCCTAATGTTAGGACTATCAAGAACAGTTTATCCTTATGTAATGTACCAACAAAGATAGTACTTTCAAACAATTAAGAATCAAAAACCGAAACAAACAAAAAAACCCCAACCAACCAATCAAACAAAAACACACACACCGAAAAAAAAAAAAAAGGAAACCCAAACCCCCAGTGACACTATGCATTCCTTCATGAAATTTATATTTTGATGACAACAGTATATAATGGACAGCATGAGTACATGGATAAAATTATACATGGACATTACTATTCACTTCAAGCAGACTACACCTGTGTGACATCTGCTTCTGTGGTTATACACTGAGAAAGCAAAGAAGAAAAGATTCACTCTTCAGGCAATCCTGATCATTGCACTCTTGCTGTGTGGCAAGGTAAAATCAAAAAGGCTGTGACCCATATCTGAGAGGGATCTGGCTATAATTTTCTTCATTACTCCCAAGGACAGCATGTTTCAGGTCCCTTTTATACTCTCACAAAAACTTGGAAAACTCATTCATCATAATTTTGGATATTTAGTCATTAAATATTTGGCCTGAACACCTTTAAGCATAACAATTTTAATCAGCTTAGAAAGCTGCCTCTTAGGTAAAATGGCAGATATAAGAAGAACAATAAATCTTCTACAGCAAAATCAGCCTTTGATAGACGTCACATATGAAAAGTAATGAAATGGTTGTTCCTGAGGCTCTTAAGACACAGACAAACTGCACAGAAATTCAGTCCAACCAAAAATATATCAGTAGAGAGATCACTATTAGCCTAATTTCTATTCTTAACAAAGACTGAAACTTCTTTCAAGTTATTATAGCATATATATATATGAAACTGTGTATGTATAATTATTCCTCTATCATGTTATAACAATTTTCTATTTATCAGAACCTGACTGAGATTATCAAAAGCTTTTTGGGAAAGGACTATGCTATTTCCAATTTGTGCCTGGTGGCACTTACAGAAAAAGAACTTTTAGGTTTATGGTTAATTGACAATTAATTGTTTAAGTTACCATGTTCAGGTAGGATGGGACCATTAATACAGGAGGTGCTTGCCACATGTCAGTGATTTCACCATTGACTCAGTGACAATATTACAGTATCCAAAGGCAAAGCTACATGAAAAGCATTATATAAAAAATGATTAAAAATTAATTACATACTGCACTGCATTTTCATATCTAGATTTATCAGAAGCATGCTTTATGACTATCTTACACTGACAGCAGCTCAGGGAAGGAACCACAATCTGAGTGGCAGAGTTCATGCTGTATCTCTGAATGCCAAAATCTAAAACACACTCTCAAGATTTCTCTTACTTCCTATTGCCTCCTCTCTTCTGGCTCAGTGAACCTGGATGGTTCAAAGCACCATCACCAACCCTTCCATTCATTTGTACAGGAGAGCAATCAAGGCTAACCATTGTGGTTGCTCAGTGGAAATCCCCATCTTGCTCATATTGCAGAGTTATAAGGAGTTGGTATTTTAATTTTAAAGGGATTTCAGAGAGGAACATATGTCTCTGGCAACTTTGTGATAGGAAAAGTACTCTTTTGAGGAAATCACAAAAATACATTCTCTGAAAGGGAGTTTCTTTAAAATCTCCAGTCAGGCTCTATCAAGAGAAGGAACCTTTCCTTGAGGCATTAAGAAAGCTATTTTGCTAAATTTGTACTCAACTCATTCACATATAGACAGACAAATAAACAAAGAATATATTTACTTTTGATGCTTCAGTTTCATGTGTTTATCTGTTTGCTTTTATTTTTAAGTTATTCTTATCATTATTTTTGTTTCTTGTTGATCAAAGTGACTATGGCTGTCTAATGCTATGGGGCTGACCTTGGCTTCTGGAACTGCTTTCCCTGAGGTTGTGGCACTGGACTTCTACTTGATCAGCCACTCCAGGCACAATCCTGCCCACCAACCACAGGCAGACAGACATCCTGTCCTGGTCTTGCCTGTCCCCTGTCCCATAGTTGTGAGTCTGGGGTCACTAGTCTTGTCTCCAGCAGCCCTCAGCCCCCTGAAGTGCCCAGGCAGTTATTTTGGAAAAATCTCCCTTTGAAGACTGTGTTGGGGATGTGTTCTCCTGACACCATGTTAACAGTTAAGTAGTATGGTGCTCTTAAAGAGAGGTTTACAGGGGAGGGAAGGCACTTATTTCCAGGCTGTCTTACTAACCGAGTTTATCCAGCTGAGCTGTGATGGGGGACACCACTCAACATATGTGACCAGGCCAGCCAACTGTCTGTGTGGGGACTCCTGAGCAGTGGGAACAGGAGTTACAGAAGGTTTCCTAGAGCCAAACACTCTTGGTGCTATTGGTGGACCTCAGTGATGTGAGTATCCCAAAAGAGCACATGTAGCTCAGACAGAAGCAGTGGTGCAAGCACTGAGGTCAGGGAAGAAGGGGAGGACATTCTCTAGGCATGGAGAACCTGTGAAAGAGCATGCTGATCATAAAGGACTGTATCTTATGGGAAGGAACCCCACTAGAGCAGGATAAGGCATAAGGAAGAAGAAACTGTAGAGACAAACTGTTTCAGAGACTGATTGCAACCACACAGTTCTCACCAGCTCAGAAGGGAGATAAAAGTGAAAATGGACAAAGGAAAAACAGTTGAAAGAAGATGAGTGAGTGAACAGATGTTTGGGCATTTGGTTATAGCCAAGGCTAAACCCTCACAACAGGCCATCAGCTTCTGCTCCTGCAGTATTAGGTTTAGGAAAGGATAAGGGGGCACTAAAGTGTGTTATTTTGCTATGAGATATTTTAATATACCATTAGCTGAAGACATTTAATGTTAAATAAATACACAGTGAAACCAGTTGGGTTTTTTTCTACTATATTTAGTAAGAACCAACAGCTTTATTTTGAGCTTATTCCTTCCCTCTCACTCCCTCTGTTGAACTAAGCTGAACATCCTACCAGCTCCTCCCAACCTTTATTACATTAACAAGATTTTTGTGGCTGTGATCTACTCACCACAGTTCTTGGAGGCTCTACTAAGCCATTTCAGTTTTTAAACTGAAAACCTCAAAATGCTTTTGCTTTTCACAAAGTAACTCATAAATCTAAAGGCTAGAGACCTTTATTAGTCATTGTGACTGTTGTAACCTTAAACTGCAGCTTTACTTTAGAAGATCTAAAGTATCTGTAAGGTGTTCCTGATTAGAGAATAATTCATTTAATAGGCTCAGTGACTGGACAGAAAGTGGAAATTGACACTGTTATGGTTTGTTTGCATAAAACACTTAAAGTAGGAAGACAGAAACCTCAGTATTTCAAGGAAACCAAAACTCGTCAGAAGATCAAAGCAATGAACATTTGAGAAAGAATCAAACAAACAAAACAAAACACCAAAACCAACCAAACCAACTGATATCGCAATACCTTCTATAATTGAATTAGAAGAAACATTCTCATAGAAAAGATGTTTATAAAACATTCTCTTCAAAAAAATGGCTGCTGATCCATATCAAAGTGTTTGTTTGCTAGAGTGGGAGCAGTCCCTTGCTTGATGACAGGTTATTTGTAAGGAGAAGAGAAAAAAAAAATCAAGTCCTGTTGCTGTATTTGAATGACATCCCATCCCTTGTGAAGAGACTTGAAGAGGATGGTTATACATGTGCATGTTCTGAAGCTACTGTAAAACAGTAATCTACTTATAGAGACACAATGAATTTTTCCACAAAGTCAGGGCTCGTACCCTCCTGCTATGTGGAGATATTGACTGGATGTTATGCTTTTCTGAAAATCCCAAACACAGCACAACAATTTGTGAAAACTGCTTGCTTGTGTTCTTCACCTCCCCAGTTAAAGAGCTAAAGGTATGGGAAACAAACTTTGAAGATGTACTTCTTCCTTTTCTGTTTTACAGCTGTTCACATCAGAGTGCTAATCAATTTTCTCCTCTGAAAACCCCAGGAAGTTTCCAGTCACTGCAGCTAATGTCCCTCCAAAGATCAAGGAGCAGTTATCTGATTAACATTGCAATTGAAAATTCTGATACAAAACTCATTGCTAACCTGAGTTCCTAACCTCCTGAGGCAGGAAGGGGTTTCTTTGGAGAAAACCCAGTTTACAGCCATAGATCATCATCAGATGCTTCCATTTCCTTCTTCAGTGTGAATTTTTTTAAATTAATTTTTTACTGGAAAAAATTTTGGACACTCAGTTTGTACCATAAAGTACTCATGGCACAAAACTCTATTTAGTTAAGAATTCCTCTATGAGCTTCTTAGGATGAGCATGTAATAGATTTTTCCGTAGACCACACCAGCATGTGCTAGCAGAAAGCCATGTGGAGTTCCTCATTCTCTGCTCCTCACCCACCCCAGGTCAGCAGACAGATTGCATGTGTATTCAACAGCTGCAATTCTACTTATGAAATGGGTAAGAACCATAAAAGGGAAATTGAAGGCACCTGAAGCATGCAGAAATTCTGCATCTGTCTGCTGCAAAACTAGCAGATGTCCTCTGGTGATTGTAATTGGGTCCCTTCCATCCTTGTCAAAGTTTCTAGCAAAAACTGCTGAAAATAAGCTCTTCTTAGTTGTTGCTAACACAGGAAGGTGTAATTTCCACCTTGCTGCACCATCTTTATTGACTTTTTTTTTTTCCTGTACCCAGATGGATTAACATTTTACAGTCCTGGAGATATCTTGAAAAAAAAAATCAGCAGGCTGCCAGAATGATTTAAAATTGCGGTTTTTATTCATAGCACAATGATATGTAAAAACTGCTTATGTGTGTTTTTCATAAAGTTCTTTTTCAATTAATGAGCTAAATGTTTGGGTTAGAAAACTCTGAGATGTACTTGTGCCTATTTCTGTTTTGCATCAGTCAACATCAGTCTTGACTTAAAAAACCCACACTTTGCAATGGTCTCCCACATCATCTGAGCAAGAGGTTATTCTAACATAATCTGACTTCAGGTTCTGAATATTGGAGTTAGGAATTGTGTAGGGCCTATTAAGAAATGTTATCCATTTAACCTCCACGTAGACTAAGCCATTTCTAATTTTTTGACTTGTGTATATTAATCTTTCGAAGTTTCTAATGACCATAATTTGCGTTTATATAATAACCCCTACAATAAGAAGTAAACAATGTTTCAGGATTACTTTAGAAACTCAGGACATAAATTCTCCAACCTTACAGTGTGCAAAGATCGATAGACTTTTAAAGGTTTCTCATATTCAGGTCAGTCAGACCAGAACACAGTCTCAAGACCCAAAGATACATGGCCCATATTAGGAATGCCTTTGACTTAAGGACTACAGATTTGCCCTCATTTGTACCAGAAAGAGATGGGCATGTACTGTGTAGTGAATCAGTAACATACCTGTAAGAATTACACATACATGAAACCGAAGAATGCCTTAGATTTGCTATTCAGGTATCACTTGTCTAAAGATGGCATATACGTAAAATCAATACTTCTGAGACATCACTGTCACTGCATACATAATATACTGATATATATTGTCAGAGTGGGTCAGTTTAATGCATTCTGAAAGTATCAGAAATATTGTACCAAACGATTAACAACAGTACTTTCCGAAAGTGTGACAGGCTCTGAGTATAATCACTGTATATATTCAGCAGACCTCACAGGAACAAATTCTGATAATATCAGATTTTTCTATAAACTATTAGATTTTATTTAACAAAATTTTCATTTGGGGGAAAAAATCAAAAGACCAATTGAAAGACAATGTGGTGACTGCAGGGAAGAAATGTAGAAGTTTTTTTTTCACAGTACTCAACAATAGTTTTCCCTGGTTTATATCAAAACAGCAAAGTAAAATACAGTTTTCCATTTGAAAATAATGTTAATAGGAAATTAATTCAGAAACTGTGACATTATTTAAAAGACTAGGTGACCCTTACTCTTGTTAACAAGTCAGACATGAGAGAACATGATCAAGCAGTTTTTTCATAGTTTGTCTCTCAAAAGGAACACAATAAGGTAAGAAATTTAGTTTCAGGTATCATAAATGTACATTTCAGCTTATATTCCCCACAGAAAGGGGAGAAGAAAAACAGGATTAATTGAAAATCATATGCATTTATCACACTGTTGCACTAAAAAATTCTCTTGCTCTTCTGCCTTCAGACATTTATAGAAATATCACCGTTTGATGTTTAGGATAAAACTTCTTTATGGTTGATGATCAATTTGTTCTTATTCTTTCCTTATTGTTCTAAGATATGTATTTGACTATACTTTTAACTGGAAAGATTTCTAGCATTTGTGTAATGCCTAGTGTTAAAATCAAAGCTGTTTATATTGCTATAATGGCATGCTGGTATGTGTGAAACATTTATATATTCTTGGGGAAATGACTGCTTATATCTACAATGACTTATAAGTTTCATTCTACATATATGTTTAGATGCAAATCCATTCCAGCATGCTTTAAAATAAATATAAGCATTACTGAATATCAGGTAGTTGGTTCTAACAAAACATTTTACTGCAATATCCCTAGTCTAACCAAGGCAGTGGCATGAGAAGGAATTAGATACTTAGGTCTAGGTGAACTTTGCAGCTTCCACCATCCAATTCAGGGAAGTACCAAAACATCTGAAAATGATTCTGTGATTCTTCAAATCTGAATGACATTTGCTAGCTAATTCATCTCACTGTGCCAGAGATAGCAAATAGACAGCATGTAGGCGAAATCCTACATGGAACATCTAGGATACCTGTATTTCAGCAAAACAAAGTATACCTCTATAGGGCAAACTACATATGCACACACCTTTATATACACATACATATACATGTATAATCTCTTTATATATTTGTATGTATGTCAGGCTTTCAAGAAGTTAATGGACATATTGTCAGCAGCCCACACAGCAAGATACATATTCCATTTCCTAAGCCAAGCAGAAACACTCAGCAGTTCCTGACAATCAGTGCACAGTGTAACCTATGACACCCATACACCTGCTTCAGACTTTCAAACTAGCTCAGTTGTACCTAGTTAAGAGATATTCATGTCTGCTCTATTTCATAGCATAAATGTACCAACTGATTAAATTAACATAGAAATACTAACACAGTTTCATTTAAATAAAGATCCTTAGTCTTCTCTCAGTCCATCCAAGGACTAATTTTCCTAATTTTTTTGCTACCTTTCTCCTTTCTACATAAATAGAATATATAAAAAATATCCTAGGTGATTAGTCATATAGTGTGTAACTGCAGAAACAAGTACACCATCTTTGCTGTTCTTGAGAAAGATGCAATGATAATAAGCTTGGAGGAGAATTGGAGTATTTTGTTTATGAATGTATCTTGTCTTATTCTTCTGTTACAGAAACTTAAGCTGTGAACTATCATTCAAGATGACTGCTTCTAATATAAAAGTCTCACTGAATCATTTTAAAAGATAACATGGATTGATCCTTTAATTTCTCTTCAGTCATTGTGGGTTTAAACATTATTAACTCAAACTTTGGTGAAATAAGTACTTTTCTCTTTTTTTTCCCCCCTACTTTCCAATTGATGGATCAAGAACAGGAATCTTCAGTTCTCAGCACTAAATTTTTATTTTGCACTGTATTACCTAGTGATGTTCATTTTCAAACAGTTAATTTCAGAAAATATGTTACATTCTGCTTGTAAAAGTAAATGGGCAGAGAACATTAAATTACTGCCTGCACAGCTCTAGCCTAAATAAAGAAAATGGTCAGGTTTTTTTCAGCAAACTTCTTGTAATTCATTGAATTATCCCACCTCTCCACCTTCCTCATCAGATAAAAAGTGTCATTCATTATGAATATAGCATTATTAGCAATAAGACTCTAATTAGACATTATTTTATAAATATGCAATTGAAAATTTTCCATGACTTCTGATTAATGACTTTAACAGTCCCAATCATACTTACATTTGAAAAATCTAGTTACCCATTTTATATATGTTTCAATTTTAGTATCTGCTGTAATTAAGTTAAATAATATTCAGTTTGCTAAATGCTGCAGTTGCTTCCTATTGCTTCTGTTTCAAGACCACTTGGAGGTTACCCTGCAGCAAGAATTATAGACATAGTTGCTATAATCAAAACTGACTACAGTTCTGTGGTATTCAGTGGTCATTTACAAGCAATGTATAGGGTTTTTTCCAGTGATTTCTCCTTTTTACACATACTACAGATTTTTATGTTACACTATTTCACTTTAACACAGCCATTTTCAAGACTCCTTTTTTATGAATAACATTTTTCTTTCCTTATATAGAATTGTTGAAAGGATGTGATGACCAGTATGTTATGAACTAGTAAGAAATGCAAAAACTGGAATAAAGAAATGGTGTTTAGAATGGAAATCTATAAAAGCATACTTTAAAACCTCCCCTTACTGCTCTCTGCTGTCAGAACGAATATATCCAAATATTTTTCTGCTCTTCTATAAGGATGGAAAAGAATGTAGAGCTGAAGGTGGAAACAAAAGTTGTTAAACTAAAGGTAACTGTCATGAAGTGAGTAAACGCAGACTCCATTTCCAATCACCAAAGCGCCAGCCTTAGCAAGAGCCAAGAAAAACTCGCCTCCAGGTGCTCTCATCCTTGAACACTGATGCCCCACTGAAGCTGTCAGAGGGCTGAGCAGGTCGTTGCTTTCTCAGTCCAGTTTCAAAAGGATAAATGATACTGCCTATTTGTAGGAATGACAGCAACAAAGAACAGCTTAAAAGGCTGTTCACAGATCACTTCTTAGGTACAAAGGATTGAGAGGTGTGTAGGCTAGACAAGGTACAAAAGGGAGCCACGTGGAGTCACCGGGCCACAGACTAGCAGAATTGTATGAGAAATAATTACCCTTTACTGAGAAGAGTCCACCATTTCCTGGAAAACTATGGCTCATATATTTAAATGGCACACCCAATTGAAGCTCATTTGAAAGAATGGAAAAAATGAAAGAGATTATGATCTTTCTCTTAAACTTATACATTTTTGGGATCTTCCTAGTTTTCCTAACAGTAAGAGACACTCAGGTCTGTGATGCAGAATTTTGTAACACAGTTTGTGAGATCAGGAAAAAAAGCTTTTTGTGCATCTGCAGACTCATTCTAAACCATTAATTAAACCAGGCCACAAAGAGATTAGAAAAGCTTGGCAATTATTACAGTAGGATAACTTGATAACCTTTATCATTTATTTCAATCAGCTGTGTGAGGAAAGCACTATGTCTGAAGCTATACGCAGGAGTCAGACCTTGGATATCCTTCTATAAAATAGCTAAATGTGAAAACTGAACTTTGACTTGCTGACAGCAAATATAAAGTGAGTTATCACTGATCACAAAGGGCATTTTTTGGTATCACAGAAATGATTATGATAAAAAAGTCAGCAATTACCAAATTACCAAATTACCAGCAGAACAGTATGTGAGATGCCAATTTTCCCTTCATGTTTCAAAGAAAAAGTAAACATAGTCATTGTGCAGGTCAAAACAAAAAATTAAAAGCTGATCTTTTATGCAAATAAAACATCTTCTCTACATACTTAATTCAACTGCAGTGTCTTGCTTAAAGAAATGTGAGTTTGCCAGAGTTGAGAACTTACAGGACTCAATCTGGGACACAATATGGATCAGCACATTAGGCATACTTGCTGACTTCCATGCCACTGCTTGGCATTTGGGCACCTGGTAGCTCTGGCAGGATGAGCAAAGGGTGTTGACTGAGATGCTCATCTCTGGCATTGGCCACTGCTTGCCCAGGGTAGTGAAGGTAACTCAGCAATTTCAAGCCAAATGCACAGGTGTCTGGCTGAAACATTTCCCTCCAGCAAGAGAGTCTATTTCTGTCTGCTGCCATCATCATACAGGCAACTAAGGGGAACAAGAGTGGAAGGAGACAGTAGAGTGTCTGGTTTTGCCTCTGTTTACATTTTGCTAAAAGGAGATTGCTATAATGTTGCCCAAACATGACTCTTAATCTCCCTCTGAATTATTGCAGGTACTCTTTTCCTAAGAAACCTGTGGTTACACCTTTACATCCTCTAATTCACACCTGTGTATGTTATGCTTAGAAGTTTTCTCATGGAATAATGAAATGGTGTATTGTTTCCCATCCTATACAAACCTGAACAGTTGTAAGAGTTCTCCACTGCAGTTGTTCCTGTGTGTTCAATCCCAGTGATCTGTCATTAAGCACTCAAATCACAACCATGTGTTACAGCTGGCTGCTTCTGGTAAAATGACAAAAGCATGAACCAGCTCAGAAAGCAAACTCCTTCTGCCCACTTTGCTGTTTGCCCAGGTCAGAACTGTATTAAGCAGAGAAGCACCTTCATTACGTCAAGGTGCCATGACATTGCCATCTCTGTTACATACTAGCATTTCTTGGACATTTCCCCTTGGGCATTTATTTGTCAATGTGTTTTCCCATTCAATATTTTGAAGACAGTGCCAAAAACAATGTATATCCTCTAAAAACTGGCTTGCACAATTTATACATACTGCCCTCCTTTTGCATATGAAAAGGCAGCTGTTTCACACATGTGAAAGGGAAGACTGGGTGTGGTGGTGTGCTGGTTTGAATGTAAACCGGCAGGAGAAATGAACCCAACTCACAAAAGACTGCAAGTCAGAACTACAATTTATTAAAAGATCACAATAAGTACAAGNCCCCTCAGGCTGGGTGTGGAGGTGCTAACAGCTCTCCAGAGGGGCTTTACCACACCCAAGTCATTGGTGTGAAGACAGGAAACCTTTCTTATCTCACAGAAGTTCCCAAGCACCCACCCTGTAGCCTGAGGGGTCAGGTGTGCCCCAGGAAGCTGCTGCAAATGGTCCATTGTTAACAGTTCATGAGAAATTACATAGAGGGTGTAGAATACACAGTCTTAGCCACACCCACACAGTGACAAACTGGTCCTGGTCACTATAACCAGGACAGGTGGATAGCTAACATCAAGTTATTGTAGCAAGTAGACTTTTTAGGTGGCTATAATATCACTAACAAAGGGTCTGTGACACATACAAAGTAAACAAAGATGTAATCTGTTTATGAAACCAATTGCATTGCAATGTGGTAGCAAAGACCAGGGTATTGCTACAATTGTGATCTGTCCTTTAGAAATGAGATGAAGAACATATTTCAGAATTTCTACAACCAGCAAGGCTCCCATTTAATCTAACAGCATGCAGAGGAGCTTTTTACCCCTCTCCATAGAGGGAGTTTATACGAGAGACTTTGTGAGAGGATGCTTGTGTGGCATTTTTCAGGTGTAATGTTTCAGTTGTTTTAAACAATGAATCTTGTTTCCCCAATGTAAGGTAGCTGCATTGCTGTCAGCCCTCACAAGTCATTGGTTGGTATATTTTAAAAGTCTCAGCTGTAGTGATTTTGTCTTGTTTGAGAATTTCCTTGTCACTGTAAAGAAGAACTGAGATTTTTATTCATATGGTGACAGATTGTGTACGTAATGCTAATGAGGCCTAACTACAACAGTAAGTGAGACTGATTAAAATTTTATCTACTAAAGGATATCACAGTTTTTTAATGTTCAGGTTTGAACAGGCCCAAAGTCATCCTTCTTTACTGAATCAGTCCAAGTTCTGCAGCTCCTAAATGTACTAAGTAGGGTAGAAAGCAAGAAATGTTATGGTGATACATTTTAAAGCTGAATTACTACAGCACAGGAAAGAACCTCAAAGGTAATACCAAATAAAAAAGAAACATGAATGAATGAATGAACAAGCAAAGCTTTCTGCAGCCTTTGGATAATTTCTGCTACTTGTAAAGACCCATGTGGATTTAGTAGCTGGACATACTGTTTAATCAGATTATCTTAAGTTCAGTGCATAATAAAAGAAAAATATTGAGTAGAACAAAGAGTAATTTATGTTTGACACAACTATCCAACGTGCATTAAAAATGACTGCTCTTCAGCTGTGAAAATTATCTTGCTTTCATAAAACAATGCAAAATGAATAACAGGACAAACAAATCCCAACTCTTTTTCTTAGAGGAATGAAAACCAGGATATATCATCATCATCATCATCATCATCATCATCATCATCATCATCATCATCATCATCTAGAACTGACAGTCTCATATGAACTGCCTTATCAGAAGTGCCTTATTTAATGGATTATATCTCAATCTCTTGGATGCATGAGTTCACATGCCTAAAGGACCTGCCTGACTGTAGTCCAGCTCCTCTCAGATTCCTTCAAGTCATCCATGAAGTTTGCAGGCAGATGTGCAGGTTCAGTCACCAGTCTTGACAGAGGTCAAGAGATTTCAGTACTCCAGCCACAATCATGGCCACAAGAGAGAACATCCTCTGCCCTGTGCTCTAAGCTAGAACATACAAGGAGGTCAGATTTTCTATCAGCAGCAAACTCAACATGGAAATTTACAAGGCTCTGCAAGCTCAGACTCCAAGCAGAGCCCAGGAAGAGAGGTTATCTCAGAGCCATTTTGCATCTGGAGCTACTGCAGAAAGAGCCACCACTTCCTGCTCTATCCTGCTCCAGCTGGAGGAGAACGATAACAGTGGCCCTCACCTGGAATTTTTATTGTTCTCAAGATAAGCAAAGCCCTTCCTGGTTTAATCCCTTTAACAGTGGAGAGCCCATGACAGTGTCCTTTTTACCTGGGCTAGGCCAGTATCCCATACCGTTTCCTTTATAAGAAGACTACACTGCAGGACAAATGCAACAAATATATGGACAATGATTAAAATTTGCTTCATCTACAAGAGGTGTCTACATTATGGAGATCAATATCCAGTTGGAAAGACCAGGAGACTTCACTCTCCTGTGTGACACACTCTTGTGTCCCATGTTCTCCTTTCAAGGATGTTCTCCCTGATGTAGCTGACTGTCTTTGAATTTCAAAATGGCAAAGTGATAAATAACGCCATTAAACATGCTCAGACCAAGGTTATCACTTGGAACACATCAGCTGTAATATGATGTCTGCTCTATATTATTTTCAAATTTCAGAGAATGGCATCTCTCTTTTTGTTTTTAGTAAGTTTAATCTTTTCTTGGTTTCATACTCTGTGCACCTGCATTAACCCACAGCACAAAAGAATTACATTCTCCTACTATTTTCAACACCACATTATTTCAGAACAGTACAAACCCTGTTTAACTTCTAACAAAATATCTTCAAGTAGTCTAAGAGATGCTGCACCACTCGCTGCATCTTTCATGAGGAAATGTATATTAGAAAATTACATGATGCATTTGGCAGGATATTTTTGATGAGCTTGCCTTGGAAGGAAGCCAAGGAAGGAGACAGTATAAACTGACATTTTGGAATGCTGGTACCATTTCATTGAAGGAGATTTTTTGGTCATTACATGAAGCCTGAAATCCTCCTCCTTGCCAAAATAAGTGATAGCTGTAGAGAATTGACTGCAAATAGTTGTCCTTCTCTTTTTATTACTATGTGACTATTATA
>VXBX01007767.1:5480-22163 GCA_013400415.1 Scytalopus superciliaris | reverse complement strand
AGGATTTAAGGAATAATATAAATTTAGAGTATTGGGAAATCCATATTCAAGTCATGTGTCTACTTCCTTGCAATGAAAGGGAAAAAAAGAAATTAATAATTCAAACCCCTAGGTTCCTAAGTAATGCAATAATGACCTCAGCATGTCCCTATTTTCATCTGTTAAATATCTCAGGTTTGAATTTAATCATATTGTTAAATTCACAACTTAATGTAACACTAACACGGGTTATTGTTTTTCATTACAAGATTTATATTTTATTGTTGCTATTTACAACTTCAGACATCCTGAGTACCTTTCTTGTCTATGCCTGTTTATATTTTCTCCTTTATGTTTTAGCTACGATTAAACAAAGCACGACAACTTATGAACATACTATTCTTACAATTTCATTGTGTTATTTTTTCTAGCTCTGTATCAAAATATCAAATACAAATATATCAAATACAAAAAAATATCAAAAACTACATGAAAATAATTTGGTGCTGGCTCTTATTACCTGTGTTTTGGAGCACACAATATGTGTAAGTAATACTTGTACTATTACAAACATTTATTTAGATGTATAACAACATTTTACTATAAATAACTTTCTATATCTCAATAGAAACCATTGAGTATGTGAATGTCTCAGTCTTTATAAACAGCTCTGGTAAGCTCAATTAGAAAAGTTATTTGCAATATTCCTAGTGTTTGTAAAAAATGCCAGTAAGCGTAACCTATTCCGAAAGGTAACATAGACTATTCATATCCATTTTGTTACTGAGAGCCATTTAGTTAAAATGTTTTAAGTTGATACAGAAACTACAGTTTTAAAACATTTGCTGCTTCACAGCAAGACAACTCCAGTTACCTTTCAATAGAAAAGCTATGGTGTGGTAATGAATACCAGCTGACTCTCCAGAGGAAAAGATTCCAGCTGAATTTCATTGTGCACAAATTCTTGTTATCAAATGGCTTGACTGCTCGTGTCAGGTGAAGAATTGGGAAATTCTTTAACCAGCATGGTTCAACTTGTCCCTGCTCCCCCACAGAGAAACTTGCAGAGACTATTGTAGATTGTTCACTGCTGGGATCTTCCACATGCTCATATGAATTATCAGGTGATTTCTGCGTAGTTGCCTTTCTAGAGAGACTTTTTGAAGCCTTGAGAAAAAAGGCAGTATCCACTTTTTCTAATTCTTTCTCTGTTTACAGATCTTCCTAATGCTTTAGGTAAGAGGGGTACAACCTGAGATAATGCTCCCATTTCCAGCAGGGTCTATAAAAACAGTATCAGAAAATTGTCTTTCTACAAACTCCAAAAACGGAGGTGAACTGTCTACAGTAATTATATTAGCCATCTCAAGATATTTCTCCTAGTATGCATTGTGCTAGAGTCTTCTGGGAGATACTGCAGAGTCCCTGTTAAAGAACATAGATTCAACTCTCTGGGGAAACTGATAAACACATTTCCAAGATGTTAACACAAAGAGACACTACGTGCCTGTTCTGTGTCCATACCAAGAGTTGCAGGCAGCAGTTGCCATTTTTCAGTCTTGCATGCACCCAGATGCCTGAACTGTTGTACTGTTCCTCCCTTACCATCTCCATTCTTGCCTCCAGCTTCTCCTGACAGGACCTCTTCAGCTACCAGCTCCTTCCTCTGTGCAAAACTGCCACACACTGCTCCCTGACAGGGATGGTAGAGTTCAGTTGCTTTCAGGACTAAAAAGGAAACAGTTTACTCTTCCTGTGGAATATGACAGGAGTTAATGCAAAGCGGCTTTTTTACTGTACAGTGAACTGACACTAAAGCAATGCTGGATAGAACACACATTTTTATTAAGATCACCTTTAGCTGCCCTGTGCCTATGATGTTTCTGAACAAATGCCTCCCTGTCTCTTTTTATATATAAGATCAATTATTTATAAAAATGATCAGTTATGAGAAGCAGTCTCTGGAAAGTCCCAGACATACAGTTGGAGGAAGAATACTTGTAGACACTTCAACAGAAGTTCTGTATTTCTTAAATAATTTGCTGGTGATTGTTTAATTTTTGTATTACCCTCTTCACATTTTGGAAAAAGTTGGAGAATTTGGTCTCCAAATACAACTTCAACAATATAATATTGTCAATCAGACATTATATTCTGATGATTTACTGAAAAAGGGAAACAACTTAAAATTTTCAATAGAGATAAAAAACATCACTAGGGAATATTTCAATAAACTCCTTCCTGTTCCATATATTGTAGGCTAAAATACAGGCATGGATACACCAGAATCAATTTTTAGAGGATAAATGCATATAATTTGAAACATCAGTCTATTACATGGTCACTACACGTTAACAATTGCTTTGTTTCACATACCATGTACAAAGAAATGTCAGAGGTCTTTGCTCAGCTACAATGCTGTGATCTATGGAGAGAAAGTGCTTCCACATGCTATGGTTTGCATAAGTGTCTGCTGGATGTCATGTCCAAATTTTTGATGGATGGCTGAATGTTTTATTTCCACTTTTTGTGTTGTTATCTTGGTCTTTTTTTTTTTTTTTTTTTTTTTTTTTTTTTTTTTAATTTATTTTCACACTCATCTCAGGGATGTAAGTGTTACTGCCTTTTTGCTGCATCTTGTAAGGTCTGGTTATCCTCCAGTACACTATCCTTAAAAAATATACATTTCTTGCTTATGTCACTGTGATTTCTAAGAATTTGAATTTATTTTGTTTATGTTACATTCTTTGCACAGCTATATTTTCTATACTGTTTAGTTTTCTTCCAGTTCTTTTAACAGAGTCCAACAGATGTTGAAGGTTTACAGAGTGGCTAAAGCTGTCTAGCTACACTACCATATGTTCACTTTTCTAACTTTGTTTCTCTGTTCTTAATCCAGATGGCTGTAGAATGTATTCTAAGTTTTAGATTTTTTGCTGCATCATTATATGTTTTTCAAATGGCAAGCCAAAATAATTTGTTATCATAGATTCCAGAGAGTTCTCTCCTCTTTTATACTGGGTTGCTACATTGCTTTACTATTCTTAACTTTATTATTTCCTTGTTTTACTATCATACAGAAGACAGAGCCTAACTTTTATGGTCTGTTCTGTTTTCTAACCTACTGTCAGAGCATTAGAACTACTGAAATACTATGTGACATATAGGATACCCTCTCCATCTACATTGTCTTCATCTGTCATCTCAGTGGTGGTTTTTGAATTATGTATAGTCTCCCATGAGAGCAGTGCACATTGAAAGTCTACCTCGTTTTTTTTAGGGAGTGGCATTACTGTTGTGAGCTGGAATGTGATCTTGGCCACTATATTGTGACTCTTCTGACTATTTGAGTCGTAAGACCTCATTTTCAACTGACAGCACTGAAAGCTGAATAGACATTTTGGCTGTCTTAATGTTTTCTGCAGTGGCTTTTTCATGATGCTCTCTGACGCTCATGATCAAGCCTACCTTATGTGATGATTTCATTCCATAGTGCAAAGAATATTCCTTTTCAGTATATTCACACAGTCTTACTGAATGTTTAAAGGACTTTTTATCAAATGCAACAGATTGTCATTTTTCTGTTAACTACAGCTCCCTGGATAAATCAAGCAGTATGTTCTCAATTGCTAGTAATAGGTAGCAACTTCTTTTGCAGGTGCTATTCTGCAGCTTTGAATCAATGCAAAGCCTTAGAAAGAATAGCTAGTTCTCAAGGATGTGAAATAAAGCTGTTAGGATTTTCAGTCATGAAAAAAATAAGGTAATACAGTAGCCTCAGAATTGCCAACATGACCAAGATTAGGATCTTAGCTTGATACTAATATATTAGTACAATTATAGACATTATAGACATAGATTTTCAATTTTTCCTGTTAGCGTTCTTCCATTTCAAGAACGTAACTTAATAGAAACGTCTCCAGAAAAATGTTCATTTTACAGCCAAATGACTTCAGAATTAATGGATGTGGATCTGGAGAATCAAATCCTGGTCTACTACTTGGAGATCAGTCTGTTGCCTGAGGAATTTATTTTCTATTTCCTAACAAAATACATATTAATCTAATAGGTGTATTTCTATTAAGAAAGGGTGACTCTTCTACATAATTCAATTTCTGTCATTGCTTACTCACTACAGAAAACTATGGAAAATACTGGTTGGTGAAAGTACTGAATTTTTTTTTCACATTCTTGTTAATGTTTTTCTTTAGTAACTGCAGCAGGGCAGTACCACACCATATGTAAGGTCTGTTTATAATTTGGAATTGCTATTTATGTGTCCAGTTCACTGACATGGTTCCTTGTATTCTGACCATAATAACTATACTTTCACTTAATGATTATATCCTCACATAGTACTGGGCTGTTTCAAAAGGGTCTATTGTCTTGCACTGCTACAAGTCTAAGTGCTATCACCTTTTTTTTGTTTAAAGGTGTTTTTTCCCCATAAACCAGTCTTGACATAACCAGCAAAAAGTTAGATTGTTCCAGTTCGTTTCTGCACTCAGCACTGTCAGTACTGCATTACTGATCCTGCTGTGACTTAACTGTTGATTTAACAACACAGTGGGAAATTCACCTGTTGTATTCATGCACTATGTGCACACTGAGAACCCTAAAATCTGTTAAAGCCACACTGCAGGCAGTCTTCTTCACATTACAAGGCTTTAGTCCTCAGTCATGTTCATATTACTGGTCTTCTTAGGGGAGCTCAGTATCCTATAATATAAAATGCACTTACCCTAGCCTAGCAAGCTTGGCATTGTCTTTGTGCTTCACACATTATTTTTTTCCATGCTGAATACCTTGAATCATTCATGGTGTCTACATTTTTAATTCATCTTTCTCCAACTTCCCTCCCCTGTTTCTCGGTGTCATGTTGTGAAGTGCAGTTGTTATTTTGTTTCCAGTGTAGGATGAGTGACATTGCTCTCCTAGAAATATTTCTGCAGGGATGAGTGTTTTTCTCAGCTATTTTTCCAGTAATCTTGAATCACGTGTGCCAGAACTGCATCTTGAGTATCTGTTTTTGTGCACTGGCAGAGGATATTGGGCTAGGAGGAACTGTATTCTAAGCCATTACAACCATATTCATATTCTTAAGCAGTATTGTGGAAAGGGACCTGATGGTCCTGGTCAATGGCAAGTTGAATGTGAGTCAGCAGTGCCCTGGCAGCCAGGAGGGTCAACCCTGTCCTGGGGGACATCCCATCAGGCACAGCATCGCCAGCTGGGTGAGGGAGGGGATTGTCCCGCTCTGCTCTGCACTGGGACAGCCTCACCTTGGATATTGTGGGCAGTTTTGGGCACGACAACATGAAAAAGACATTAAACTATTAGAGAGCATCCAAAGGAGGGCCATCAGGGTGGTGAAGGGTCTGGAGGGAAAGCCTTAGGACAAGCAGCTGATGGCACTTGGTCTGTTCAGCCTGGAGAAGAGGAGACTGAGGGGAAAGTGGAAGGGCAGTACAGATCTCTCATGATGAGTGACAGGACTCAAGGAAACAAGATGAAACTGAGTCAGAAGAGGCTTAGGTTTGATATCTGGAAAAGGGTTTTCACTCAGAGGGTGTTTTGGCACTGGAACAGTTTCCCCAGGGAAGTGGTCATAGCACTGACCCTGTCTCTCATGCACATGGTGTGATTCTTGGGGTGTCCTGTGCAGAGCCAAGAGCTGGACCCAATGATCCTAATGGGTCCCTTTCAACTCAGCATATTCTATGATTCTATGATAAAATCCATTTGACATCAAGCAAGCAAATAATTTTCCTTTTCTTCGCAAAACTGGCATTATGTACAGAAAACTGGTGAAAAATTACTGAAAAATCCCCAAGGTCAATTGAAGTGGTCAGATGGAAAGGTTATGTTGTGTGGGGTAATAATCTCAGGTTTAGCAAATTTTTCACCCATTAAGTGAATACCATTGGTGCTGCCTCACCTTGAGTAACGTGCGGCAGTTCTGGGTTCCACAGCTTAATAAGGATGTCAAAGTACCCAAATGCATCTAGGGGAGACCAGCAAAGCTGGAGAAAGGCCTGACTGGGATATCCTGTGAGGAACAGTTGAGGGGTAACCTCGTTCCTCTCTACAATTTTTTGAGGAGGGGATATGGAGAGTGAGGTGCTGAGCTCATTCCTCTGGGACGCACTGACAGGATGAGTAGAAATGGAACAAAGCTGCATGAGCAGAGGTTAAGATTGATATTATGAAACACTTTACTGAGATGGTGGTCAAACACTGGTACAGGCTTCCTAGAGAAGTAGTCAATTTCACATGCCTGTCTGTGTTCAAGAGGCATTTGGACAATGTCCTTAAAAGCATGCTTTAACTTTTGGTCAGCTCTGAACAGGTCAGGCAATTGAACTGGGTGATTGTTTGTAGGTCCTTCCAGCTGAACTATTCGATTCTGTTTTAATATGCTGTCACCTATAAAAATGCTATTAACACAGCCTATAAGATTGACATCAAAGTATCAAGCAAAATAAACTTACTCAAGAAAACACCTCTTTTCCTATCCTGCATAAAAACACTGTAACATTTTCTTCATAAATAGTCCCAGACATTCTTTGAAGTTTGTGATAAAAGCACTTTCCTGATTATTTTGTTTGGGGCATGTTTTTTTGCAGTGGCCTGCAACAGGAGGAATTTTAAATACTGCCCAGACTTGAGCCGCTACTAGTTTATTGAGAAATCAAAATAATGGCAGGCAACAACTTCATCCAGCATACCCATCACAGGAAAGACATAGATCTGTTTGAGTGAGTCCAGATGAGAGCCATGAAGATGATTAGAGAGATGGAGTACCCCTTCTACAAGGAAATACTGACTGAATTGAAACTGTTCAGCCTGGAGAACAGAAGGTTTCAGAGAGACCTTATTGTGGCCTTTTGCTACCCAAAAGGGCTACAAGAAAACTGGAGAGGGACTTTTGACAAGGGCATGTAGTGATAGGATAGGGCAGAATGGCCTTAAGCTGAATGAGGGTGCGTTTATATTAGATATCAGGAAGAAATTATTTACTGTGAAAGTGGTGAGGCACTAGAATGGGCTGCCAGTGAAACTGTGGATACTTCACCCCTGGAAGTGTGAAGACCAGGTTAGATAGGCCACTGAACAATTTGGTCTAGTGANTGTTCAGCCTGGAGAACAGAAGGTTTCAGAGAGACCTTATTGTGGCCTTTTGCTACCCAAAAGGGCTACAAGAAAACTGGAGAGGGACTTTTGACAAGGGCATGTAGTGATAGGATAGGGCAGAATGGCCTTAAGCTGAATGAGGGTGCGTTTATATTAGATATCAGGAAGAAATTATTTACTGTGAAAGTGGTGAGGCACTAGAATGGGCTGCCAGTGAAACTGTGGATACTTCACCCCTGGAAGTGTGAAGACCAGGTTAGATAGGCCACTGAACAATTTGGTCTAGTGAATGGTGGCCCTGCCCATGGCAGGGTGGTTAGAATTAGATGATCTTTAAGGTCCCTTCCAACTGAAATAATACTATGATTCTGTGATGCAATAAGGTTCTTTCAAAGAAGAGATTTCAAAGAAAATAAGGAATCCCAATCTTTATTTGCAGAAAAGCAGTAATGAAAAAATTGTCCTAGGTAGTTGCAGCTTTGTTAATTTCGGCAACACTTCAGTTTGCTGTGTCTGAGACAGCAGAGTTGCTAAGTCTGTCAGTGGTCTGGGAGAAGAGAATTGCATGGCTCCCCTCAGCAATTGCAAAAGAAGAATGAAATAAGTCTTGATATTTTGAACATCTCTTTTGAGGATATGACACTTATCAGTTCTTCAGATAGGGAAAGTAATTCCCATTTCTCACCTGTGGAATATGACTGACTTTTTCTAAATGACTCAATAAAAAGCTATAGGTAAGAAAATGAAGCTATTGCCAGTGAGATGGAAAAGGAAGAAACCATTAGTAAGGTGTAATAAGAGTCAGTAGTGTAAAGGATCCAATCCTGTCAGACTTAGTAATAATCTTGAGAGTCAGATAACACCACCTTCCTTTGAATACTTTAAGCCATTTTTACATGTTTCATTGCAGCACAATCCAATATATGTTATCATCTGACTTCTACAGATTGTGTACTCGGATACATTGTGCTCTTCCCTCAAGGGGAATAGTAATTTGGTGAGGACAACATTTATTTCCTGGACTGGATGCCAGCAACAGTTGTTGACTCTGGGACCTTCTGTCTAAAAGACAAATCTCTACTGGCAAATCTCTACTCTTTAACTCCACCTGCCACAGTGTCTGTCATCTGTCCTGTAATTCAGCCACATTCCTTCACATACAAGAACACATGGTAAAGATAATTCTTTGGTTCCCTTCCACACTTAGTTAATTTTGAAAGCAATAGTTAGAAAACAGTCAATGTGTACCTCCTTCAAAGTCACAGAGAGATTCATTGAGGAACAAAAATACAGCAAGTGTGGGAGTTTTTTTTTTTTTCATTCTTGAAGTGGTTTTGGTAACCAGTGCATACAATTTTTTTGTTTGCTGTGTTATTCACTAGAGACAGACTTGAGTTCCTGGAATCAGCCTTCAATGCAGGGATGAACCGTGATGCTGCCCAGAGCTGGTAATGTGATATATTTCCCATTGACCTGATATTTCCGTTCTTCCTCCTGAATCAGTTTCCTGTGATACTTTTCTATGAACAGAGTTGGAGAAAGGGAGGACTGCTCTGAAAGACAGCTCTGGAAGTTTCTGAACTAACCACATGCACAGAGCATGTCAGACACCATTTTATCAGTGTGTTCTGTTGTGGCACTCCTATGCAAACAGAGAAACATGGCTGTCATATTTCCTCTGGGGCTCATTTTTCTGCAAAGCAAATAATAAGAAAAATGTATCTACTTTTCTATCTACATGCAGCTTTAACTTATTTTTTTAAATAAGTGCATTTCATGTATGCCTTCCAAATCTTTTGTGTTGATCAACATGTGAAGCAGGACACCTAACTTTATGTGTACATGGGAAAATCTTGCCCTGATTCAACCCTACTTGCTTTGATCTCAGGAGTTTCTTGTAAACTAAAACTCACAAATATGTGCTATAGACTGTGTTGTTCTCTGCATCAGTGTAAGGTGACACAGGAAGGATGCAGACACTGAGATCATGANTATTTTGTGGTGTTATTTACAATAAATTAAAATATAAAAAATTATCTGGACAAAATATTTGATTATTAAAGTTTATTCTTACGTTAAATTATTTATGTAATGCCTAATTTTAATGTACCTTTTAACTATTTTCCACCAGTAGCTTAATAAACTTATTAGGCAAACAATAATAAATGCACCAGATAGTTTTATTGTGAATATATTGTGTGCTTCGGGTTTTTTGAGCCGGAAGATTAAACTGATGCTACTTTCATTTTATTTTTCTTCCCTTTGCCTTTCAGATATATTTCAGATCTATATTTATATCTGTGTCAGGGTGATGGAAAAAATAATTTCCCTTTGTTAAGCAGCAACCCTGATAATCCTCCTTGCAATTATCACTTGTGTACAAACAGCACTATGCTTGTCTTGGGTTTGCTAATATTCAACATGACTGAGTGAGCTTGGAGCTGACCCTTAGCCAAAAAAAGAAGAAACTCGTACAGGCCCTGATGACCTTAGAACAAAGTCATGGACAAACAGAGCTGTTTCTGAGTTCATTTAAATCTAAAACTTAAGATGATGAAACTTACATGAATTTAAATAGACCAAATATTTTAATTAACCCCTTTGGGAACTGCAGAGGAACCTCACAGAGCTTTGCAGCTAAAGACACAGAATATGAATAAGGGATGTCCAAGCCACCAATCTCAGAAAAAACTGTGAATTGCCCATTCCCATCACGGATGTTCAGGTTAGACAGATAGTTCAAATCTATTTATTTTGTGCAAGACAACCTGCAAGTATTTGCATATACAAACCTGATTTTTACAGTGATATTTACAGATCCTGCAAGTAACCTTATTGCATAGAACTGATGTGATGGAGCATAGTATGGCCTGTGTGTGTGGTGCAATTTGATGAATAAAATCAACTAACATATTAACTGCAAAGATATCTAGCATACTTACTATTCTATTTCAGATGTGTCATGAAATTGTTACCATTTTATGGTTATAATGAAAGACTGTGTGGATAATCCAAAAGCATAGAAAAACTAGACTCCTCTGCCAGCATTAGATTAGAGGCTCTCTATATCTGTGATGTCAAGAAAAAGAAAGTAGTCATAGCACTAAAAAAGACAAAAAAATTTCATAGGACTTCTAATATTCTGGTATAGAGAACATGCAATCCAGAGGCTTTGAAGGGTCCGCGGAGTTCTTTATTTTCACTGTGTGAGACAGTGACAGTAGGTGGTGCTCCATTTATGTGTAGGAAGAAGCAGAGTGAGTTCATTAAGTAGCCTACTGAACAGCGAAGCACATTGCCACTTTTCAAACTGCCTGACTAATGTCTTCTCACAGGTTCCCAGTGAAGAGTGAATTGATGGGGAGGAATAGCACAGCAAAAGGCATCACTACACTTCCAGATTTCAATCTTTTGCTTCAGACAAACCTATCCCACTGTCACACAAGTGAATTAACAATGTATTAAAATATTTTGATTCCCACTTTGTCCTATTTGTCTTTAACCAAGGGTGCTATCAGATGACAGAAAATACTTGGAATGCTTGGCGTCTAATTTTTTTTTTTTCCTTCTCAAAACCCACAAATTTAAGAAGGCATGGTTTTGATGTCAGTAGGTATTCTCATATACATCACAATGTAATTCCCAAAGGCATAGCTCTCCAGTAATTTCATTTGTATCTCTCATCTTTCTGGGAGTTTTGAATTGTTCTCCTAAGAGCTATATTAAGAAAGAAAATTAAAAGTTTTCACAATGCATTTCGAACAATGAAACTCAGAAAATTACTGACAGTAAGTTACAGTGAAATAGCAGGGCATGCTTCTTTTGTTAAAACCAAGAATCTGCTCAGAAGAAATGAAAGAGGAAAGGAGGAAAGGCCCTGCATGGTAATTTAACCTCACAATAAATATATAGGCTGAGGTGTTTGTGAAGAGATGCATGCAGCAACTTCTTTAACCTGACTCCATAACTTGAATATTTTTAAAAGGATTTATAATTTCTAAATATGAAGAGGTTTTACAGTTTTTGGTTGGCATACCTCTGATTAAAATCTGTATTTTGCATGGTAACAGTCAAGAAATACCTGAAAACAAAGCTGCACTGCTTCTAGACCTGGAAAGTTCAAATCTTATTTGATAAGTAAAAAATGGACACCAAAGAGATTTTGAGAAGTGAAAATGAGAAATTTCTCTATATTTCTGGATCATGTTTTATTAAATTAGGAGGACCATAAGTGAAATAGGTCATGGGGGTTAGCTTGAGCAGAGTCTCTGTGGCATGCCTTTTCTGTGTTACCCACAGCAGACCTGAGGTGAGTCTAGGTGCTGCTACAGTCTAAGCACAGCACAGTGGTGTCTGTCAGCCCATGCTTAAAAGAAGAGTCACCAAAACACACTATACTTTATACATATATGCAATTTTTAACACAGCTAGACCTTTATATACTATTGTTTTACTTCACAGCTAGTAGGGAGTCAAATTTCCTAACTCAGAACTTCATAATACTGACATAATTCAGGTAAGTTTTCTTAAGACCTTACTATCTAGTGCTTTGTAACACATCTCAGACTTCGTGTGGCCAGCAAATCTGAATGATTATCCATTTCCAGCTTTTTGTGTTCTGTGAAGGATTACCTATTTCCAGTGTTGTTCTGTTCTACTAGTAATGGCACTGCCTCATAAATTCTAGACTCCTGTGTGAGAGTAGTAATCCACAATTTGCATATCATGGGGTTCAGTGAAGAAAATGTCTTATGCTTCTCCAGTTACAACATTGTTGAGGCCTAAACTCGTGTTTCAGAAAGGCTAGAAATTGGTCTCAGTGTTACTCAGGTGACTTCATCATCAAAGGAGTTTCCCTTTGGATTACTGGTCAAGGGTGAAATTTTAAAAAAGTTTATCCTAATCCTTGAGATGCTCATTTCAGTAACTTCAGTGCTATTCAGACATTGAAATTCAGAGACAGCTGATCAGCTTTCAGTGTGTAAAGACCAACTCCTCTTCATAATGAATACAACAACACTACTATTGACTTCAGTGGAAACAGGAGCTGGGTTTCAAAGAAGAAAATTTTTACCTTAGTTTGCCTTAAAATACTCTGTGGAAAGATCACTTGCTGACCTAAATTAAATGGCCAAAATAAGAAGGAGCAATGTTAAAGACAAACTGAATTATGCATAAAATAATGGATGAAATAATGAAAGACTACAAAACCAGAAACTAAGACTTAGTGAGAAAAGGAAAATTTGAGAATTAGAGAGTGGTGGAACCCAAATCAGTGGGAATATGAGCACACTTCACAGTGAGAGAGAACAAACCACCTGGCACCAGAATAACATTAAAACGAGAGACATAATTAAACTGTGTGACACAAATCCATCAAAATCTGACTATTGGAACATTTATAGAGAGTATGAATAGCTTGGGAAATTTATAATTGTAGGAGATAGTTGTTTTACCTTTCTTGAACTAATCCCATAATAAAAATAATGTTCAATATATGTAGGAACAAACGTCTACATACAAGATTTTTTTAAATGGGTACATTATTTCAAGTTAAGTGTCCATAGTTTCTTTACAATACTAGAGGTAAAAAAGGATGATTCTATTTATATGGAAATGCAGATTTTGTTTGTTTGGTTTCTTTTTTCCTTTCTGAATGAGTTGCGTGCTGGCCTTAAAACTTGCAAAACAAAATAAGAAAAGGTAATCCCCTCCTCTCCCAGCTCACTAACTGTTGTCTTCCTTCAAGCATTGCTAAAACAGCTAGTTTGGGAATTAATCCCTACCAATCAAGAATTTTCAGTCCACTGAATTTGGAATCATGATGTCTGCCACCATTTTTTAGTGTGGTCAAGCAAAATTTTGGTTTTGTTCAGCAGTGGACTTAATTTTCTTTACCTTTTCATTTAATTCGAATCAATGAACTAACCCAGACTATACAATGAGGAAAACAAACAAAAAAAAAATAGAAGGAGAAAATTCCTTTAATAAGGTCTAAACCATGTTCAATTGAAAATACACAAAACCAAGAAGGAACATCACAGTGCACTGACAGTTAGCAATAATATTATAAAATGTCTGCTTAAAATGTAGTAGCTCAGGAATAGTTATCCTTTTTGACATGGACCTTGAATACAATCCAGTCTGTCAGTTAATTCATCCAATCTTTTCCCTTTTAATCTTAACTCACTTCTTCTGCTACATAATTTCTACCTTTGAACACATCCCATCAAAAGGAAAAAATAAGCTTTTAGGGAAGCAGCAGCAACATTATCTTTTATTCTCGGATGATGAATAATTAGCATAAGGGCACTAATTCTATTAGATTCTGTTCTATTATTTTATACTGGTTTAGCATCTCATTCTACTTCATTGCATAGAGCAGATAGCTCTATTAGCATCAAGAGATTATTCTATTTAAATATAAGGCTATGGAGTTATTTGGTTAATATTTAGTGACAGATAAAGAACAAAACTATAGAGGAGATGATAATGAAAGACTAATACCTTTGGCAAGCTTAATAACCCTTACTGTTGCTTTTCATTGTATTGTAATATTTTATGTATTTTTCTAAACAGTAAACTCAGTAACATACAGCAGTCAGACCAGTGAGTCTGTTTTAATGAAGGAACACCCTGTTCTAATCTGAACAAGTGGCATAAATTTGTGTCCATTTATATCTCTATCATAACATTTCACAGTCAGGATGTGAAAGAGAGGAGCTGTCTGCCTTACAGTGTGGAAACAGAATGGGAAAGAAAACAGAAAACAAATAAATGTAAAAGGTCAGTCTTCTTTCTGTCCTATTTTGTTTGGGATAGAATTAATTTTCTTCCTAGTAGCAGGTGCAGTACTGTGTTTTAGGCTTAGAATAAGAATAATGTTGATAACAGACTGATGGTTTAGTTGTTGCTGAGTAGTGCTTGCAATAAGTCAAGGACTTTTCAGATTCTCACATTGCCTTGCCAAAAAGGGTTGGTGGTGCACAAGTTGGGAGGGAATACAACTGCCCCCAGCTGGCCATATGGCATCATGCTCAACACATAAACGAAGCAGAAAATTGGCCAGGGGCTGATGCTTGGGAAGTGGCTGGTCATTGACTGGTTGATGTTGCTTTTCAGTTGAATCACTTGTTTTTGTTGGGTTTTACTTCTCTCTTTGTCCCTGTCCTTCACACTAAATTTTTTATTATTATTTTTGCTATTATTTTATTTATTAAACTCTTTTTATTTCAGCCCAGGAGTTTTCTCATTTTCAATTCTCTCCTCCAGCCAACTAGAGGGAAGCGATTGGTATGAAGTCCTTAATTGCTGGCTGGAGTTAAACTATGGCAATTCTTTCAGAGTGTCTTCTCAATGTCTGCTGAAACTGAAAATCTGCTTCTGTTATTTATATGATCCCTTAGGAAAGTGATATAAATCTTAATTTTTTATTTTACTTTCAAAAATGTTGTAAAGGAATGGTGAAACAATAAAATATACCAAACCTGTGAAACATTTTTACATGAGAAATGTCAGTTTTTCTGCAAAAATTTTCCACAATTTCTCCTGAAAATGTTTGAGGGAGATGTTTTTTAGGTTTTTGGTGTGGGTTTGTTTGGTTGGTTTTGTTTTTGTTTCTTTGTTTGTTTTGTTTTCTATTTGTTTGTTTGTTTGAGACTTTTTGTTAAAAAGTAAAAATCCTATTTGTCAAAGTAGCTTGATTTGACACAAAAGAGTTGAGAAATGCTGTAACAAGGATTAAAATGGGATATCAGTTGAGTATCTGTTTCCTTTTGCATTGCCATTTACTGAGAAGTACAACATACTGAGTTGTTCTCTGTGTTTTGTATAAATAGTCTTTATCTGCTGTTTTTCACCTATGACCTTTATCACATAGTAGGTGTTCAGCAGAGCATCAAATGGACTTATGACCCCAGCTCACGTCGTCAGCAAGTTTAGTCCAAAGCATTACATGGCCTTCCAAAAGTTAGTTGGCTGTATATATAGTTTGTGTTCTAGTCACACCATTACAGCTAATGAAAGATTATATTATTCATATATCTGTTTCCCCTTAGGAGGGTATACAGAGACAAAAAAATTTACTTTGTTTAATATGAAAATTTATTTTTAGACTGGAAAATCCTATTAAAGATATTTAAACAGCAGGAATACTAACAAAAGAAGAGTCAGAGAACCAATTTTATGTTACTTATATCTAAATATCAGTGAGTTTTACTGCCTTGTGGGAAATTGGTATGTTATTAAATAAAAATATTCTATAAAAAAATCTTTAACCTGAAGTGTCTAATTAATTCTACTTTGCCAGGCTTAATCTCAAGAGACTAACTTAAAAAATAAGAGAATTAAAAAACTTTGAATATATTTCAGGTTAATTTTACCTATCTGTTTTTGGGTTTTTTAATAATTTGCATGTTACTTCTACCAAAAACAGTGCCCACCAGCAGCTGCTTACAACAATTAGAACTGAGTGGATCATTTGTGTTCTGTTTTCACATACATAATTTGTCAACAATCACTGATAATTTCTAAGATTCATGTGCAGGGAGAAAGGAAAAAAAAACAAAACTAAAATATTGGGTTTTGTATTTATGAACTTATTAACAAAGGCATGTGTGTTTTACATGATCTATTTCTAATACAGTGTCATGAATCTGTACAACTACCAGCCAGAAAGACATTTCACAACCAAATGTTTTCACGTAAAAATATCCATTCTATACAGACAGTGTCTATTTTCTCAAATGTCTTGACATCTGGCTCAGGGGAAACGTGTTTCCTAAGATAAGAATTTTGTAAATTTTATACACCTTTTTCTTTTATTGGTATTTTAAATGATCTTAATTTTAACATTGATATGTTCTATATCTACTGCATCATTATAGTTTTTGAGTTTGGTTTGCATGTCATGATTTTGGTGAAGTAACCTTGGAGGGGAGATGCAGAGGGAAGAAAAAGTCTTACAGAAATTATATCTTTGCCATATCAGATTTTGACTGTATATGATAGTAGTTTGGAGTAGGAAGAGAAATTCTCTTCTTCAGATTGAGTTTTTTCCTCATTAAGGTCTACTAATAGGAACTATCATAGGTAGTCTTTGTCATATATACACATCTTGCATTAATGAAACTAGACTTTGGAGCACCTCAGACACACAGGCTGCACAATACTGGAAACAATGATGCATGACTATTTCAAAATTTTACTCTCGACAGATCAAGTGCAAAGCCCTTAGCAACAAATTCATGGGAGGATGCCAAGCATCCTCAGGTCCGTCTTGCACAATGGTAGATACAGACATAGGATCTATTCCTGTCACAACAGTGTTAAGGACCAGGTCTTCAAGTGTTAAATATAAAGGTCTTCAAATCAATGTAGGTGTTGTGTTTTGACTCTGCAGAAATCATACAAGTAAAACCAAATTGTCCTGAATTAATTTATAGTTGCTTCTGTTCGTGTCAAAAAACATTATTAAGACCTCTATTCCAAAATACATATAAACCTATTTTGTGTGTGTGTGTGTGCATGTTGGTGTTTGTGACTTTTTTGGTTTGGTTTGGTTTTGGTTTT